>NW_020769366.1:3391398-3495621 GCF_900518735.1 Pseudonaja textilis | reverse complement strand
TATATATATATATATGAAAAGAACAGGATATTTAAATGAATAGCTATTTAAGTCTGCAATTTAAGTTGAGACTGTACTCCTGTACAATTTATCTTACAATGTCTATTGAACTTCTGAGTAAATGTGGTAGATATCAGGGTATTATGTAAATATTCTTCATTTGAGCATGCAGAACAAGCCTGTAACATATTTCAGTCAGAAAGATAGTAACTGGTTAAAGACTTTTAGGAACTCCATTTCAAGTTTCTCCATTCTAGTCGGACATTTTAACACTTAGACCACGTTAGCTTACTTTCTGTAACTTTAGGTTAACTTTTAGAATGTACTAAATAGGCCAAATATTTTGATTTGGGACATTATCTGTTTAATTTAATTTGTGTGTATCCCATAAAGACAATGTGATATTCCACTGAGATGTAGGTTTCAAATACAAGGTTAATTCTATTTTTCTCAGAGTTCAGTAATTGATTTTGTTTTGTTTTTGTCCTAAATTATGTATCACCAAGAGATTTGCACATTTCCTTGATGATATAAGAGTTCTAAAACTTTCTGTTACTAAAAATAAGAGTGTCCTTTAGAGTAAATCTGGCCATTTGTATATAAATTAGGCTTGTGAGCATCATTTGAAAAAGGCTATTTGGAGCAGACTGTCAGTGCCCCATTTGAAACCATTAAAGCAGCTGCAATTTTTGCAGACAGAGACAGTTTGGAACAACTCCAACTGCAAAGCAATTGATGGCAGGGGGGAATGCAAAGCTGCTTTAACTATTCAAAAATTGATGCTTTGTAGTTCTTCCGTGTTCTAGTGTTCTAATCTAATATGAAGGATTTTCATAAGCAGAGTATAAAGTTTGACACTAAAATAGGCAAGAATTTTAATTAGGTTGTTTATAGACAGTTCAAGAAACATATACTGAATTCAGAAAGGTTCTTCCTGGGACGTGACATCTGAACAGTCACATCATGGTGCCTCACTTAATGAAACACACTAATGTAAATTAAAATTTTTGCATCATTATTCCAAGTCTTAAGCACTTGTTGGTTCTAGGACTGGCCCTATCATACCGTTTAGATTTATTTTGTGCTCAGTATTGAATGAGCCAGTTTAGTCTAGTTGTTAAGACACACTGCTAGAAACCAGGACACTGTGAATTCTAGTCCTGCCACAGATATAAACATGAAGAACTGGCTGGGTGACTTTGGGCCAGTCACTCTCTTAACCTTATTTATTGCACAAGATTGTTGCGGGGGAAATAAGTGGAGGAAGGAATTTCCGTCATCTTGAGCTTATAAAAAAATTAAAAAGGAAGGATATAAATGAAGTAAATAAAATAAATAACTCTCCTCTGATTGGGAATTATATCCCAAGCCTATAATACTACCCTTCATGAAATATACAGTTTGTATGTAGGCAGTCTTTTGTTCATTTTAGAAAAAAAAGTGGAGAACTGTAGCAATCTTCAAATGATAGAATTATATGAAAAAAAAAACACCTTAAATTTCCACTTGTGGATTCATTAAAAAAAATGGGATGCTCCTTTTTACATTTTCTTTCTTTTGCACATATATTCACATCTGTATTCAGGAGCAATTATAATTGGAAGCACAATGTTATCTTATAGTTTATGCTTATGCTTAAACTGGTATATTAAATATTAAAGTGGTTTATTACCTGGGAAAAATGGCTGTGTTTACATTCTGTGACCTCAAATATGGCAAATTTAAAGCAAAAGGCCAAAAATTGTCTATTATCATTATCTGTATCCGTGAGCTGTACAATTCAGTGGCCAAATTATTCAGTTTATTACAGTTTGTCCAAGCAATTTCTTTGAAGTTATGATAGGGGAAGTACCTATGCCCATAGCAAAAATGTGGCTACAGATGACAGTTTTTAAGATGACAGTTATCTTGTTTTTATTGAAAAATATTAGAATTCATATATTGTTCTTATTATTTTTTGTCTGTTTTTTATATTATCCCATTCCACACCACACATAATATATATTTCTTTGAGATAAATGCTCACTTTGTGATAATTGATCCTTGGAAATCTGAACTTAAAATAATTGGCATTATTCCAGCTAAGATGGCTAACAGTTATGAGGTTAATCTTCCATTGTTTGTGAAATTCCACTGTGCTAATATACAATAAAGGTAAATTAATAAAGCATTATTGTATAAAATATAAAGGGTATTTAGTACTATTGTTACTAAATAATTTAATTTTGAAAGAGCTTTCTGAACATCTTGTGAAATCATCCTAAAATTATGTGGATTGTTTTGTTTTGATTTTAAGCAAAGTTACAGCTGCATAGCTTTAAAGCAGTCAGTTTCCTTTATTATGACTAGTACTACAACTTGTGCTGTTTTAAATTGCCTGCAATTAACATATCTCAACCTTATTTTTAGGTTTAAATTGCAGTGTGAGAGTATACTCTCCTCTTAGCTAATTAGTGCTATCAAGGAACAGTAGGTTACCTCATTAGTACCATGTGCATTTAATTAAAGAAGAGAAAATTGGAGTTAACCTCATAGTTAACATTTTCACAGAGTGCTACAGTGCCAACACCTTCAATTGGAGTCACACCCCTATGTATCTAATTATTCACCGGTGCCAAATAAGGTTAGCAAGGATACCCCCATGCTGTTGTCAAAAATAATTTCGAAGGAAAGTCTACTTGTTTCTGACATAGGCATCAAGTCAGAATGTTCTCTTCTAATATGGATTCTTCAGGTGATTTTTTTTCTCCCATGTATATTCCTTTCAACAAGAAAAAGACTTTAAATTAACTCAGAAAGGAAAAATAAAAGATCAAAAACTAAATTTTAATATCAGCAACTTTTATTTTAAACTATCTCACTTTTTAAAAAGCCAGTATGTTTGTATAAATGCACAAGGCAGCTGGTTTACCAATTTTGAGAGGACCTCATATATTACATTTTGCAAAAGTGATTTTTTTTATAATCCACATTTTAGAATGTAATTTATTAGTTCCTACAGGATCTAAAATTGAAGGTATGAACCAGTTGCCTGTATTTTCAAAGTCATTCGAGCTGTACAACATGTTATATGATAATGATATTATCAGTAAATTAGGAAGCCACAAATGTTTCCTCCTTCTCAATGTGGGTATATTGCATATGCAAACTCTAAAATATATGCTAGAATATCACATTGGCTGACATATTTTAAAAAGCTAAATGAACTTAATTGGTTACTGAATAACGTATTTATCATGGAAGACAAAGTTTGTGCATTCTACAAGAAAATCTCCCTGCGGATAGGCCAAGTAGAGAAAGGAAATATTGCATCATTTCCCATTGTGTCAAACTTTATTGAATTAAATTCTGTTGTTGACACTGAAGACATTGAAACTGCCATCAAAAATCACTTGGAAAAATTGCACACCGAGTTTGTGTTGTATTTTCCCTTCGTGTCAAGAACATGTGATATTGGAATTTGTTGGGTAGCATCGCCCTTCATTATGGACAATACTGTGAAATCAGATCTTTCCTCTAAAGAGCAAGAAGCAGTTCTGGAATTGACTGCAATTTGAAGGAACTTTTTAATGAAAAAACACTGACCAAGTTCTGGAGCCACATTGCAAAACTGTACCGGAAGTCGGTGGGGGGAAAGCTTTTGTAGTTACTGCCATTTGGTTACACATAATTGTGCGAGAAGGTGTTTTCTTCATTGATGTGTATAAAAACTAAGGAAAGGAATGGCCTTCAGCTGGAATCTGACTTAATTCTATCAGTAAGCATTCTCCAGCCACAAGCGCAAAAATTAATATATCAGAGAAACAGGCACAAGTTTCCCATTAAAAGTGTGGTAAGTGGCTGTACTGTATCACTGTTTTTTGGTCATCAAGTTTTTGACATGTAGCTAAGCCGTGTCCTAAAAGTGGTATAATCTATATAAACGTTAAAACTAGAGTATCCAATTGCTGTGTTGAGTGTTCCAGGCTTCATCTGCAATACATTTTTAAATTTATTATATTTATATGCCACCCATTTGCCAAAAGCAACTCTCAGTGGCTTACAATTAATCCAAAAAGACCAATATAAAATAATAAATACAGACATTAAAAATAGCAACTATTAATTTATTATTCTGTTATTGTCATGGGTTATTAATTGTTATAGGACATTTGCTTTAGTATGTTGATAAATTTATGGGATATGTGGAAAAATAATTAAATTAAAATTCAGAAATTCATACAACTTATTTACTGATGAGTATTCAGTGCTTGGTAGGTTCCATGAGAATTGTCTCAACTTTAGCCTAAATTGGCTTAAAATTACCATTTCGGAATACCACCTAATCCAGAAAGTGCCTAGTATGTCAGAAGAACATTGGCCATACATCATCAGTAGACAAGAATTTTGGTATAGGTGAATCTATCTGAGATTAAATAATATACTTTTTTTTCCAGTTTTGCCCCATTTATCAATTGGTATATTACTCTTATATCAAAAAAACAAGTTTGATTTGGATTTGTGTTCTGTTCAGATAACTATTGTGCATCTATTCAAAGTCACCTTACAAAAATGCTTTCTTGAAAAGCTATTTTTAATTTATTACTAAAATGTATGTCTATATAATAATATTTTTATGGTTGAACTAAATTGTAATAATAGTCAAATGGAAATAATTTCAGAATTTCAAGTGGGTTTCATGCATTTTTTTTCTTTTCTTTAGTGATTTGAGGAGGTGGGAGTCATATGCAGAAATACAAGGCGTTTTAATTTAAATACTGTTGTTGGGTGCTGGAATTAATTTACTTTATGAGATCATTAAGCATTATCCAGACATTCCTGGCAGACGCAAAAAGGTACAAATATTTTATAGCTTTTTTAAAAAAAGGACTACATATAAGCCAGTTTGGTCTAGTGATTAAGGCACCAGGCTAGAAACCTGGAGATAGTGAGGTCTAGTCTTTTCTTAGCTATGAAAACCAGCTGGGTGACCTTAGACCAGTCATTCTCTCTCAGCCCAACTCATCTTACAAGGTTGTTGTGAGAGCCAAATTGGAGGAGGAAGGTGTGTTGGATGTATTAGCTGCCTTGAGTTATTTGTGAAAGCAATACAGGCAGGAAATAAATAAATAAATATGGTGTGTTAAATTGGCAAGGAAAAAAAACAGTTTATAGGTGGCATAAAGTAGTACCATTTCTGTTTATTAAAAAAATCCACATGAGAAAAAGATGTATTTGTAATCTCAAAAAAATAGGCTAGTATGAAATCATATAGCAGAGAATAATGGACCTTATAACCATATTTAACATTTCATTCTATGCAAATAGATACTTCCTATTTTTTTTATTTTGCTGCTATAACTAATTAAGAAATATCTCTACTTAGCAAAAGGGTGGATAGTTTTTCAAACTTCATTGTGACCTGCTGGCAGGATGATAGTTTCCTAAATTGCTGCATCATATAAGCACAAATCAAAATACTCATTATTATTTTTTTCCAATTAAAAATCACCCTTCACTATAACCAATTTGGGCCAGTTCAGGTAAAAATTCTGGTCCCGGCCACCCTGCCCAGTCACTCCTCATCTCATCCTCTCACCTGGCATAGCTGCTGCTGCTTTCCATCTGGCTCCCTGGCTGGCCTTGACCACACAGTCCCTGAAGGCCAGCCAGCTTGCCTGCCTGCCTTGGGCTGCATCCCATGTGGCACTCTCCACAAGGCCCAGCTGAGCTGCCCTGAGCTTCCTGGGTGAGGGATTGCTAGCAAGCCCCAAAACCTGACCTAGTGGCCTCCTACATGGCCCCTAATCCTTGAGGCTCAGCGTGCTTGCCTGCCTTCCCCATTGTCCCCGATAAGTTAGAGACACGAGATTCAGTCCTCCACAATGGAAGGTGACAACATCTTCTGTTCCAAGACAAATAAATCCTGATATAAGTCAGTGGGCCCCAAAAAGGCCTCTAAGGCGGCAGATAAGGATGCCCATAGACGGCACCATGCCTTGGAAAGGCAGTTGCAGAAACCGGCCAGGGAGGTGGACAAGATGGCTATGACACAACAATCGGATCAGGGCCCAAGTACATTGTTGGGGCCCTTGGACTTATCCACCCAGCCCAGACAGGCTATTTCTGGACAGCCTCCTATAGGCATATCTCCTCTAATGAGCACTGCCTGGCAAATCCCAGAGGCAACCTTCACCCCTACGGTCACCGGCCTAAGACAGGAGGAGGGATTACCTGAGACTATCCCCATCGAAATGAGGCAATGGATGGAGATGTCGATTCAAAGGGCCATTGCAGCTGGAGCTCAGCAATCCATCAGGACCAGACACTTCTCGGCCACTTCGGATGCGGGATCCCTGTCCGCTCTATCCTTTGCGCATATGGGACAACATCAAACTCAGGAATTCCCCAATATTCCTAACCTACCAGCCCAGGGTCTTTGGGAGGAGGTGGAATTTGAGGATCAGGATGTTCCCATGGAAGTGGGGTCAATCCATCAGATGGACTTGGGGTTGTCAGAGGCTGACCCACTAGAACGAGGAATGTCGGATGACAAAGGCCTCATTCCGGACCAACCTACCTTTTCTGGCCTTTTTCGTTTGCACCTCTTTAAATCTTTACTGTTCAAAGCAAAGAACACTGCTAAACTAGGCACATCAAGCCCTCATCCATTGTCAACAGGGTCTCAGGATGAATCCAAGGATCTAATATTCTCACAACCGGCTAATGAGGCAGAAACTATTCCTGTCCCTCATATGTTTGCCAGCCTGGTAGGATGGGGAGCTCACTTCCAATCCCACACTGCACAGGGAAGTTGGACTATTTCCGAACAATCACAAAGCATCAACCTGTTGGAGCTGCGAGCAGTTCATCTGGCGTTATGCAGTTTTCTACCCCTTTTCCAATCACGCCATGTTCTGGTCTTGACAGACAATATCACAGCCCATGTAAACAGATGAGGGTACCCACTCCAAACTTCTGATGCTGGAGACAGCCAGGTTGTTCAAGTGGGCTGAGGCCAATCTGTTGTCACTCAAGGCAGAGCACATAGCAGGGGCCTTAAACACACAAGCGGACTGGCTCAGCAGGGCCTCGATAGATCAGGCAGAATGGCGCCTACACCCGTCTCTCTTCCAGGAAGCAGTGCAGAGGTTTGGGCAACCGGTGATCGATCTATTTGCCTCTCCCCTCAATGCCCAATTGCCCTGGTATATTTCAAGGTACCTGACTCAGGGGCCGGAGGCCGTCAACGCTTTGCGATGGCCTCCTGGATTTCTATATGTGTTTCCTCCACTCCCTGTAATACCCAGGTTGATCCAGAAGTTATTGGAGGAACAAGCAGTACTAATATTGGTTGCCCCTTACTGGCCCAGGCAAAAGTGGTTCGTGGACTTACAGGACCTGTTGAGAGAACAACCTTGGAAAATTCCACTGTCGACGGTTTTCCTCTCGCAAGGGCCGGTACTTCACCCGGACCCACAATGGCTCAGCCTAGCCTTATGGAGGTTGAGCGGAACCGTTTAAGGACCCAACAGATTTCAGAAGATGCCATTGCCACCATACAAGCATCCAGGCGGTCCTCTACAAATCATATAAATGAGGCTACGTGGTCTGCTTTCTGTCGCTGGTGCCAGGGATCTAAGATCGACCCAACTACCCCATCAATAGGACGATTATTGGACTTTTTACAGGAGGGGTTGACCAAGTGCCTATCTCCAAATACTTTACACAGACAGGTGGCGGCCTTAGCCTTGGTGATATCCTGGGGTGACCTTCATTCCATAGCACACCATCCACATGTCCGCAGCTTTCTTAAGGGTGCTGCAAACTTGCGACCTCCTGTAATTCATTGCTATCCCACTTGGGAGCTCAACAAGGTGTTAACCGTGCTTACAACTGGCCCATTCGAGCCTTTAAGAACCGCTAGTCTCAAATTCCTGACATATAAGGTGGTCTTCTTAATTGCGATCACATCAGCAAGGAGGATTTCCGAGTTGGCAGCATTGTCGATGAGAAAGGACCTGTGCATGTTTCATGCGGACAGAGTGGTTCTCAGATTGGATCCATCGTTCATCCCTAAAGTAAATTCAGTCTTCCACAGAGCGCAGGAGTTGGTGCTTCCAAATTTTTGTCCGAAACCATCTCATAGACTGGAGCATCAATGCCATTGACTTGACGTTCGAAGGGCAT
This sequence comes from Pseudonaja textilis, assembly GCF_900518735.1. Next base: position 3,487,452 of record NW_020769366.1, on the reverse strand, counting down.
TAAGCATCTATCTAGACCGCACGGCAGCATTTCGAAAATCTGAGGCTCTATTCCTATCCTTCAACCCATTCACTTTAGGACACAGGGTGTCGTCGACGACCATTGGTAGATGGTTGAGAGCCACCATAGCTAAAAGCTAAGAATGCCAGTCCATCTCAGTTCCTAAGGCCATTACAGCCCACTCAACAAGGAGTGCAGCAACATCAGCAGCATGGGCCACCCAGGCTTCCATAGACGAAATTTGCAGAGCGGCAACTTGGGCTTCGTCATCTCCCTTTGTCAGAAATTATAAAATTGATGTCTATGCCTCAGTGGACGCTTCATTTGGCAGAAGAGTCCTGCAGAGGGTCCACAGAGTTTAGGAGTGGATTTCGATCCAGACGGAGTCCCTCCCTAGGGACAGGCCAAGCTTTGGTATGTCCCACTCTGGATGCTCTGAACAGCTCATGGGAGAAAGAGCATTGGTACTTACCTGATATGCCCGTTCTCTGTGAGCTGTGAGGAGCATCCAGCCCCACCCATTTCTTTCTGTCTGGTGGGGTTCTGTTCTGGTCAGGGATCTAGATTAGGTGATGACTCCCGGACTTTGGCACTCAGTCTTTGCAAAACTGGGGGATGCTGAGGAGGTGTCCCATGGAGGAGGAGGAGTGTCCTGGAGTTTTAAGCCCAGCCTTTCCAGAAGAGACTGAAGCACCTCCCACTTCTGGATGCTCTTCACAGCTCTCAGAGAACAGGCGTATCAGGTAAGTACCAATGCTTTCATGTACACGGCTCAGGAACTTTTTGAGAGGGACAAACTTGTTTTTCTAGCCCAGGTTGCCTTTCAGGCATGCCAACCCAGTCACATGATCACCTAGCCACACCCACCAATCCACAGCCACAGAACCGGTAGTAAAAAAAAAATTGAATCCCACCACTGATTGTAACATATTAACAATAACACTAAATTTGGTGCTTGAAATGGAGTTCATAATTCAGTCTCTCATATATCTTGCAGATTTTGAATTGAATAACCGTTTTTCAGTCTTTCTTAAGATTAGTCTGACACAAAAGTTGTATCTAAATGTATTTTTTAAATACTTTAGCCATATGAGAAGAACAAAGAATCAACAACTTTAGTTCCATAGACAAGTATTTGGACCATGAAATTTCTGCAACTATGCAGAAATTTCCTACAGATAGGAAATTCTTAGCATCGTAATTTTAAGTTGTGTATTCAGAAACACCTACCATGCTAATTGAATTAAACTGAGTTCTTTTGCGTGCTCTCACACAGCAGAACGAAATTATTGGTTACAAATGAGAATGATATAAACCAGTTTAGGTCTTATGACTAGAGCATTTCTAGGCTGGCATTTTATTACATCACTCAGCTATCACAGTGGCAATGTACAGTAGCACCTATTTTCATTAGTAATGTATTGCCATCCTGATGACTAGATAGAATTGTAAATTGCTATGTGGAAATTTCATAGAAGCAAACGTGGATTTATTTGTATCTTGTACTAATTTCAGTAGACCCCAGTCATGTGGGCAGTTATTTTTCATTTTTTATGGACTTATAGATTGTTTCTATTAAATATTGTATTTTATTTTATTTTCATTTAGCGTATTCCCCTATAAAATTACCTTATTTGCACCTAGATAAATAGTCCATGCTCTGATTTTTATGTTCCAAAGCAATAGATTGGAAAAACACTGTTGCTAAGTAAAACACTGTGGCCAATTCTGACCAATGCAGATATTAATATAATCCACTAATACAAGTATCATATCTGCTTATTTTCATTGAATTATAGCAAATAAAGTACATTTTCCCCGTTTGCATTCATTTTTGCTACATAATGGAATATATCAATTGCAACTCTGTGTACAGTGTGATTTTCTGACATCCTACTGTATGTGATTTCTGATTTCCCTTTCCTTATGAAGAATCTCAGCTTCTTTATATTTGTAAAAATGATGGAAATTGAGATCCAAGCAGACAAGACTTTATTAAATATAGGATATTTTCATCCTTTATACTGGTAGGGAAATAGGTTTTTTTATTATCAGTAAAGCTATCAATAGTTGATAAGCATGAAGCACAAAGTTCTGACAAAATGTTCCCTTTATTACACTTTTCGGCTGCTTACTTTAATGTGCCTATTGTATTAATACAAAAGATATTCTAAATGAATAGAATACCAAGATATCAGAAAGATATTTTTTATGTAGGAGGAATTCTTCCTTCATTGTAGCTTGCCAGAGAAGTTTTAGAAGTACATTATAAAGGGATTCGGGAGTATTGGTTGCATTCTGATATGCAGATTGGGCTGTGTTTGAAGTTTCCAGAAAGCATCATAGCAGTTACTGTTAATCCCTCAAAATTAGACAGATTTACCTAATGCATTCCTGCCTCTCCACACCCCCAGCAAATATTTGATGGACATTCAGTAAAATCTCTTCTAATGTAGATGACAGATAATTAATTCACCCTGTGAATGCTTGGAATTTGTTCTAGATCGGTTCTATGATCCATGTATGTTTGTTCTTATTTGATTAAATCTGAGTGTTAAATTTATGCTTAACCATCTTTCTTAAATGGGTAACGAGATAACAGTTCTCCTGTATTGATTTCAAGTCATCAGGATTAAATTCTTGTGTTAATGCTAAAGATAAATAAAGCTTTAAAAACAGTGTGATATTTTATGTGTTAGTCTCAGTGGCAGGTTCAGGGTTTGACAGATTATAAATTTTACAATTTCCAGGTAACAAGGGTAACTGGTATAAATTTTGCTAAAGCTGGACAAGACTTACTACATATTTGAGTAGCAGTACTGCTTTCTGTGGCATATAAAGACTATGTTTCCTAGGGCTATGTGCTTTCTTTAAATTTAAGGCAGTCCTTTTACAGGGGCTGAAGTGTATTTGACTGCTGAAGTGCAAAATTATAGTGCAATGATTAATAGTATGTGCATGTGTGTGAAGGTACTTAATTGATTAAAAATGTTAGTAAATACAACAAGAAAGAGAATGATAGAAGTAGCTTTCCAGGAATAAGCTACAAAGAACATGGATGTTTTACCAATTTCTGAGATGTTATACATACTTTATGAAAAGCTTCGGTGGTGGTGTCTTTTCTAAACCTCTTTCTCTGACTTTATTGGTAAGAGTTACTCTGAGATCTAAACTAGATATCTAGTATGATATCCTGGTTAAGATATTGGACTCAAACTAGGAGAAACAGATTTAAGTCTACTCTCAGTCAGCGGCAGCCATGAAAACTTATGAAGTAGTAAACTAACTGTAGGTGTATGTATTCTGTCCTCACTACATGTTAGTCTTTACTACATGTTAGTCTTCAGTCAGTTCAGTCTTCAGGGTTGACATCCAGCCCCATGTCAGTCATGCCAGAAGGTGTCTGAACAATGACTTGGCTTTGAGGCTGGCATGTCACTGTGAGGCTGCCTTCAGATTCTGCATTCTGCATTCATCCAGAATCTGTGAGATGTTGAGCTTTCTTCTTTCAGAAAATCTTGATTCTTTTTGGTCCTTTTGAAGGACCAAAACAGTTGTAAACTAGTATCAAGAACAATTACTTCTTCACGGGAAGATTTCTGAAGGCAGCATTCTCTTTTTATTAGAATGATCCATGAACCGTCCACTACTATCTATAGCAGTGATTTTTATGCTATAATCAAACAAGGATGGCAGATAGCTGCAATGTAGAAGTAGCTCAGCCATATTTAAGCAGCATCTTAATAGATGTTAGTGCCCATTTCCCTGCCAGTATTCTGGTTTCATAAAAATAAACAATCCTTCCACACCAGCTTGTTATTGCCACATTCCTCAAATAGGCTGCAGTCTGTTTAATATTATTTCTTTCAATAGAGGCATTATGATTTCCATCTTATTCAAATTAAAGTATAGATTATATTCACCTTCTTTACCTTGATCTCTTTACCAGACTGGCCACAGCTTACTCCCTAGGAAAGAACGATCCTTGACTCCATAGGTGTTAGAGATACTTATATTGAGTGCAGCACAGCAAAGCAAGCTCTGAAGAAAAACTACGGGAAAGTCATATATTGAAAGCAATCCCCAATATCCCAAACCCTCCCCCCTGTGGCAATAGTCCAATTAGATTCTATTCCAATGTTTTGGGACCCAGTGCCTCAGGCACCACTGCAAATTCCTTTTCTAGGGCCGGTGGTCCTTGAAGATAGGAAGATGGCTTGGTTTGACACCTCTGGTTCTTGTTAGTGTCCATATTCCTCAATTTCCCACAGCATTCTGTCACATTTCCAGCACTCTTCCCCTCCCAAATGTCCCTTGGTTATGGCAGTTTCTAGCAAGCTTCAAAGAAATTGAACAGGTACTCCAAAGATGAATCTGAACTTCAACCAAGAAGAAAGTTGAATTGCTCCTCTTTTTTTCCTGTTGTCCTAGGATGAATAACAATATTTAATGCAAGGTCATATTATCTATAGTATATTAACCAAAGTGATCTTTGTGCCTGTAATTTGAAATATGTCAAGAAGCTTCCAGTTTTGTAATGCTTCTTTGAAAGCTTATGAAGCTTCCAGGATAGGAAGCGAAATGTCTTGTTTTTCCTCAAAATCAGTCCAGATGCCTTTTCAAAATAAAAACCACGTTTGATATGCTCGTTTGAAATGTTAGCTTGAGAAAAGCAATTTCTAATGTAACACAGATTTTCATGAATACTGCATTACATTTCATCTGATGTTAATTTTTGTGCCTTTTCCAGATTAAGTTCTGAACATCTTGATTTACTTTGTTACAATAACAAGATAAAACTTGTGCTTATGTGAAGCTCTAACTGATTAACAAAGTCATTTTACTCATACTAAAATTAAATTCCACTCATTGTTTACCTCCACAGATTTTGAATAGTTTGAATATAATTAGAATAGCAGTGAAATAATAAAAAAAGAAGTGCAACCCCAGAACCACACACATTGTTGCAGACTTTTGATATGTCCTTTAGGTTTCTTCTAAATATCCTGGTGAATTGTCATTTTTATGGAGGATTGAAGCAGAGAAATACTTGAAAGTAATTGTGTGAACCTAATTTAACGTGCTTGCCTCCAAGTAGTTGTTGATGCTCCAACAGTGGAGGTTTTTAAGACGAGATTAGACAGCCACTTGTCTGAAATGGTACAGGGTTTCTTGCTTGAGAAAAAGACCTCCAAGATCTCTTCCAACTGTTATTCTGTTATTTTGCTCAACTTTATTTTAATTAAATTTAGAAATGCTTATGTACTTTGAATGTATTTACTGTCTACATCAGTAATCAGCCTTGCAAATACATGGGCATTCATTGGATGACTTCACTCTCACCCCAAATCCACTTTCCGGTATTGCTGTTCTGGGGATAAAACCAAGGGGATTTTTGGGTCAAAGCAGATAGCTGCTTTGGGTTTATGGAAGAAAGGCAAAATATAAATTTTACCACACGTGCAACAGCAATAATAATGAGGTTACTTATCAGCTATTACAACCTGTAGTGCCTTTTTATGGTGGCAATAATTTCCTGTTCTCTCCTCTAACAACTATGTAGGCATTGAGTCATTAAGGTACTCTAGCAAATAAAACTCATATGCCTCCTCCAGAACCACTTTACCTCTGAATGACAGTAAGGCCAATCAAACAACAATTTCAAGAACTGCTGAAATATTATGATTCTATGAGTGATATATATATATAGTGAAATATGGGACAAAGTTGCAGTAACTGCACCTGTGGTTCTCAATTTAAATGGTTGTCGTGTGGGCAGATCATGACAATAATCTGGGATGTTCGTCAATACAATTTTTTCTTCTGCACTATTATATTTTCTTGGCTATTGTATCTTTGTCTAATGATTAGTGTGAGCTCGAAGATACTACACAGTCTCTGTACTTTCTATTTGGACTAGAAGAACTACACGGTCCTTTCCAACTATGTTAATCTCTTAAGTAAGGTTAAATTCTCTGTTGGAACTATGTGTAATTTTGAGACATTCATTCAGTTACTCTAACATTATGAACCAATTATCACATTTTAGTAATATTTTAATATCACTTCCTTCCCAATATAAAAAATATTTTTGATATTATATTGAGCAACATGCTTTAAACCAGGGTGTCAAACTCAAGCCTGCGGGCCGAATCTAGCACATGAGATGGTTAGATCCGGCCCATGGGGCCCACCTGGAAAAAGCAAAGGACTGGCCTGCAGTGCCTCAACCCAGCCCAGGCCAACCAGGTGCCTGATCTGCAACCTGATGGCAGCCATTCGGGCTGGACCACATCCAGTCTTAGATCCACGGCACTGCCTCAGTCCTATCTCCTGGGCGTGCACCAAGGCGGTGAGCGCACACATGGCCTGGCATCCCTAGGGACTGCGTTCTGAGCATTTCCCAGCATACCAGCCTTGGCACAGTTGCTGCCTCCTATGCACACACCCAGGGGATGGGGCTGAGGTGGCGCCGTGGATCTAAGGCTGGCTGAGGTCCGGCCTGGATGGCTGCCATCAGGTTGCAAATCAACGCTGCGGCCGCATCAACGTCTCCATGCCCTGCTTGACAGCCTTTCGCTGGGTTCGCCTTGTCCGCATGTGGGAAAGCCACACTGCCAATCTCTCCCCCTTGACTTGTCCCTTCCTGAGTGCAGAGGAAGGATGGAAAGAGATAGGAAGGAGACGGAATGGGACCTTTATGCCATGGGGCTTCTGCCTGCCTGATGCGATGGGTGATAGGTAATCACAGAGGTTGTGGAGGGTGTGCGGTGGTGGAGTGTGGCTTCTGGCATTGCAGGGGGCAGGGCAGAAGCAAAACTGTCCTCTCATCATCAGGTGTAGAGTCAGTCCAGGCATGGAGGTAATGGAGAGGAAGGTGGACAAAAAGTGAATCAACTGCTCCACAGGTTATATTTTTAAGCTGCCACAGGCTCCGGACAGAGACATCTCATTTTGGTCCTTCATCTATCCTTGCCTCTGCATGGCTCTACACTCACTTCTCCTAGTTCCCCATGCACCTGCTCGTGTGTGTGTGTGTGTGTGTGTGCATGCGTGGGGGTCTCCCCCTTGCAGCCTTGCAGTGTGACATCGGGGAGGAAAAGAACAGGAAAGGAGAAGCTGAGATGGGAGCTTCTTGCAGCCTTTCCCAGAGCCGGGGGGCGGGGGGGAAGGGTGCAATGCGATTGGTGGCGGGATGGGAAGGGGCTGTACCTTGAGCACACACCGCTGAAGTGGTATTAGATAAGAAAATGAAATGAGCACTCCCCAAAACAGGAGGAGATAAGTGCAGCTGGGAAGCCCATTGGAGATGGCTGGGCAGAGCTGGACACTTGTCTTCCACTGCCCAAGGCTCTGGGCAGCCTGCACCGCTGTCCAGTTGCCCTCCGTGTGGCTTGAGAGGTATGGCAAGGCTGCTCTGGTGGAAAAGGATTTGGTGCTCCACCTAGTTTCGCCTTCATCTGCTGGAGACATTGGATCCTGCCACCACAAGCGCTCCCAGCCACGAGCAATGTGAGCTGGCTAACCCCACCCCAGCCACACCCACCTGGCCCCCTGTAGTCAACCACAAGCCTGATGTGGCCTTCATTTAAATGCAGTCTTCTGCATCCTTACCTTTGATATTATTGACATACAATTTTTAGCAACCTAGTTTACTGCCTTGATTGTATAGTGCATCACTGAACAACAATTTTGTGTGTGCAATGATTCCTTTTCAAAACAATAAAACCAAAAACCAAAAGCTGTCAGTTTCTGCTCAGTGATTTGATTTGCTGTTGAAGTTAAGGCTACCAGAATGTCATTGCAAACTTCTAAATAGCAGTAAAGAATATACTTTCTGTATCGTTTTGCTACCTTTCTTTCATCTGGGTTTTTAGCACCCAACATTTGGCAGACCTGATATTTACTAGAGCTGAAAATGATTCAGAAGTAGTGTTTTGAACCTCATAGAAGTATAGCATTCACATTTTAATCAATACAGCCCTTTTTAAAATTTGTATTCCCTGGGGAAGAAATAACTGCTATTTAAACAGTTGAGTCATTGAAATTAAGCTTTGTCTTTCAAGCTTGTGTGATAGCCTAAAAAAGGATGAGCTGCTCTAACGAATAGCAGAGAAGTGCTATACTTACATGAGACTGAAAACATTTTTAAAGCATGCACAGCACTAATATTTACATCTGCTTCTAGCGCTAGTGCTTTTTCAAGCTAACATAATTTCACTTGTGTTAAACAGTTATTCTGTAGGTCAGGAATAGAGTAGCTGATTGAGAAATAAGGACCACATCTGGATATGTAAATATCATGAGCTAGAGGCCCATGGCTAACTGGCACATTTTATTTGCATATAATTAAAGCAATTTGCATGTAATTTCATGAAGCAGGATGATGCCAGATAGTAGAAAAGTTGTGCTTGGGGCTCTTTTTAGACTTCTTTCAAATCACAGCAATTATGCAATTTTTATTCAGCAGTTATATGCATAGCAGGACATTTTTTTCAAGGTTAAATTTCTGATGCAAGGCAGTCATATGTTCCCAAATGATATTTTGGTTATTGCAACCATACATCCTTCTGCCATAATTGTTGTAAAAGCATTGTTATTTATCAGATGTATAATAATGTTTATGCAAATTGACTGATATCCAGTAAATTCCTTTCACTATGTGGTATTTGTATACTTTTTAAATGGTGCATGAATGAAACACATGGTACATTTTTTAAAATGCATGAATACAACATATTATTTTTTTACATGTTAAAAGGCTGAACGTTCCTCAGAAATTCGGATCAGATGAACATTTTGTCTTTAAATAGCAAAGTCACTAAAATTCTTTTCTCTTGCTCCTCACAGCATCATGAGAAAGAACTTGTGAATATTTATACTATGAATCAGTGCTTGATTCTTAGTAGTATAGTGGAAGAATGAATATACAAAGTGATATCCTGACAACAGTCCTCAATGCAATGATGTCTATTTGCCTGGGATAATGTACTGCATAACCAGGGAACTGCCTTTAAAAATTGTTTTGAAATGACCGTTTCTCTTCTGTTAGGTATCCAAGTTGTGAGTAAATTTTCAAAAACGTTTGAAGTCTTAGTATTGAGTCATATGGGTGCTTGGTTTAAATACTTAAAAGAGACCTTTTCTAATTTCAGTCATTAATTGGAATACATTTAAATGCTTAAATTCCCTTGCACTTTGAAATCACTTGCATTCAAACAATGTTATTAACTGTCTTATGGAGGAGTATTGTTTTAAAAGTTCCTTGACTCCTAATTCTGCTATATCCTGTTACCACACAGTATTTTTTCAGGCTTTTAATAAGCATTGTCTGTAGCCAAATTTGTGGATGTAATGGGATATGAGAAAACCTTGGGAGATTAAAAAAAAATAGGAAGAAGACAACAGTTTAGACAACAGTCAAAATTTACCTCACCCCAGAAAGGACCCTCCTATTCTCTGGAATGTAAAAGTAAAGGAGGTGAGAAGTGTTTTGACACTTGCAAAGTCCTGTTACTGTAAGCTTAAAATAAAGATAGTGTTTGTGGGTTTTGGTTTCTTGTGTGGACTATTTTGAAGGACTAATATTTGTCTTTCTTCCCTTAGAATTGCTAGGAACTGTGTTTTTAATATTTCCTTTCTTTAAGAATTCCTCCCAAGTGTTCTATTCCCATTAGTTTATCCTTCCTTGCAACCTTTTTAAATACTACTTTGTATTTACCAAACATATTTGCTTGCAATTTAATGCCTGCATTTAACTATCCTCGGTTTTAATTTCCTTTAAGATAAAGAATTTAGCATTATACGTCCTGTTTTGCCAATATTCTGGGCATGGGGGGAAGGTGATTATTCAGTCAGGTCCAATTTATGGAGACTGTCTGGGCAAGTCCCTGCTGTTTCCTTAGCAAGAATTTTCAATAGTTTGTCGCTGTCTCTTTCTTATGACTGAGAGAGAATGTTTGGCTCAATATTAGCCAGCTGGCTTTGTGCCTAAGGTCGGACTTGAACTCAGTTTCCTGATTTCTAGTCTGATCTCTTAACCATTACACCAAACCGTATCTAGTGTTCTGATCATCAGAAGCACCAAGACGCTTCATAGTAGCTGGTGACATCACTGGTCAACCCAGCATTCTAACCACATGAGCAACCACTAGTATTTATACTTCTAGTATTAATTACTTCTAGTATTAATATTTCTAGTATTCTGGTATATCGATCCTATTAGTTAATATAAGAGATAGCTGATTCTATTTATATAATCAACGCTGATTGTGATACAGACCACTCTTGGGTGTGTGCACAGAATAAAACTGCAAATGAAGAGATTGTATCCCTTGAAGAAGGAAAGAAGACCACGAATTGAATCAGCAAGACCCGCAATCAGAATAGAGTGGAGGAATTTCCTCAAGCACTCAAGGAAGCTCTCCCAGGCGAGGCTGAAACAAATGCATCTGAACAATGGGAACATTTCAAGGATGCTAATTAATAACACCTCCTTGTTAGTATTTAGTAAGGAGACCAGAAGGACAGCAGATTGGTTTGAAGCCCACTTGGAGGAGCTGATGCCAGCCATCGAGGAAAAGGGGAGAGGTTTAATTGCATATAAAGCAATCTACAGGTTCTGTGAGCTGCTCGTAGTAAAGCCCAACAGACTGCCAGGAGATGTGCTAACAATTACTGGCTGCAGCTTTGCTCTGAGATCCAGATAGCAGCCGACACAGGCAACATCAAGGGGGTGTATGATGGCATCAAGGTTGCCTTAGGTCCAATACAGAAGAAATCTGCCTCCCTGAAGTCGGCTACAGGGGAGGTCATCCAGGACCGAGCACAGATGGTATGCTGGGTGCAGCACTACTCTGAGTTATATTCCAGAGAAAATGTTGTAACTACAGAAGCATTACCTTTGAAAGGCTAGCGCTGCCCCACCTGAAAATCATCACAGATCCATTGTTAGATCCCATGCAGTTTGCGGACCGAACAAATAGACCGACAGATGATGCTGTTAATATGGCTCTGCACTACATCCTACAACACCTTGAATCTCCAAATAACCTACACAAGGATCCTCTTTGTAGACTTCGGGTCAGCATTCAATACCACCATTCCAGACGTTCTTCTAACTAAACCAAACCACCTACCGTGTTTCTCCAACAATACGGCCTCCACCAATAGGAAGGTCCAGCATGATTCCTAGGCATGAGGTGAAATTAAGCCCCGCCCCCCAAATTTAGCCTATTTAAACCATGCGTTTCCCCACCATTTCTCACATCGTTCGTTAGAACTACACGAGGTGAAGAGAAATGGGGGGGGGGAAGGGAAGGGGGGGAGAAAACTTGCCTTTAGGAGCGCCATGCAGGTAGCCTAGGCTAGAATACCCTGATCTACTACTGATAGAACATCAGCCAATAGAAGCTCCCCGAAGGCAGAGTCACCAGCTTCTTCTATCGGCCAGTAGAAGCAACCTCGGGGCGAGTGCCCATGCTCACTCCCTTCACCACGAAGCCATTTCTATCGGCCGATGGAAGCTCTCCAAAGGCAGAGTCACCAGTTGCTTCTGTCAGCCAGTAGAAGCAGCCTCGGGGCAAGTGCTTGTGCGCATTCCACATGCCACGAGGCCATCTGCGGGAACCCCGCAGATGCTGAGACCTTTCATTGTCAGATGGGCTTGGCTGATCCGGTGCTGCAGGGGTGGTGTGTGTGTGTGTGTGTGTGTGTGTGTGTGAGTGAGAGAGAGAGAGAGAGAGAGAGAGAGAGAGAGAGAGAGAGAGAGAGAGACTCAGCTTGCTTCCCTTCTGCTATGAAAAGTTTGCAGCCGCTCTCCCATGCTTACTCCCCTCGCCACGAAGCCATGTCTATCGGCCTTTGGGGAGCTTCCATCAGCCAATAGAAACGGCCTCGAGGAGAGTGCGCGTGCGGGCAGCCACGCCTCACCCCAAAGCGTCTGGTGACTCTGCCTTTGGGGAGCTTCCATCGGCTAATAGAAACAGCTTCATGGCGAAGTGAGTGCACATGGGTGCTCGCCCCGAGGCTGCTTCTAGAAGTGGCTGGTGACTCTAGCTTTGGGGAGCTTTCAGTGGCAGCCTCATGGAGAGGTGAGTGCACATGGGGCACTCTAGGTGGAGGTGCACGTGGGGGAAGAAATTAAGTCACCTCCGAAAAGATGTCCTAGCCATTTTTTCGGGGCTCAAAAAAAATAAATAAGACCCGGCCTTATTTTATGAGAAACACAGTAGTGGTACCTGAACACACTTGTAAGTGGATCATAAGCTTCCTAACAGACAGGAAGCAGCAAGTGAAGTTAGGCAGAATCACGTCTGATACCTGTACAATTAGCACAAGGCCCCCCACCCAAGGCTGTGTACTTTCTCCACTTCTCCCTATATACCAATGACTGCATCTCAAATGATCCATCTGTTAAAATACTGAAGTTTGCAGATGATACAACTGTGATTTATCTCATTCGAGACAACGACGAATCCTCATACAGACAGGAGGTTGTACAACTTGCCTTGTGGTGTAACTGGAACAATCTGGAACTGAACACACTCAAAACCATAGAAATGGTGGTAGACTTTAGGAAAAACCCTGCCATACTACCCCCTCTTACAATCCTAAACAACACAGTATCAACAGTAGAGACCTTCAAATTTCTAGGTTCTATCATATCACAAGGCTTAAAATGGACACCTAACATCAAAAACATCATCAAAATAGCACAACAAAGAATGTTCTTTCTGTGCCAACTCAGAAAGCTCAAACTGCCCAAGGAGCTGCTGATACAGTTCTACAGAGGAATTATTGAGTCTGTCACCTGCACCTCTATAACAGTGTGGTTTGGTTCTGCAACCCAACAAGACACAGACTTCAGAGAGTAATTAGGACTGCAGAAAAAACAATTACTACCAACTTGCCTTCCATTGAGGACCTGTCTACTGCACGAGTCAAAAAGAGGTCTGTGAAAATATTTACAGACTGCTCACATCCCGGACATAAACTGTTTCAACTCCTACCCTCAAAACAACGCTGTAGAACACTGCACACCAGAGCCACTAGACACAATGACAGTTTCTTCCCAAATACCATAACTCTGCTTAACAAATAATTCCCTAAACATTGTTCAACTATTTACAAAGTCTGTACTACTATTATTGTTAATCTTCTCATCACTCCTTATCACCTATCCCCTCCCACTTGTGACTGTATGACTGTAACTTTGTCGCTTGTATCCTTATGATTTATATTGACTGTTTTCTAGTATGATTTAATTGCTTATTGTACCCTATGACTATTATTGTTGTATCGTATGATTCTTGATTCTTGATGAATATATCTTTTATGTACACTGAGACACTGCACCAAGACAAATTCCTCGTGTGTCGAAACACACTTGGCCAATAAAGAGTTCTATTTTATTAAAAATAGTATTAAATAACATTGACTGCTTGCCTGTCTAGGAGGAGCTTGACAGTGAACCAACTCTAGAAGAACTGAATCGGGCCCTGGATTCCCTTGCCTCTGGCAAGACACCTGGGAAAGATAACAACACACACACACACACACACACACACACACACAGAAATTGCCTCAAAGGAGCAGATAGAGGTACATCCTAAAGAGACAGGAAATGCATCACAGAACAATGGAGATGAATGCTAGAAAGGGTTAGTGCAGCCTACACAACAGACATAACCCCTATTACATCTTCCCCTTTTTATATTAACGCAAACGACATTGCAAAACACTGTAGACATCGTAAAAATTCCGATGAAACAACTGTAACATCTTCCCCTTTCCATATTTAACACAAACAAACTTATAAACCTTATAAAACATTGTAAACATTATAAAAGCTCAGATAAGCTCAAGATAAAAACAGTATCAAACAACTGTAACATCTAAACCACATTCTAAACTTTATAAAAAATTGTGAACAATGTAAAAGCTCAGATAAGCACAAATAAGAGCAGTATCAAACAACTGTAACATCTAAACAACATTCTAAACATAATATATTGTAAACGTTGTAAAAGTTCACATGAGAACGATGTCAAAACAGTTGTAACATCTACACAACATTATAAACATTATAAGACATCATAATATTATGAAGATTTTGATGAGTACAGCATCCACACTTTCTACAGATTAAATCTATCTGGTGGTCGCGAACAACTGCTACTATGGGTGATAACTGGCTCTCTTGCACAGACTGGCTCTCTTTGCACTAAGGGCTTCTCTGACCTCACTGAGACCATTGGGCTCTTCTCACCACTTACTGGGGTGTCCAGTGTTCGACTACTATCAGGTATACCGGCCTGCTCTGAGCTCTCATCAACATTGGTCTGAGGCATCATCCTTGTGCATTCCTTATTGTTAACGGGTAAGTGAGCAGTATTATCAGATGCCTCTGGCCTGTCCACTGAATATGGAAAGTTTGGCTGCTCAGCCACATGCAAATCTACTCGATTACAATGATAAAGAGTTCCTTCAACATCCACTAAATAGGAACATGGTGCCACTTGCTTTAAGCAGCTACCCCATTTTCCAACAGCCTGTTCTATCTCCAGGCAGCGGTCTCATCTGAATCCATTCCTCAGTCTTCCATTCTGCCAAATCGCTAGCTGATTTGTCATATCTCACCTTGACCGCTTGTCTCTTCAGCCAGAACTTTTCTGAGACCCCTTGTACTACCGAGGAGGGGTTGCAGAGGCGGAGGTATGCTACTAGTAGATGCCATGCTGCTGGGTTTCTTGCTTCAAATGCTTGGCATGCATATATATATATACACACACACACACACATACACATACACATACACATACATACATACATATATACATACATACATATTACAGGAACCGGAAATTGCCTCACAGGAGCAGATAGAGGTACACCCTAGAGAGACAGGAAATGCATCACAGAACAATAGAGATGAATGTTAGAAAGGGTTAGTGCTGCCTACACATCAGACTTTACCCCTATAAGGAGTGGCACTATGCTGCTGCCCCTGCGCCCTTGATCCCCACCATCCAGTATCATCCTTCAGCTCCGCTGAACACGCAGGAAGAGCCTCCTGCTGCCACCTGCCCTCTCCATCTTATCATCTGTCCGCTTGCCCATGGCTGCAAGAGGGCAAGCGACCATGTGGCATGTCCAGTGGGCCAAATCACATACTTCTCCCTGTGCCTCTGCCTCCACCTGCTGCTTGGAGGGCCGGCCCAGCATTCGCAGTGCTCACACTCACCTGCGCTGCATGGGCTGTACAGCCCAGACTGCGCCAGCCAAGTTCAGCCCCCACATGCTTGCAGCCTCCTTTGCTGGCCATGGAGCTGACAGTCTTAACTGGGGCTTATTTTGGGGGAAGGGTTTATATTGCAAGCATCCTAAAAATCACACCAGGGCTTATTTTCTGGTTGGGTCTTATTTTCAGGGAAACGCGGTATGAACTGAAACTTAGTTGTCTTTTGGTTTTCATTTTAAAAATGCGATCTTTGATTAGAAAACATCTGTATTTCGGTACTGAACTACCTACTTTCCTATCTACCATTTAACTATCTGGAAAATACCCAGAAAAAAAAATATGAGTCAAAATGTAAAACAAAAAAGCACATTGTAAGACATTTTTATCTATTCTTTAGCTATACAGTATAGGCCAAAGTATGAATTATTTTCATGTAAGTTCCTAAAAGTTGGAAAGCGAAACTGAAATTGGGGAAAAGGGAGTTGAGAGAAACTTGAAATGGAGAGGTTCAAACTAAAAGATTTTTTTTTCATCCAAGTAGCTGTTGTGTGCTTAAGAGGAAAATCTTCTTAATATTTGAAGGAGTTTTCCTCTGAAGGCAGTACTTAAATAGGTGTGCTTTCACAGGAGACAGAAAAATGCAAGGATTCATTGTTGCCTTGTAGCATTCTAAAAACAAAAATGAACAGATGGTGTTAGCGTATGCTCTCCAATTTCACGTCTCTTGGCATTCTTGGTATTCACCATCTGAATCATGTTTTAGACCAAATTCTCCACTGACTTCCTTGTGATATTATATTTCTAATGAGCGTGCTGCATCAGTCTTTATCCCAACTTTTGCCGAGACGTCATTGGAACTGAGTACAAATTAAGCAGTATAATAGATAGGTTTTGCTTAGAACTGAGGTCAACAAGAGGATACACCTTAATGAAAAAAGCTGTGCATCCTTGTTTTTCTTTTAATTTGAATATTAATCTGCAAGCAGTCATAAATAAAATAGTACATGTTTTCTTGGCATGATTCAAATTTTTTATTTTTATTTTCTGATGCGAGTAAATCCATTTTACCCTGGTTCCTTTTTCTTACAGGAGATTTTGTTGTCTTTTAAATATATACTATAGTTTTGAAGTACAGGTAGTCCTCGACTTACAACCACAATTGAGCCAAACATTTTCTGTTGTTAAGTGAGTTTCCGCCCTTTTATGACCTTTCTTGCCGCAGTTTAAGTGAATCACTGCAGTTAAGTTGTTAAGTGAATCTGGGTTCCCCATTGACTTGGCTTGTGAGAAGGTCACAAAAGTGGATCACATGACCCTGAGACAGTGCAATGGTTATAAATATGAGTCAGGTGCCAAACGTCTGAATTTTGATCACATGACCATGGGGATGCTGCAATGATCATAAATGTAAAAAATGGTCATAAGTCCTCTTTTTCAGTGTTGTTGTACTGTAATCTTGAACGATCATTAAAGAACTGTTGTAAGTCGAAGACTACCTTTATAATGTAATTTGAAGGAATTTGTACCCATTTCTTTAGAATAGTGCAAATAATGACACTACTTACCCAGTAGAGTCTTAGATTATTAACTATGTGATCTTGACAAAATATTATAACATATATCTCTTTGCAATGATTTTTTGCCTAGTGTTGTATTATTTTCATCATTAACATTAGTTGTTCACATGTGAACATTTTAAAAAAACATAGAACCTCTTGATATATTTTTGCTAGATTGAAAAGTATGGGTAATTTGGACTTGGACCAGAATGGTAGACTTTAAAAACCTCCATGAATAACAGACTTCAACAAAAAAAAAGCTCAAGTGAAATAATTTATCAGATTGATGGTTCCTGTTATTCCTATTTTAATTTATATAGAAGTGATTTCTAGGAACAAGGTACAGATTCTGTAATAATACTGTACACATATTATAAAATCAGACATGAGTATGAATTCTATATAGCAACAGAACTCTAATATTTTTCAATCAGGAATTTATATGCTTCAGCTTCAGCTTCATATAAATTTTACTTACTAAGCAAGTAGTTCCTGTGATAATTAAGAATCCTGAAAGCAGATTTCATACTTCCAAATGTACTATAGAAGGTTTTTCTGCAGGTTTAGTATTCAAAGCAAGTTCGATGTTGGTGGCTTGTAACCATCTTCTCTGTCTCTTTGGATAACTAAGATGTTTACTAAATGACAGTTTTCTTTGCTGTGCTATATAAAATTGGAACAGGCTATATAATCGAGCCAAGAAATACTTGGCATTACCTATATCAAGGACTATCAGAAACATTTATTTCCTCTCTTGAAGAGAAATTGGTAGGCAATTGTCTCAAATTATAGATGGACCAAAATCTCCAGAATTATTATAGTATTCAACTATTAATTAAATTGTTCTGTAATTAATTGATTTTTTAAAGTTTGGTGTTTAAAGACCTTTTTCACACAAATCAGCAGGCATGGGAATGTGGCTAAGCAAATTTTCTGTAAAATCAACTGTGCTGCTAATGATTAGTTTTTAGAGATTTTATCCAAACGTATAAAAATATTGATTCTTCACATTTTCTCTAAGTTACCCTATAAGAGTGAGTAAAAAGAGGTATATTCAGAAAGACATAAAAGAGGCAAATTATTAAAGCATCATTACATCAACGCACTCCTTTTGTTCATTTATTGTGAGGTTTAGGACATATCCAGAATGGTAAACCTTACGATCCCGCTTTTTATTATTTGAAAGAAAGCATCGAAACATGTGGATGCTCTGAAATTATGCAAATTATGCAAAATTAAAATAATACGAAGCAATGAGAAAAGGAATTAAAAGAAAGTATAAGAGAAAATAAAAAGCTTATTTATATCCATGCTATTCACTGTAGTTAATGTGCTTCATTTGCACTGATTACTCCCTGCTCAGTCCACATTCATTCGTATTTCACCCATTGGTTTCAATTTTACCAGTGCTTTCAACTTACTACCGTGTTTCTCCAACAATACTCCGACCCAATAGGAAGGCCCAGCATGTTTTCTAGGCATGAGGTGAAATTAAGCCCCTCCCCCAAAATTTAGGCCTATTTAAAACATGAGAAATGGGGGGGAAGGGCAGGGGGAACTTGCCATTAGGAGTGGCCCACAGGCAGTCACACCTCGCCACCAGCCGCTCCTAACAGCTGATCGTAGTGGAGCGCGGAGGGTTCCCTACCCCCGCCAACCACCTTTACTGCAGACCTGGATATGGTGCTGACTGCAGGCAGGGTAAATCAGCGGTCGTGGGGATGTCAGCCTCGGCGGCGGGGCATTTTGTGCCACTGCCGCTTCCTCCGCCGTCACTTTCCTTTATGCTCTCACCATGGCTTATGCTGCAATTGGACTGCTGCCATTGGGCAAGACTCAGAGGCCAGAGTCCATGCTGGACATTGCAGTGAGGCAATAGTGGAGAAGTGGCCCTTCCAGTGGGTGGAGGAAGGGTTTGAGCGCATTCCTCTGCCGGCAGCCTTTCAGCTGCTTCTCGGGTGGGGGAGCCACCTCTGTAACTTCCACAGTTCCCACCAGCACTGACGCCTCTCTCACCAGTGCCATCTCCAAAAACAGCAGCAGCATCAGTGGGACAGACTCCACTGCTGATGAGAACCACCTGCCCCCCCTCAGAGGCATCGCTTTGCTTGACGGCAGCTGCATCAAAAACGTCCTGCAAGTTGGTGAATCATTCGGGCTTTGGTGGGTGGAAGTGGTGGCGGGAGGGTGAAGCCATTGTTTCTCTCCCCCCCCATGCCTCCCTTTGCTTCCCGCCCCAGAGCTTCGGGTCACGGTCTCATCCCCTGTACGGTTGGGCACTCTCCTCTTTCTCTAGCCACCCAAAGTCCGCCCCCTGTAGACCTTTTCCCCCTCTTTAAGTTTTCCTTACTCTTATTCCCTCTGTCATTTCCCTAAGAATACAGACTGGCTGGGTAGCTTCCTCCCACCCCTCCCGGTAGTTTTAAAAAGGGAACCATCTATCCATTTTGCCCTTCGAGCAGAGGCAAACCTTTCAACCCAAACAGAAGAGAAAGCGAATCATCCTACAGACCCTTAGCACCAAGCTTCCCAGAGGATTCTCCCAAAGAATTCACCCCAAAGGGAAAGAAGGAGGGAGGGAGGGAGGGAGGGAGGGAGAGAGGGAAGAATGTCATTGGGATTGGCCAGGAGAAATCCAGGAGGTGGATTTCCATCCTATTTCTGCCCTTCAAGGAGATGAAGGTAGGAAGTGCATTTAAGGGGATGAATCTTCCTTTGGGGTGAATCCTAGTTAAAACCATGTAAACCTGCAGCTCTGTATTTCAGTATTCTTACAGCTTTTAAAATTTCCTTGGCTGATGAGACCTGGAACATGCCTATCATGGGAAGCAACACCTGGGAGAAGACATTTTCTCTGGTAATCTGATCCCAAGCTAAGTTGCACCCAGAAACACACTGAAAGCAATTGAACCCAGAAAGTAATAATGTTATATGTGCCAATTAGCTGACACTGTTTACAATCTACGCAGCTGCATTCTGTACCTGAAGCTTCCGAACGCTCTTCAAGGGCAACCCCATGTAGTGTATGTTGCAGTGATTATGAGGGTACGAGTAACAGTGAATAAGAACCTCCTGGTCTAGGAATGGATACAACTGGCACACAGCCTAAAGGTGTGCAAAGGCCCTCTTAGCCATTGGGTGAGTGATTGTTCCTTAAGGAGGAGGTGCATCACTGCTTCCTTAAGAGACTGCCACCCCTCTCAAAAAGGAATTAGTCACTAGTTAGGTCCAATCATATGTCCTCTTCTGGGAGCTTGACCAGCCAGGAGGGTCATGAATCTAGCATACTGTAGGAGTAGTCAGACTAAAAGCTACAAGTACCTGACAACTTTCTCAGGTACAATGGGCTTAAACTCCTCTGAGATATTGTTTTTCATTAAACTAGGCTTTGATTTTGTGGTGTGTGGTGTACTGATCTAAATATTTCAAAATAATATGATATCCATTTTTTAAATAAACTAGGAATGCTGTGCAACATATAGCTCAAGTAGAGCTAGTTTGGTCTAATTGTTAAGGCACCAGGCTAGTCATTGGCAGACCATGACTTACACTTCGCTTTAGGCTTAGGGCCAATCACTCTCTCTCTCAGCATAACCTACCTCGTAGGATATTCTTATGAGGAAAATAGGAAGAGAAAGGAATATTCAGTATGTTTAGCACTTTGGGTTATTTATACAAATAATAAAGTCAGGATACAAATATATACATTTCTTTATCTTACTGAAAAATGTTACCTGGAAAAAAATTAATTAAAATGTTCAGTTTGAAATTTAAGATAAATAATGGGTGGGAGATAGGGAGGGAGAGAGGGAGGGAGGGAGGAAGGAAGGAAGGAAGGAAGGAAGGAAGGAAGGAAGGAAGGAAGGAAGGAAGGAAGGAAGGAAGGAAGGAAGGGAAGGAAGGAAGGAAGGGTTATTTGAAAGTGATTTGATGATTAAATGTGGGGAAGTAAAAATAAAGGTGGGAACAAAACGAGATGACAGAATTAGTACTTGGTGATTTGTAGAAAGGTTTGAATGAAAACTGTGACAGTTAAGCATAGAAAAAAGTATGTTTTCTTCAGTTTTGTCATCATTTTTGTTTTCATCACATTAATTTTACTGGAGGCTTCGTGTTTTGTCCTTTTCATCCACTTCCAAATGAGTTTTTTATTTCCATCAAAATATATCTGTATTTTTTCTACCTCTTTTTATTTTAACTTTTATTTTTTATCCAGAATTATACTTGATTTTTATTCCTGTAGTATTCTACTTTCACTATCATTTCTTTCACATTTCCTTTTCTCCATGTCCACCTTTTTCAAGATCACTCTTGACATGACCAAATCATCTCCCCGTCTTTTATTTTTTAAAAAAGTAGAACTGACTCCAGGGAAAACTTAGTGTTTCATTAAAAAAAAACACACTAAAATCAATAATTTAATTTTTTTTTTTTCCATGCATATACATGGACCAACATGCTTATTTGAAATTATTTTAAATTAATATGTTTGTTAGTGCAGCTACTTACTAGTCACTTCAGGAGTTCAAAGTAATGATCTGATCTTTCAGTTTCAGTTAACTGTAAATAAATTACCACTAACCTTTGATTTTCAATTTTTATATAATGTCCCACAATATCATACTTTTTGACATTATTTTATATCATCTTGGATGATTTCATATAACTTTCATTCAATTCTTCTTGTTTCTCTTAGTGTCCCAAACATACAACATGCTATCTGATTTTTATAATTTTACAAATTATATGTGCGCTATACTGTTTATTATTGTTATAAATTGAATCTTCTATATTCTATGGCTGTCACTAGATGGATCCGTAAATATTGACTTCTAGCACATTTCATGATTTTGAGCTAAACTAACTAACTTCCTTCCTTCCTTCCTTCCTTCCTTCCTTCCTTCCTTCCTTCCTTCCTTCCTTCCTTTTTGGTATCACTGAACCTATGATTCAGGAATATTTACAATTAGGGGTGGGATTCTACCGGTTCGGACCAGTTCAGTAGAACCAGTTGTTATGATTCCTGGTAGTTCGGAGAACCGGTAAAACGGGCCCCTGGCTGGCCCCGCCCCTCTCTGCCTGCTCCTCTGTTCCCTGCCCAGCCAGTCCTTATTGCGCATGCGCGACATCACATGCATGCATGACAGTTGCGGATGGCATTCTCCCCCCACCCATTCACTTCTTCCTATGACGCTGCCTAGGATCAAGCCAACATTCATCTACTTGATTCCCTGTCAGAGGCTGCTCCGATATGCCCTCCTCCTCCTGATTAATCTCAGGCTGTTCCTCTTGATTATCTGCTAAAACCTGAGGTATTATCAAGGAGGAAGGCATTGTCAAAGAGGAAGGTCCTGGGGAGGAAGGCATTCCCAGTTCCTCCTCCTCATCTTCTGAGTCCTCTTCCTCTAACAGCACAGGCTCAGGAATCGGAACCACAACATACATACATACATACATACATATATATATATATCAATGTAAACTATTTTTTTTTCCTATTGTTACTGACTTCCCACAATATATATATATATATGTAGGTCTAGGTGTGTTTGGATCTTTTCCTGTGTAAGATTAAGAGTATCTTGGCAACATTTTGGCAAGATCCCACTCGCCATCCTCAGGCTGGTGCTTTCGGCTTCGTGCCAGTGCAAGCAGTGGCATATAATCGTTTAATCACTTTCTTACTTCCTATCATTCATAACACCCATCTCTTTCCCTTAAAATTCTAAATAATACCACTAGTAAAAATATTTTATTTTCCTAAATGTTAAAAAGAAAAAAAAATTGCCTCTTCAAAACATGCTTCAGATTTGTCAACTGCTAGGTGTGCTTGGCATAACTTGGGATTCTGCTCTCATGCAAGAAAGAAGTGTGAGCTAAAGAATATTTCTCAGATGAAGATATTGCAGCAACTGCAGAGAGAAAAGACTGTATAACTTAAACTGCCTTATGAGACAAGAAAGTTAGTTGCTTGAAATTTGTCAGCATGCTTGCTATGCCACTGTGCACAAGATTGGTTTATTTTCATCATGCATTTTGTGCTTGATATAATTCTTGGATATTAAACCATTCTTTTCTGTCACACACTTCATAATTTTTTTTTATCATTAAGGACAGTGGCTTGTGTGGCACTTTTTGTCAGCCTTAATTTTTAGTTACTGGATTGTTACAGTTCCAGTATTATAATTCTAGTATTCTAGCATTTTTCTATAATGATGGCTACATTCAGAAAGGCAGGTCTTTGATGATGGAAAAACTATATATAAAAACTATATAATTGAAAAATGTTTGAAATAACTAATTATATGATGTGCAGAGACAATTAGAGTTGTGGAATGCTTGGTAGATAAAAGGCACAACAAATTCTGAGCATTAACAGAAGTTTAATTGTTGTCTGTCACCTGGGATTGACATGATGCTTTATTGATTTTAATGGGTATCTGTAGCTTGGAAATTGTGCAGTAAGTCTTCCTTCTGTGTTACATGTTATTACAAATATTTTAAATGTTGTTCATGAAGCCATTTTATTTTGAAAATAGTCTGTAACAGTATAATAACATGCATTTTCCACCCACTGCAAACATAATTATTATAGATAGGGGAAGCTTCCCAATGTACTGTGGCTACCTTTGGAAAGACTTTCTTATAATAGACCATCTAAGTTTGTCAAATAATAGAAGTATAAGCTTTTGTTCATACAATATTGCAAAAAAAAAAATTGTATGGCAAAATGTTCAACATTCAGAAGAAGCTTTCTGAATGCTTTGATGTAATATATCTTTATTTGTTACTTATTTGTTTATTAGTCAATTTTTATAGCCGCTCAATTCAACCAAGTGACTATGGATGGCTTACAAGTCTAAAATTATAAAACAGTTTAAAAGCCTTTAAAACAATGAAGATATTCACTAAAGAATAAGTACAAAATCTGTAGCTTCACAATTATGCACATGAATGTAGTAGGTTGAAATTTCTGCAATAATTATTCAGGCCTGCATTCTGCACAAGATAAGCTCTATTTATAGGTTACAAAACAACAAATTAAAGCAAATGAAAACACTTTGGGCTTGGCTTTAGCAGAGAACATAATGCATGATAACAATCACAAGATATAGCTTGTAAAACCAAACAAATAATGAGCAAACCTGGACACTACAGTAGAAGGTCTCTCTCCTGAATTGAACAGTCAAAATTAGAGATTGATAAGAGTTGTAATTCTGGGGTTTAGACAAAGAATATAAAAGAAGAGATAAATTTGATTGAATCATTATAATTTGAGCAAAGAAATCAGTAGTTTGAAGTTTGGAACGAATATGTTAAGGTATTGAGATTCAAGAGCTGACCAGCTGCTGTAAGGCTGATGCAATAAGCATGAATCAGCAAAGGTATTGCCGTTTTAAGACTATGTATGGGTCCACAGATGTTTTACCACTTTAAGAGGTGTCTATATAGAGAAAGACATTAGAGGGCATATTTTTCTCTCCTTGTGTCCTGTCTCCATTGTAGAGTTCTCCATACAGAGTTAAGAAGATTGATTGCTTGTCAGGTATTTGCCTACCACATATATTTCCGTATAAGTCTCGTATATAAACCATTGTTAAATATCTAAGCCTCTGTGTGCTGTGTTTTGGTCCTGGGTTGTCTCATAATAGAGACATAATATGACATAATATACTTTGCTGCTTTCTTGAAAAAATTTAACTAGAAAAAAATCTTTCAAGCAAATAATTAGGTCAAAGTAACAAAGAGAACCATGCAACAATGTAAGAACTATGGTGAATGAAACAAAAGGGGGCAACCTGGTAACTGTAGAGAGCCACAACGAGTAACCTTCTGCAGGGTATCTTAAATCTCCTCAGTGGAGACTCTTTAGTTTGGACTATATTTAAAGCTAGTTTATGTAATGTGGGATTGGATTGGGGACTTGAAAGTTAGGATGACATTATTATTTATCTAATATATTCTTGTTTTTCACAATTCAAAGAAAAATATATTTAGAGTCATGAACTTCTTTTATAGTAAAATCAGGTTATTTGGCATAGATTTCTGAAAACAGAAATTATTTTTCAATGAGTGCAGTTTTATACAATGACATGGCTGAGTTTCTCTATAGTACCTGATGGACGAACGGATTATGGGCTATGAAATTGGGAACCTATGCTGCTTGCTTCACAATTACAGCTTTCTTAAAGATCTCGTTTTTTTTTCATTGTTTTGTAAACAATCATGGATATAATCAAGCCACAAATTTATGAAAATGAAGCAAAAAATGAACGAGGTGATTACTAGAAGCCAGCATGTGTTTGTTAAATCCAGGCCAGACAAACTTTATTGCCTTCTTTGATAAAATAAGTAAATTAGAGGAAATGCTATGGTATACTTGGACTTGGTAAGGCATTTGGCAAAGTAGGCCACAGCCTACGTTTTGGTAAGATACAACAATGTGGGATAGACAGTACTACTAGCAAATGGATTCCCAGCTAGCTGGCCAGGCACACTCGGTGTGTAGTCCTCAAAGGAATTACGTCTATATGGAGAGAAGCATGCAGTGGGGTTCCTCATGCCTCTGTATTGGGGCCAGTACTCTTCAACATCTTCATAAATGATGTAGATGTGGGGATAGAAGGGGAGCTCTTCAAATTTTCAGAAGACACCAAGCTGGGGGTGAGGGCTAATACTTTGGAGGACAGACTTGGGCATTAATTAAATACAAAATTAATTATACAAATACAAAATTAATTAAATACAGAAATCAAATACATAGGTATAGAATAGGTAGTACTTGGTTCAACAATAGTAACTGTGAGAGGGAGCTAAATATCCCAGTGGATTGCCACTTACGTATGAGCCAGTAGTGTGCTGCAGCTGCCAAAGAGGCCAATGTAGTCCTCGGCTGCATCAATAGAGGGATAGCATTAAGATCACAAGAGTATAGTATTATAGATATAGTATTAGTATTGCGCTAGTGAGGCCACTTGGAATGCTGCATCACCACAATGCAAGGCCCTAGACAGAGTGCAAGCCCTAGAAAGAATGCAAAGAACAGCAACAAAGTTGATAAGGCGTCTTGAAGCTAAATTGTACAGTGAACACCTAAGGGAGCAGAGAAAGGAAGATCAACTTATTTTCCAAATCACCTGAGGGTAGAACAAGAAGCAATGGCTGGAAGCTCATTAAAGAGATATCCAACTTGGAATGAAGGAGAAATTTCCTAACTGTGAGAACAATTAATCAGTGGAACAGCTTGCCTTCTGGAATTGGAGTGCTCCACTGCTGGACATTTCCAAGAAAAAAATAGACAACCATTTGTCCAGAATGATCTAAGGTCTCTTGCCTTGGGTAGAGGGTTCAACTAGAAGGCCTTCAAGGTCTCTTCCAGCCCTATGATTCTATGCTTTGTGAAACTTCTTCTAACATTTTGAGTTATTGTTGCTGTTTTTTTATTTTTCAGATTGATTTTAATTGGTTCCAAATCTGTGATTTAATTAAATAAGTTATATGCTATTCACCCAATGACTTTCATGCTTTGTTTAGAATTACAAATATTTATTTTAAAAAACCTCTGATTCATTTATAAGTCTGTGTCTGTGTGTGTATGTGCATAGTACGCACATACAAATAAACGTAAAGTTAATTGTTAAACAGACTTACTCATTTGAGCATAATTTTGAAAACAATCTCAGAATATTTATATTCTTGTATTACTTTGCCAACTAACCAGCATGTCTGCTAATATGTATACAAATCAGGTATTTTTGAAAGTATGTGAACAGATAAGTGATTAACTGGCTTTGTGTGCATGCATACAAATATCTGATTTGAGTGTACAGTTTGTCAAAGAAAAAGCAAATGTTTTTGAACTGAGAATAAATTTACAAATGATAGAGTAACTCAACTCATTATATAGTAGATTCCAGATGCAAAAGGATGACTTTCTGCATTGATAGGAATGAGTATACTTTTAAAGTCTATTTTAAAAATACACTTTAGAGCAAAAATACACCTTTGAAAAGTGAAGTGTGACACATTTCAAAAGAATCTGCTGGGCATTATTGCATTCCAGTTTTTTTTGAAACCGGAATTAAGATGAAACCATTAATTACTACTCGAAGATTTAGATTTCCTGGCTTTTGAATCTATCTATCACATTGTATTTTTATCAAGCCACTTGAGGTCTTGGCAAGAAAATACCAAACATAAAGGTTGATACAGGGTATGATCTTTTACATGCTCAATTCTTTTATTTTTAAGCTTTTTAGCATTTTCTTTGTTTAAAAGATTAATTTGAAAGGACTACATTTTAAAAATCATATTTTTAAAAATATAGACATATTTTATTTGGGAATCTGAAATGATTTAAATCCTTAAAGATCCATTTATCTATTTTTTCACCTTCAAGGATTTTCACCATTTAGTATTAACCAAGTTTTTTCTAACCTTCAGAGCTTTACATCAATTATAACATATTCAAGTCAAATCAGTTTCCCTGAAGATCGTATAAACTAGTTTAAATAAACAACATTATATGAATAATATCAGACTTATTTTTAAGACTACGAATTTAAAGCTGATTTTGCACACTTTTCATATCTTATGTTCTGAATGTATATATTTAAATGATGGCTCATCTGCCTCTGGTCTCTTGGTTTCCCACATGGAAAAAGCAGCCAGGACTCACAGTTCGGAGTAATCTTCACTTTATTCCAGCTACCAAAACAATGCAACAGTAAGTAAGGATATTTCCAAATAAAGCTAGTGCTGAGAGCCACTGCCTCTCAGTGCTTTAAATACCCTAATTCCTCCCCCCACCATTCATTTAAACTGCCTAACATCTGTTCCTTCATTATACTAACATCCAGGGGTGGGATTCTACCAGTTCTACCTGCTTCTGTAGAACCCCTTGTTAACTTTCTAAGTAGTTCAGAGAACCTGTAGTTACAAGGAATCTCTGTTTTTTTCCACCTTTATTACATTGTTGGCAGACAGCCTAGACTTCCTGTCTCTGGAGCTTGTGAGGCTTGGCTTTCTTAAAGGGGAAGGGTTGTTTTAAGATTTTTACACTGCTGTTGGGAGGAAATACTTCCCTGGACAATCAGCACTTTAAAGAAACAATTGAATAACGAAGCAAAACTTTTAGTGACAGGGAACCAAGTTGAGTGACATTCAGCAAGGCTTCTTGGCTAGCTAGAAAGATTGACATTCAAATGTGAGCTTACATAGCTTTTCTGAGTTTTGGTCTAAAACAGCTTTTTGGTGAAGGTTAATTCTGTGCTTGGTGAAGTTTAATCCTGTGTTTATTGATGGGATAATTTTTTCCCTATGTTCATGCAACAGCTACTGTTGTGATTTAATTATTTGTATTGTGTTTGAATTTTTTCTTGCCACATGGTTTCTTTTTCTATTTGGAGAGTTGGTCTTCCTTCAGTGCTTTAATACTATCTGGCACTGTCCTTTTGGGGTATACTTCCAAGAGGCAGGATGCAAGCTTGGCACTGATTTTTTTACTGCCTTTTGGGGGGCGGGGGAGGTGACTAGAAATCTGGGTGATTTTCCTTAGGATATTTTGTGAGGTGAGTGAGACCAGCTGGTATTTTTAAGTGTTCAAATGGATCTAAGGATTGCTTCTTCTGGGTGTGCTCTTTCTGGAGAGCTTAAATGACCTCTCTGCTAAAGGGTTTCACTTTATGAGCAAGAGTTGGCTGCTTGATAGTTATCACTGCATTTTAAATATTTTCATTCCTCAAGGTGCTCTGGCACCCTGCCTGATTTGTAACTCTAGCTTGCAGGTATTTTTAATCTAATGATTGGTATTTAGGGCAGCTTTTAGCAAGCAAAGAAGTTTTTTTCTATTTTTGTACAGGTAATCCTTGACTTACAACAATTCATTTAGTGACCATTCAAAGTTTACAATGGCACTGAAAAAAGTGACTTATGACCATTTTTCATACTTATGACTGTTGCAGCATCCCCATTGTCATGAGAGGCCACAGAGGAGAAGCGCCCCTTGACATGAGTGATGTTGAGTTGGCCATGCCCACCCAGTCACATGACCACCAAACCATACCCACCAACTAAGCCACGCCCACAGAACCGGTTGTTAAAAAAACTGAATCTCACCCCTGCTAACATCTGCTTATCTGCAGCTTCCTTCACCCATGTACTTACTACCCTTCCTTATTATCCCATGATTGTGCCCAGTTCTGTGATTACCCACCACCATGGCCATTCTCCTCCAAATGTCAGCCACCACTCGTCTCTCCTTCAGTCCCAGATTCAGTAGCTGTCACCCATTCCCAGCCTGCTGCAACTCCCCTGTCACCTTCTGATGACATCATCCTAGTCTCTCCATAGTCAACGTGACCAGCACCTGGCTGTCGTGACCCAGCGTCCTTCCAGAGCCCTCTTTGTGTGATTGTGGACCATCGTGGGTCGTGGGGCATTGGTGGGCCTTAGATCAGCATTCGGTCATAAAGTGCCCCTCTGTGTCAGCGGCTGGGGCGGCGATGAGGTAGTCAGCAGTTCCTCCCACTGCCTGATATCATTGTTGGGCTCTGGCGCGTGTTGTGGCGTGTCTGGAGCCCAACATGCAGCCCGCTCTACCATGGATCCATCTGGGAAACAGTAAGGGACAACATCAGTGTTATATCTACAATATTCCCCTCTCCCCCCTGCCTGGGATATCGTCTGTGGAAGTTTTGCTGTAGCCGAGGAGCCACCATATCCTTCTGTTGTACCCATGTGGCCTCTGACATAGGATATCCTTTCCATTTGACCAAGTATTTTACTGTGCCTCTATGCCTACGGGAATCTAGAATATCGTCTACTTCATAGTGATCGTCCCTGACAGGTCCTGGTGTGCTGAAATCCAAGGATATACCCATAGATGGTTTTAGAAGGCTACTGTGGAACACCGGATGTATCCATTTGAATTGTGTTGGGAATTTCAGCTGTACAGTCACTGGGTTAATGACTTTCACTATAGGAAAGGGGCCTATATATTTTGGGCTCAATTTCTTACTTGCCAATCCCAGTTTGATGTATTTGGTAGATAGATAAACTGGGTCCCCTATTTGAAATGGGATATGATCTGCTCATTTCTTGTTGGCCTGTTTTTTGTAAGCATCTTGTAATGCCTGCTGTACCATATTCCATGTTCAAGAACTGTAAGAATCCAGTAGAAAGTATTTGAAGCATTCTGCTTTGAAGTGTCTACAATAGTGGGTCATTAAATAATTATTCAGAATCTGAATCCAATTAAACAACTCAGGCATATTTTCATACTTAGGAGTAGTGTCAGTCAATCAAATGTTTGTTACAGGCAAAGATCAGTACAATTAAAAACACTCAAAGAGTATCTAGTTAAAAGTTCTGGAGCAGAATAATAACAAAAAATCTATATTATTCTGTTGTTATCCTTTCTGTCAGTTGCAGGTAAACAAGAACATGGCCTAAGCTATAATATAATAGCAGTCTTTAAATTGTGAAGGCATATAGTCATACTAAAATGCAACAAGGTGATAATACCAAAAGATTTGGTGTATTAACTATATGAAATAGCTATAATGGTTTATTCATCAGGTTCCGATTAAAGTGCTGGTGTGCAGAATCTAGCGACCTGCGTTGTGACTTTGATCCGTTCATCTTTAACCAATCACTGAAAATAAATGGTGTCACAATAGCCAGAATAGCTATTACTTAATCAGGAAAATAAATTTTGTTTAAATATCTCTATAAAAAGAGCAGTGGAGAAGGAAGTATTCACAGGTTTCCACTTCTCCAGAATCACAGGGACAGAATCTTACAACCAGTGGTATCCCTTTGTTTTTGCCATCCAGGATAGCTGATGGAAGCCCATGGCATTATGCAAGCGAGGCTTTCTGATGATTTGCTCTCTCTAACTGGCTAAGGTAACTGGCATGGGTAACAGTATATCTGATAGAATCTGGAGCCAGAAACATTGGAGCTTTCTCTAAATCTGCTTGCCTCTCTATGCCCTCTACCTCTTGTTTCAAGGTTTGCTTGATCATAATCCAATTTGAGTATTGAGAATGGAGAAAAGCCTAGTTTAACAAGGTTGGATTCAACAGCCTGGATCCAGGAAGAGGAGAATTTATCTTGGAGGATTAATGGTGCAAGACCTTGAGGGGAAAAAAAAGTTTTAGCCAAAGATTTAAGGAAGCTATTCAGATTCTTGCTTCATGAGGAATAGTGTACTTTGCATTTTTGGAATGAGATAGTGATTATAGGTACTGTTGTATATCTTTGCTTCTTTCCATTTTGCTCCTTACCACTTTTAAAAACATCTTCCAACTAAAATTTGTACCATTTTTTAAATTCCAAAATTAAGTATTTATTTACTGACTTTTTAATACATTTCATCTATCCATATATGTTTTGACAATATCAACTTTACATTGTATTAATGGTTTTTATATATAAAATAGAATAACAGTGTCAGGTGAAGCGCCATTCAAAATCCAAAAAGGAAAACCTTAGACTCCATTGTTATAGAGAAAAGGAC
Organism: Pseudonaja textilis; assembly: GCF_900518735.1. Next base: position 3,456,131 of record NW_020769366.1, on the reverse strand, counting down.
TTTTATTGAAAATTGAAGTGGTAGCATCAGAAGAATACAAGATCTGAGGCAATAGGCGTAAAAATCACATATAGAAAGTTATCCCATGTTCCCACCCACAACAGTTCAAACTGGCCATCCAATTTGAGATGTGTAATGTCCTTTGGGGCACCTTCAGAAGGCATTTCATACATCTGGTATGCCAAGACAGTTGACCTTGGCCTATAGAGATAAGAGGCTACATCTGTACAGTAAGCAAGTGAGCATAGACAAGAAAACATCGTAATGTTTACATTTCACGAATTTAAACCTCCAGCTCCCTTCCCCCAACGAAGCCTAATTATTCTTCCCTCTCCCGTTTCTATGGCAGCCGGAAAGACAGCAGAAGAAGGATTCTTGGAGGCTGACAAACAGAGTTGGAAGGGACCTTGGAGGTCTTCTAGTCCAACCCCCCTGCCAAGGCAGGAAACCCTACACCACTTCAGATAAACGGTTATCTAACATCTTTTTAAAAACTTCCAGTGTTGGAGCATTCACAACTTCTGGAGGCAAGTTGTTCCACTGATTAATTGTTCTAACTCTCAGGAAATTCCTCCTTAATTCCAGGTTGCTTCTCTCCTTGATTAATTTCCACCCATTGCTTCTTGTCCTGCCTTCAGGTGCTTTGGAGAATAGCTTGACTCCCTCTTCTTTGTAGCAGCCCCTGGGATATTGGAACACTGCTAACGTGTCTCCCCTAGTCCTTCTTTTCATTGGACTAGACATACCCAGTTCCTGCAACTGTTCTTCATATGTTTTAGCCTCCAGTCCCCTAATCATCTTTGTTGCTCTTCTCTGCACTCTTTCTAGAGTCTCAACATCTTTTTTACATTGTGGCAACCAAAACTGAATGCAGTATTCCAAGTGTGGCCTTACCAAGGCATTATAAAGTGGTATTATAACATTTCACATGATCTTGACTCTATTCCCCTGTTTATACAGCCTAGAACTGTGTGGGCTTTTTTGGCAGCTGCTGCACACTGCAGGCTCATATTTAAAGTTATCCACTAGGACTCTGAGATCCCTCTCAAAGTTACTACTATTGAGCAAGGTACCACATATCCTGTACCTGTGCATTTGATTTTTCTTGCCTAAATGTAGAAGCTTACTTTTTTCACCAATGAATTTCATTTTGTTAGATAGTGCCCAACGTTCAAGTCTATCAAGATCCTTCTGTATCTTAAGTCTATCTTATGGAGTGTTGGAGTGCTGCCAGCTTGGTATCGTCTGAAAATTTGATGACTTCCCCATCCTATCCCCTTGTCCAAATCATTGATGAAGATGTTGAAGAGTACTGGGCCTAAAATAGAGCCTTGGGGTACTCCACTGCATACATCTCCATGTAGATGCAGTTCCATTGAGGACTACATGTTGAATGTGGCTGGTCAGCCAGTTATGAATCCATCTAGTGGTGATGCTGTTTAACCCACATTTTTCTACTTTATCTAGTAATAGATTATGGTCTACTTTATCAAATGCGTTACTGAAGTCCAAGTAAATAATATCAACAGCATTCCTCTGGTCAACTAATTTTGTCACCTTATCAAAGAATGCAATAAGATTAGTTTGGTATGATAGAGCCTCGATGGCACAGTGGTTAGAGTGCAGGACTGCAAGCTACTTCTGCTGCAGCCAGCTCCTTGCAATTTGGCAGATCGCATCTTACCTGGGTCAAGGTTGTCTCGGCCTTCCATCCTTCCAAGGTAGGTAAAATGAGGACCCAAATTGTTGGGGTAATATGACTCCATAAACCGCTTAGAGAATGCTGTAAAGCACTATAAAGTGGTATATAAGTGCTGTTGCTACCTGTTTTTAACAAACCCATGTTGGCTTTTGGTTATTATTTTGTTTGCTTCTAGGTGTTCAATGATTCATTAATTGATTATCTTTTCCAGAATCTTCCCTGGTATTGAGGTCAGGCTGATAGGTCTGTAGTTTCCTGGATCTATTTTTTTTTTCTCCTTTTTTGAAGATGGGAACTACATCAGCTCTTTTCCAGTCCTCTGGCAGTTTCCCAGTGCTCTTTGAATGACTGAGTTCAGTGGTTCTGAGAACTCATCTGCCAGTTCCTTCAGAACCTTGGGGTGTAATCCATCCAGTCTGGTGATTTGAACTCGCCTAGGGTAGACAGGTGTTCACTTACCATTTTCTTCCCAATTTTAACTTGTGTTCCTAATCTGTTTTTTGTGGTGCTGTTTTTGATAGGTTGGACTGGTTTTTCCCTTTGTGACAGATGCAAAAAAATGAGTTAATTAGTTCTGTTTTCTCCCTGTTGCTTGTCACCTTCTTGCCACGTTCTCCCACCAATGGACCAATTGCTTCCTTGAGTTTTTTTTGTTAACATGTTAGAAAAAGCTTCTTTTGTTATTTTTTACTTTTGTCGCAAGCCTTTGTTCATTGTGAGCCTTAGCTTTCCTCACTTCATCTTTACAGGCTCGGGCTATTTGCTGATATTCTGCCTTAGTTATTTGCCTCTTTCCACTTTTTATACTTGTTCTTTTTGTCTTTCAATTTGTCAGAAAGTGAAGCCATGCTGGTTTCTTTTGAGAGCTGTTATTTTTTTCTTCTTTGGTATTGTGCTAGACTGGGCTTTTATAATCTCACTTTTCAAAATTTCCCAAGCTTCTTGTTTTCCACTTAAGGATTCTCATCAATGAAATCCTTCCCAAGCTTTCTAAGTTTATTGACATTCGCTCTCTTAGTCCAAGACACTAGTTTGACTTTGTTCTACTACTTGTGCTTACATAACGTTGAATTCCAATATTGCATGATCACTTGCCCCCAAGGTTCCTGTAGCTTCAACACCTTCTATCATTTCATCTCTTTAGTGAGAATTAAGTCCAATATGGCTGATTCCCTTGTTCCCTTCTCTACCTTTTGGCAAACAAAGTTGTCTGCTAGTTTTGTTAGGAACCTGTTGGATCTTCCACTTGGTGCAGAGTTTGTCTCCCAGTTGATGTCAGGGTCATTGAAATCCCCCATTACTACTGTGATGTGCTTCCTCATACCTTAGTTAGCTAACTTGCAAAAAGTTCACCTGTTTCCTCTGTTTGGTTGGGTGGCCTATAGTATAGACCAATGGCAATGTCATTTCCCCCCCTTTAATATTGACCCAAATGCATTCAAGATAATTTTCATCATTGTTGTGCTCTATTTCTGTAGAGATGTAGTTATTACTTATATATAGTACAACTCCACTCCTCTTTTATTTGGTCTATTTCTTTTAAATAATTTAAATCCCTCTCGCTGTATGTTCTATTTGTGGGTTTCATCCCACCAAGTTTCCGTAATGGCAACAATATCATATACATAAGGATTATTAATTTTAGCTACAAAAATTAAGACAACTTTAGATGGTACCTAAAGGGTCTCTATGTTATCATTTTGCAATTGTCTGGAATTGTGCAGCATTGATCTAGTAACCACTTTAGTAAAAGGTTAGCTATAAAATGAGTTCATCTAATAATATTCAGGTAGTTTGGTTAGGTTTTAGCATATGGATTTGATTTCTGTAAAAAAAAAAACTTGGAAAATCTAGTTTTTATCAGTTGACTGCCAAAAAGAAAAAATAAGGATAAATAGGAAGAAATTGCTGTCTCTCTTTTTCTATGGTATCCAGCTACTTTTATCTGAAATCCTATTTGGAGTAATTTTATTCAAGAGCTGACCAAGTAGTCAGATTGCATTCCATTTTTGGCTTCCCTGCTGAGTTAGTACCTTATTATTTTGGCAGTTTTCATGATGAGTGCAATCTATCAGAATGAAACTACCCACTTGTACAGGCTGGCAACTGTTCCTATAGAACTGTTGCTATAGGTCAGGTCCACACCAGAAATTGATCTAGAATGGCGCATTACCTATATATTTTTGCACAAAGTCTAGCCTATATACATCAAAATTATACCAAAGGATACTTGAACAGCTGACCCTGGGTCACAAATAAATAAAATAAGATGAAAATAAACATGGCAAGTTTGCATCTATGGGATATGTAGTTGTGAGATATTGTAATTCTGTAATATTAACTGTGGGCAAGTAGCTATAAACATTTTGTCAAGTATCTCACTGTTTAGAATACTGACAGAAAAAAAGCAGAAGTAGTTGAGTTCTCTTCAATCCACAGTGAAGACAGAAAACTATATTTTTACAATAAAGCATTTTACAAAGCGAGCAAAACCCTGGGTTTGATAGGACTGGATTTTATCCTTGTGGTAGTACTAAGGGATCTAGAACTTTTAGACTCCGACCATTGGCCTTGCCTGCTTCTCCTCCAGGGTTCTGCCTCCGCAAATTAACCTCCAGCTTTTCTCCTTGGCTGGCCCGCCCCCATCCTTTTGTCCTGGCCAATGGGCCTCAGCCCCTCCATGCCCTTTGGCGCAGCCCATTCCCCAAAATAGCAATCCAAGGGATGGAAGGGATCCCAGAGTTGTCATATAATACAACTCCCTGCTCCAGCAGGAGACCTTATATCACCTGGGTTACTTTGGTGCCTCTAACAGAGATAAAATTCCCAGAAAGGGGAAGGAGTTTACTAGGTCAAGGCTGCCATGCAGAAGAAGGCAGAGATAGTGCTCGATTTATGATCACAATTGAATTTTGGTTGCTTAGCTAAGGGGCTTGGGCTAGATGACCTCCAGGGTCCCTTCCAGCCCTGGATTGCTGTACTGTTTCAAAGCGTCCTCTGAAGCTGCGTCTAATGCCAGAGTTTGTGGTCCTTCCTTTTCCTCTCCCTCCATCCATCCATCCATATCTCATTCATTTTCCCTTCCCTTCCCTCTTCCTTGCTTCCTTCCCGCTTTCTTTCTTTCTTTCTTTCTTTCTTTCTTTCTTTCTTTCTTTCTTTCTTTCTTTCTTTCTTTCTTTCTTTCTTTCTTTCCTTCCTTCCTTCCTTCCTTCCTTCCTTCCTTCCTTCCTTCCTTCCTTCCTTCCTTTCTTTCTTTCTTTCTTTCTTTCTTTCTTTCTTTCTTTCTTTCTTTCTTTCTTTCTTTCTTTCTCTTTCTCCTCCTCTCTCCCTTTTCTTTCTTGTCTCTCTCTCTCTTTCTCTTTCTCCCTTCCCTTCCTCCTTCCCTCTCTCCTTCTAAGGCTAGGGTACCCACCTGAAACAAAAACTCCTTTGGATGAAGCTGGCTTATTTACGCCCCACCCCCACCCTCACTCTTCCCTTCCCATTCAATGTCAGGGAGGCAGCATTAGGTACTGGGGAGCTTCCACCCCTTCCCTTCCTTCTCCTAATAAGTGGCTGAGTTTGTTTGGCTGCAGCACCTCCCCGAAAGCCCCCCCCAGCTCCTGCATCGATTGTGCCACGGCTTCTGGCTTCCAGAATTGGCAGTCAGCTGATTGGCTGGCAGCGAACTGTCCCGTGCGTCCAAAAGCCCAAGACAAACCATATTTTAGCGAATGGGATGTGCCAAAGGGCGTGGGATGGAGGGGCCAAGGCCCATTGGCCAGGGCAAAAGGACTGGGGCGGGCCAGCTGAGGAGAAAAGCTGGAGGTCAGTGCGCGGAGGCGGAACCCTGGAGGAGAAGCAGTTATGGCCAACGGTAGGAGCCTAAAAGTCCCATTCTGGCACTAGGACATTTAGGACAAATGGATATATACAGGTAGTCCTCGACTTACAGCAGTTCGTTTAGTGATATTCAAAGTTACAGTGGCACTGAAAAATGTGACTTATGACTGTTTTTCATAGTTATGCTTGGCAACCGGTTCCCTTTTATTTACCTTTGCTGGATCCTGGGGTCATATGCCTTTTGGGATCCTCTGACCAGCAAGTCAATGGTGAAGCCCGATTCACTTAACAACCAAGCTACTATCTTATCAACTGCAATGATTCACTTAACAAGAAAGAAAAGTTGTAAAATGTAGCAAAGTTCACTCAACACACATATCTCACTTAACAACAGAAATTTTGGGCTCAATTGTGATCCTAAGTCAGAGACTACCTGTGTTACTTGTAATGAAAATTCTGCTCTGTCTAATGGTGGAGGGGAATGTTCTCAATGTTTACCTTTTGGGTGCATTTTGAGTGCTTCACATGTACTTTGCAAATTAGTTAACATAGTCTACTTACATTTATTTCCTTGTATTTCTGGTCACTACCAATACTGTGGTTGAGCTGAATCTTAGAGTATTAGAAACTGTATCTTTCAAATTTGGGTGGACATGTTGGGAATATATTTGTACATTACTAGCATAGTTGAACTTTATATCTTATTTCTATGAAAACAGTCAGGTGAGAGATAAAAGGGTACTAAGGATTTGTTTACATGATCAGAGATACTCAAAGAAATAGTAGAGGTTATTTCCTTAAATAAACTTGTTTCTATATCAGCTCACAAAGAATTCTACAACTTTTCCATTGCTTAGACCTATCATATATTGTGTTTTTATAACTACCAATATATCCACTTGTCAAGCAATATTTGTACAGGTTATGAATCGGAATAAGCCAAAATACATCTTGTGGCAAAGCATGGGATATTTCATTCAGTGTTTTAGATAGTCAGAAATTTTATCCAGTCTATTTGGATCTGCCTCGCAACAGGGGTCCCTAAGTCTTTTTTTCCTTACGTTTTCACTATTGGTTGAAACTGGGTGATGCCATGATAATCAGAGGCTGCCATGATAATCAGAAAAGTAAGTTTTAAACTGAAATTATTTCCCTGATATTTATATTAATCATAATAGCAAATGCAAAACAAAATTAACCAATAAATGTAAAAATATTTATAGTGTCCACCTCTGATGAAGCTGTTGCAGAAATGAGAAATGTTTATATTTACAGAATATAAATATACATAATGACTAACCAAAATAATGTTCTGAAAGTGACTACTGATTTACATGGCAAAGTAACCTGGTGTGTTACTCATGGCAGGCATGAAAACTTTGAATGAATCACTGACATACAATGCTTAGCGTTGTTTTTTCCAATGAGTCAATATAGGCAGTGAAAGATGTGCACCTGTCATTTAAGTTTTACATATTTATTGTAAGAATTAAAAGTTCAGTTTGATTTGCCAGATAAATTGCACGTTTCCCCTTCTTGATCCTGAATTCTTCCAAGAAGAATTGCTCTTTCATTGGTAATAATTGATTTTCAACTCATTCTTAAGAAGTGACATAGACGAAAATATGATTGTCCATAGAGTAGCTAAAATATACAACTTGAAATCTGATATCTTACTCTGTTTGGCTTATATCAAAAAGCCCATATGTGCACTGACCACAAACAGAGAAAATTATGAAACAAAGTCATTTTTCCCCCCTATCAGAATAGCACTATATGCAGTGTAGCAGGAAATGGTTTTGCATGACAGTACACATGTAAATGTCATTGCATATGTCATTTACCCGGTATAAGTCTGTAATGTAAGATTCAGGATGGCAGTGGATAAATCTGTTTCTGTTACACCAAATAAAATGCTCTTAGTAAAAAATGGCTAGCAATCCCCTCCTCCCTCTCCCCAATGTATAAATGATACAGAGTAAGTAAGAAAACAAAACCAGCAAAAATAAACCATTTCTCAAGCCATAATATTTGCAAGACAGGTAATCTCAATTGCTGGAAAAGGAGTAGTTCATTGTTGCGCTGCAAAAAAAACTTGAAATATAAAGGCAACTGACTCCAAGCTATGAAAAAACAGCCAGCAAATTTACCTACAGACAGAAGATGCATCGAAGCAATAAACGGATTATACAAGTCTTACACATGCAATCTGATTATTCTGACCAAAGTGTTAATTGGATCCTAACTGCCAGATCTGATATCTGTAGTCTTGTAGTGGGAAACCTTTCAAAGTGATGAACTGTAATTCACTGAGCTGCTTGAAGCACTTGTAATTTACTGCATGTCGTGCTACGAAGAGCCTGACCTAATGGACTTTATATTACCTGGAACGCTGGAAACCTTTAAATGAAACTGACTGGCAAAAGTAATAGAGAAAGTCCATTGTGACTCGGGCAACAAAACTATATCTTAAGAAGGGTTTTATTTTTATAGGAGGCTTGGTCATTAATTCAGAAACAGGTTAAACCAAATCAAATATTTATGGCAGAATATGTTTCATATTATGGTCTTGAATCAACAGATATAGTTACTTTTAACCAGATATTATAAATATTAAGAAAGAATTCTGAATTTAACCCCATCTTAAGTATAGTAGATCTGATAGGCAAGTATAGAATTAATTTTCTTGTGGGATTCTACAATGGAATAAATCTGTAATATTTTATTAATAAAATGTTAAAAGGTATCTGAGAATGAACTGACTTCACAGAAAAAAGAACACATTAATCAAAGGGAAAAACAATAAAGCATTCTATTATAAGCTATCACATTTTCAGGAAATTAGTTATTTAGGTACATTTGCATCTTACTTTTCCATGTGCCCAAGGCAACTTACAAACCATATAAGATGGATGGATGGATGGGTGGATGGATGGATGGATAGATGGATGGATGGATGGACAGATATAATTATTAAGGTACATTTACATCTCACCTTTCCACATGACATGCCCAAGGCAACTTACAAACCATATATACATAGTTTTTCTTTGCACAGAAAAAAGAACGAGGTCCAGTAAATAAAATTTGCAGAAGAAGAAGAGAATGATACCAAGAGAGAGACATCATGAAAATAATTGCATGCAGGAAAGACAGATGTGCTAAACACATGTCATCTACACTCATTTCAGAATATCGCAGTTTCAAGAGATTTTTAGTCCCCGATATTACTTGTATTAAATCTACTAATGACTGAATTTCTAATTCAGGAATGATTAATACAGTAGAACCTGGTCATGAACGCTTCTGACCACGACCAAATTGGGTTCCGACCAAAAAATTCACAAAATTTTTGAATCTGGTCATGAACACATACTCGGGTAGCAATCAAACACAGCCGCAGCCGATTTCCCCTTCTGCGCCATTTTTTTAATAAGCGCCAAATTTCCTGTTGTTTGTTTCCTAGAAAAGAAAATGAAGAAGCGGGCAGGCGAGGGGTAGAAAAAGCAGACCCTTGGCTTGCGCTGCCACTCAGCTGCTGCTGGGCTGGGGATTTTGCTCCTCTGCCCCGCTAGTCGCCCGCCACCGCCTCCTTCTTCTTCTGACTGCCACTTTAGTTCTCTTGCTCCCTTGGTCACTCCTGCCTTGGGCCTCTCGCTTGCAGGGCTTGGAGAAAAGACTGGCTGGGAGCTTCTTCGCAGCTTCTATAGCCACCTTGGCTGCCTCAGGTGCTCTTGGCTTACCTTTGCTTGTCAACAACCAGAGCAGCATCTGCAACCCCAGGGAGAGACCCACAAAGCATCTTGGGGGGGGGTGTAGTATTTCCTCTTTAGCAAAGAGGTGGAGGAGAGCAGGAAAAGAGATCAAGCTGACTTTCAAGGCTGGACGAGTGGGGAGGCCGCGCAAATTGGCAGAACCAGGCGGGCGTGGCGGGTATCCCTGTGAGATGCAGAAGGCAAACTTAGCTGGAAGTAACTGCGGAGAGGGGCTGCCTTCCCCCTCATCCCCGAGTTATGAGCCAAACCTTTTCCAGGGTTTGGTTTTAAGAAATGCTCAGCTGTAACTTTCCCCCTCTACATCCTTTCTCTCATGTCTTTGTTCAGCTTCTTTAAACTTTCGGCCCCTCGGAGTTAGCTACTCCATGTTTGTTTAAAGGCTCGGGTTATGACCAAATCGGGCTGCGACCAAAGTTATGGAAGGAATGATGGCCGTCACCAGAGGTTCTACTGTAAGTTATGTTTAAAAATTATATAAATCGTGCATTGTATTTCTCTTTCCTATGGCACATAACATTTGTATTCAGAATAAGTTCAGTTTTTGGAAGCGGTGGCAAAGATTTGGATTTGTTTTATTTGTGCTTTGTTTTCTCCCCATTATTTACTCCTCCTCTTCTTTCTTTCACCTTTTCTTCCTCCTTTCTCTCTCTCTCCTCCTTATTAGCATGTCTTATAAAAGATATAAGTCTGAAAGTGCTGTTTGGAATATTACTTTCCTTTAGCTACAAAATATTCTGAGGGTGTTGTTTACCCTCATAACCCAGCATGTTAAGCAGCATACACACTGGCAAACCAGACCAAAATCTTTGATCTGTACTTATTAGCTGGGCTATTCATACAAAGTAATTGCTCAGCCTTTGGTACAAAGCTCTCTGTAAAACTACCTCAGTTTTCCCTTTTCTTCCCGTCTGCTTCCATTGAAGTTGACCTCTGTCAGTTGGAGAGCCTCATCAGTGACTCCAAGTGCAGTGAGAGCATCTTAATGATCTGGAATTCTTCTGAGAAGTTGGTGATGTTTTCTCATCAGGATCCAATTTAGAGTGCTTTGTTCCATTCTTGAACTATGGAGCCAAAGAAAAACAAGTCAGTTTACTGAGAGTTACACTCCTGCAGGAGCTTTTAAGGGCTACCTTATCCCTCCCGCCTTCTTTTTCTTTTTTTCTTTTGTCTCTCAAAAGAGTAATTAGCAAACAGCCAGAAAATAAAAATAACAATGATTTATGCTAATATTCAGTAACAATGTGGGGAAAAACAAAAGCCAAAAAATTAATAATAATAACAAATCACACTGCACTGCCCTGACAATACAGTGCAACAGACAAATCCCTGTAAATGTTGCTCACAGCTCATTTTGTACTGTTGTGCCTTGATAGATTCACTATTTCATAATTGTAATATTTCGATAGCAGAGTTCAGTGCAAAGCATAGAGAACTGAGAGACTAATCGCTGAAATTTTGCTGTTCATTTTATGTGCAGATGTTTATGGTGAGGCTGTTTTATAAATGCTTATTACTGTTAGCCCTTCTAAGTGTAATTTTCAGTAAGGGAAAAAAATTCTGCAATTCAACCACCATTCCTCTCTATTCACCGCACTTGTCAATCAGCTAGTTGCTGTATCTACAGGAATGGAGGTGTTATATTCTGGCAATTATCATGTCATATACTTGAAAATGTAAATGAATGTGTGTGTAAAATTAAATTTATGGGTTGTCAGCGAAGAATAAGAACCAGGAGAGCAATTACTTCTCTGCTTTCATCTTTTGAGCTCTGATACATCAAGCAGAAAACCATGCAGCTAAATGTTGGAATTAGCATTGTGCAGGTCCTGGAATGAATGGGCCAGTGTCTTTTGCTGCTTTTTCTGGTTCTTTGTTTTGGAGAGCAGTGAAATTAAGATGATTATCATCCATCAATCTATGAAAGCATGAAAGGAGCTTCTTTCTCATATTTATTTTTGCTTTCTTAGAGAAGTGTCTTTTATCAGGACAGCTCTTCCTTTATTGAAATTAATATTATTTGGCTAATTCTGTGAGCTGCTTCAAAAATCACCTCTGTGTATTGTAAGGAATTGCAAAGGGTGAAAGTGGAAAATTGTGTGTGTTACTGAAATCTGTTTAAAATATAGAATGGAAAGACTAATGTAAACAGGATTAATTATACTCAGTGCGTATAAATGGGGAATCCTAATGATAAGCTGAGGACTGTTATGGTATACAAAAAAATTGTTAAAATACAAGAAGACATCAAAAAACATAAAACAGAAATTAGATGTCAGAAATGTGCTGATTTCTGCATAGTTATTGATTAAGATGAAAGATATATAGCTTCCAATAAAATTAAACACTCGAGCCTATAAGGCAATATTGATTTTGGCATGATTCTGTTTATTATCATGTGTTAAACATTAGCGTTTTGTAGATAAAAGTTTTAGGAACTATGCAGAAAAGGAGGGGGAGATTCTGTAACTTATTTTCAATGATTTCAAGAGTGTAATGAATAATGGTGTAGATTTGTTTGAATATGAATGTGCAGTGGGACGGAGTTTGACCTTCAGCTGTGATTTCAGTTCATCAGGATTAGTCAAGCTAGGCGATCAAGACTGCTAATGCATAATGATTTATAAAATGAAAAATGTGTAGTGACCATGCAAATGTTTCAGCTAATCAAAGAGAGGAACTTTAGCTTTGAGAAGAAAGAAAAACAAGGGCATGTCAAGGCCTAAACCAAAGACGTATGTAAAATAATCTGAGCGGTTTGATTAGCCAGAGTGAGATTAGAAGTTGCATTTGGGGTCCCTTGAAAGCATATGGTGCAGCATGTTCTGTAACACCTACAATCTATACTGTTAAAATAATAAGAACAGCTTGCAACTGTAAATAGAAACTATTTAATCTTTTCTAATGTGTTTACATGTAATTAATTGAGAAGTACATGTAAAGCAAGCACTGAAACAGGCAGTGTTCTTCACAACCACAATAAGACATCTGATAATATTGACTTAATTAAAACAATTTCCCTTTAAATGTAGCAGGCATAAATTGTGCTTCTTGAAGGCAACAATTTGATTAACAATTTATTTTTCACTATTGCTCCATTCACTACAGTTGTAACTCTTACTATTTATTATATTTAAATCTAATATTTTCTTTATAAACATGATTTAAAGTACAGAAAAATATATATTGAAGCTGGCATGATTTCCTGCACATCCTTTGTACAATAAGACAATGCTTCCTGGAGTATTTGTTTAACAATGTCTACACTTAATAAGTTTTGGGAGAAAATAGTGGACTATATAAATGTGTCTGTGCGACAAAAGCTAATTTTTTTAGAGAATATTATTCTCTATAATATACCTAGCACAAGGAACTTGATAACTGGATAACGTAAATGCATTCTTCATGCCCTTACATATAACTAAAAGACTGATATTGTAACATTGGAAAGATAAATGAACTCCATTTACTCAATGGATTACACTTGCTACTTATGAGCAGATTGCCTATAGAGTTTGTGTGGATAAATATAATGACACCCATACTTGCATAATATTTGTATTAGATAATTATATATAGAATTGTAACTCTTTATTGTAATTACATATACTTTTTCTGTTATATTTTTCACTAATTTTAAGCACGTTATGCACTTTAATTTTTGTTATTTTAAAAGCAATAAAACATTAAAATAACACATCATTGTACAACAATTTCTCCTCTATAATAAATAATACATAGAGCCAAATGTATGCATATTATTTTATTAATTGTTGTCTTTTTATTAGATATAATGGTATGCTTTTGAATTGTAGCCATTGCCCATTCGGACAAATGAAATATATGCAATATTTCTACTTTTCCAACATCAAAAAAGATCATGCATGGAATCCTGACGTAGATAGGGCATTTTATCATTCTAATATAACATATTAGTAAAAACGTCCATCTTTATGTAGCCTACAAGATGCAAAGGTACAATCTTCAATAAATCTCTATATAATCCCAGAACAGAAAAAAATAAAAAAGGAGAAGAAGCAGAAAAAGCTAAAAGTGCAACAAGAAAAAGAAATAGATGAAAACGGTGGAGGGTAAAAGATGTAAAGACATAAAGTAGTTTCCAATAGTCTTTATAGCAGTTATAAGTATAATTACATTTTAACTGCCATCCCTAAAAGTTACATCATGATTTCTTTCTATAATCTATCTTGCATAATTATCAAAATAATCAATCATTGTGATTGATTTCAATATGCAATGAAAAACTTGATGCAGCCCTTGAATCCAGTTTTAATGTAAATTTGTTTTATTTTACAGCATGGGAACAATTTATTAAGGATTCTATTCCATTAATATACAGTATTTAGTAGAACCAGAATGTGCCTAAGAATATGTAGGACAGTTTATAATAACTGTGTTAAATGTTAAAAAATTTCTGGTATTTTCCAGTTTAATCTTTATGCTGTCTTGAATTTGCTGTAGCCTTAGGAAAGTTATACATTCTTAAAGAAATAAGTACTTCCTCACAATATAAAAAGTATGCTACTACACTTACACCTTATATTACGAAAGTTATTTTTTGCATGAAGGAATAAATGTTGCTTTCTTCATTTCAACACAGTTTCTTCTAAAAGGACCAAATTAGATACTTCAGGCCTTGCAGAATTGTTGCTGCAATGTATTTCTTGCTGTAGGTAGAAAAACTAATGAATTCATATTTAGTAGCATCAACTTTTATTTTACAGTTCTTTCTGTTCTCATGATTTGTTTGTCTTAAGAATGTAAGAACAGAGATATGCTTTCATCTAAAATCTATATTCTCTAAAAGATCATTTACAGTAGGGTTATACACATGTACTTTTATATTTTGAGAAACAGTCTGGATTCTTTATCCTTTTGTTTTTGTAGTATTATGACATAAATGATTGTACCATATTGAAAGCCTGCCATGTGATTGTCTATTTTTAAATGCCCATTTATCCTACCCAACGTTAAAAATGTCTAGCAATAATTCACAAAACATATGAAATGTAAACTTTTGAGCTTGATAAAATCTGATGTGTCTAGAATTAGTGTGCCACAGTTCTGAGGTCTTAAAAAACAGATCAGCATCAAAAAGGGATTCAAACAAAGTTAAATCCATATTTTAAAATGCTTGGCCTACCCCTTTCTTCCAGGCACGTATAACTGGAAGTTAAGTCCTATTAAACAAAGTGAGACTTTTGAGTAAAGAGGACATGGTTCGAGTGTGATGGATTATGGATCTTAGCATACAATTAATAGCAAACTGTTGGTGCCAAGAAGATCAGCAAATTTTGTGTGTGTGTGTGTGAATCATTATAAACTCTGCAGTCCTATTTTATTTAAACTAAAGATTTATTGTTTTAAAACAGATAACAGTATTTCCATTTGTATCATAGATTTTTTTCCTACGAATTAATATGAGAAGCTGTGACTCAAATTAAAAGCTAAACTGTTTATAAAAATATTATTAGTCCACCAAGTTTCTTTTTTCTCTACTAAAATATCTGATGACTGTTGCTTCATATTATGAGGCAGCTCTCTTATGAAACATTCCTTCCCCTGAAATCTCTTTTGATATTCCAAACGGTTCTCACGACCCATGGGAGTAGAGACCTGGCTAGATGGCTCAACGGTTAAAGCCATTTTTCATTCTCCCTTCACTTTGATTGTATTTTGGATATTTAGACTATTGTTATTACAGTTTTTTTATATCTGAATTTGCTATTTTTATTTTTTATCTTTAATATAGAAAAAGATGTTTATCTGGGCTGTGCACCACCCAGAGTTGCCTTTAGTGAAATTTGATCGATACATAAAAAAATAATGTTAATAGTTCATGTTACTCTGACCCCATTCTATATTATTGAGGGTTGTAATGATAAGAACCATGAAACTTTATAATGTTTTGTCAATGAAGTAAGTTGCATCAGTTGCTGAGGACTAGGTCCGTGGTTGCTTTTTTCAAGAGTAGTAATATGCTTGTTGTGTATTATAAGTAAATATAAAGAAATGGTGGGTTAAAGATGTGAGATATAAATACTTAAATATCCAGTGTTCAAATAAAATATAAAATAAAAGCAGCTAAACAAATTTACCCAAGCAATATAACATCTGCCTCTCTAATATTACAGAGATGATCAGCATTTATGGAATGTTGGAACAGAAACTTGAAGACATTATACTGTTAGTATCACCATACCTGGGTTACAAAGATGCTGATGTCCAGTAGATACTACAAAGATATCTTTGGTGCCATCTAAGGGTTATAGATTTTTGCAACCCAGGTCTAGTGGCCCAGCTGTAAAATCAAAATTAACTTTTGTTGCTATAATGTAATTTATAGGATAGACCAGTGGTTCTCAATTTGTGGTTCAAGGACCTCTGGCGGGGGGCACAATATCGTCATGGGGTCCACAAAGGCTTGAAGAAATGTTATGATTTAAATCTTCAGTTAAATCTTGGGGGTTCGTGACCATCATAAAATATATTTAAAAGGGTCCATGGTGAAGAAAAGATTGAGTGCTACTGGGATAGATATTATGTAATTTTTTTAAACAGGAAAGAAGTTACAAGAATGCTAAATATCATTTTATTTTCATACATCTGCCAACGTATTATTCTGATTTATAAATTTTAAAAAAACAAGAGAGAATTTCTAAATAAACATGGACTATATACCTTACCTTCTAATGATAATTACTAGAATGGACATTACTAGAATATAAGCACAAACAGGACACATCATCAGACTTTGGTTATTTTCAATTAGACAACTGAGTGAGTAGATAGCCTCAGTATGTATCAAGCTACATATCTGTGGCACTTCTACCCTTCAAAATAAAATAATAGTTAAAAAGAATAATAGTTAAGACATATCCATGGACAAGTTATTGCATCATAACTTATAGAAAAATGTTTATTAAATATTCTATTCCGGTGTTAAGAAGGAAAACAACATATCTCCAATCTTTCTTCTGTAGGTGCCTGTGTCAGTGGCCATGATGACTCCGCAAGTGATCACCCCTCAGCAAATGCAACAGATTCTTCAACAACAAGTTTTGTCTCCTCAGCAGCTTCAAGCACTTCTTCAACAACAGCAAGCAGTTATGTTACAGCAGGTAATGTTGGATACTTCTTTGGATAATTATCAGAGTTCCGGCTTATTATATAGTCAGCGCTATTTGCTAGTGAGAGGTCATGTGTTTGCTTTCATAAAAAGGAATAATATAAGTCTGTGACAAATTCTCCTAGCCTAAAACTTTTTCAAGGACCTAGAGAATCCATTTGTCAACTTTGAATACAACTTTAACATCTCGTTCAGGAACAATAATGGCAGGTGGAGTGTGAAGGAGGAATTTTAATTTTTTTATCCCTCCTTTATTATTATTTATAAATATCTTAAGGTGACAAATGTACCATCTTCCTTCTCCTATTTTCTCCACAACAACCCTGAAACAAACCAATGTTTAAATGTTCAAGAACTTAGGTACTTTTTGAGTGATCAATTGAACAAATAATGTAAATAGACTTTAAGGTCACAGTTGCTTTAAAATTATATGATGTTAGTGATTACTTTAGATAACTGGAGGAGGGGCTGGGAAATTTGAATTTATCTTTTTTTTAATCAAACGAAAACAGAAGTTGGAATGAGAAGAGTAAATCTGGAATGAAAGTCAAGAATCCCTGACATTTCTGATTGAAAACCAAATAACAATATGGTCATATAACATTACCCTTTTTAACTGAACTTAGGAGGAATATAATTAATTATCACGATGAAAATAATGTTTATTTTCAGAATGTTTAAATAAGATTTGTGATTTCATAGAAAATTACAGTGAAATAACATTTTGCTATACATCTGGCATGCTGCTAATCCTGCACAGACAGGTTATTGAACTCTCCACCCTTATTACATGTGAGGAAATTGATATTGTTTAGAGAGGGCAGGCAGTCAAGGAAGAAAGGAAGGTAGGATGAAGGTAGGAAGGCATTAGTTTGCCTTGGCTGCCTGTGATCTAGAATACAGATCTTTCTTTTTTTTTTTTAAAGGATACTTTGAAATATGCGCCGGGATATTTCAGACGTGACTTTGAGGGGAGAGAAGTCTATGTAGATCTGCATCTTCCTGTTCTATTTTTGTTTTATGGTATAGCTTAGTGACCACTTTGCCACATGCCAATCTAGACGAGTTTAGGAGATGCATAATATGTGAAACTTTACCTTTATTTATTAAAGTCAAAATGATTTATTCAGCAACAACTTCAAGAGTTTTACAAGAAACAGCAAGAGCAGTTACACCTTCAGCTTTTGCAGCAGCAGCAGCAGCAGCAGCAGCAGCAGCAGCAGCAACAACAACAACAACAACAACAGCAGCAGCAGCAGCAGCAGCAGCAGCAACAGCACCCAGGAAAGCAAGCAAAAGAGGTAGAGCCTAAATAACTAATCAATAAATTATTTCTGCAAGTAGAGCGGCCGGGGAGGAGAAACATAAGTTATTATCAACGTAATACGTTGATTTTTGTTTGGTGTTTGTTGTTATTTTTGCAAAGACCGTCTTTATAAGAAGCTATCGGTATTGCAATAATTCTCAGATAGTTCATGCAGACAATGTTATGTATAAATAATGGCCCCCTTAAGATATCTTCATATAGAGAATATCTTGGGTGAACTAAGATGTCTGTAGATACAGATTTTGCTTCTTAAGGATGATTCCATAATTGAAGAGGTTGGGAAAAATGCTCTGTGCTGTGATTGCAGAAATCACCACCAGGAAGTGACAGCTGTATCCATGGAGATTCTGGTTCATACAAGGCATTCTCTGTGCAAAAATGTCCTTGGGGAACATTGCAAGAAGACAAAACTGACTTCGTGAAATGGCCCATAGAATTGGTAAGATGATCAGACAGATTGCTAGATAGATAGAATAAATATGATCCAATAAATAGTTGGGTTACACAGACTGGAGGTTATTCAGAATGATTTTTATGTTGGGCATAATATTCACATGGAGTACTCCAAATATTCATTCAATTAAAATGATGAATTCTATAATATCTTATATTTCAACATTTTAAACTTTAAAGAACTAACTTATATAACAAAGGATATTATTTTAATAGTTCATTTGAAATCTTTCTATGAGAATGCTATTGTTCTTAGCCCTTTCGTCCTGAAGATCAGTGCTTAAATACATTCAGTGAAACCAATGACAAAATAGAATGCTACGGCTTCTTTTGTTTGTAGTTATGAAGCCTGAGTTTGCCATCCAGTTCTATTGTCTTTCAATGCTCATGGTGGTGAACAAAGTACTGATTGACTGATATATATATATATATATATATATATATATATATATAAGGAAGCTTGAACCGATAAAGGACTTAATCTTCTCTTTGTGATATCCCTAGTTCAGAAATGGATTGGATAATAATGGCTAGTAGAAAGTTATAAAAAAAATTGGGCATAGATTTTGAAGTCACAGGTCCTGATTAATGAAGTCTTACTGTACGTTTGGAATGGTGAGTAGAAAGTTGCCGTTTGATGTGCTCATAAATCAACATGACAAGCCAGTATCTCAGGCCTGGACCTGTCAGCAGACTGCATCAGCTATAAACATAATATAAACAAACATGTTCAAGTAGTTAAATTGATCAGCAGGTATCCTAGACATTGTCTTGTAGCTTCCCATTATGCAAACATACACGATCCAATTCTGACCTCCCAAGGCATTGTTTCTGTTTGGATTTGTAAATAGAATTTCAGACAGCTATCAAATACAGAATAGAAATTACTCCCTTATTTCTCCCGAGGCTCTGAGAAATCCACACGACTTACTCCATTATGCAGTCTGTTTTCCAGTGAGTGGACAAGTTTCTCTTGTCATCCAAACTTTAAAAAAAAGGAAAGGTCTTTCTCTGAAGTGTGACTACATCCTTATATCCTCCCGAGCTTAAAGACTCTAGCTTATCTTGTAACACCTCACAAAATTGGAAGTTAGCACTTTCCTTTATAATAAGATGCTTCTTTACCACGAATATAATGCTAGGTACCTAATGTATTCCAACAAGCACAGCAAAGGAGGTAACAGGCTAGTAAAATGAAGGCTACACCTCAGTTTACTAATAGATCACTGGAGATTTCCTTTATGGGCCACTGCAGTTCATAGTTACTCAGCTGGAAAAATAAGGCTGCTTTTGAATTAAATTTTGAGATAAAGAATTACACCTTCATGAATTTTACCTATTTGTTCTTTAAGTTGAAAAAGTGGTTGTCTTCTTTCTTCTGATTCTTTGCTAAAAAGAATCCTTAAAGCAGATCATCTTTCCCACTAAAATCTGATTATTTGTAAAGCAAGTTTTCTTTTTTTAAGAAACTAGCCCTATTTCTACAACACAATAGCTATTGATAATTAATCACTGAAATAAACCAGCGCCGTTGACTGAATCTCTTGCCTTTTTCACTTCTCGGTAACATTTGTTCTTCTGTTTTGAAGCAGCAACAGCAGCAGCAGCAGCAACAACAACAGCAGTTGGCAGCCCAGCAGCTTGTCTTCCAACAGCAGCTCCTCCAAATGCAACAACTTCAACAACAGCAACATCTGCTGAATCTTCAGCGTCAGGGACTCATTTCTATTCCTCCTGGCCAGCCCACTCTTCCTGTCCAGTCATTGCCACAAGGTATGATAGGACTGATTTCTAGATCCCACCTTCTTCCGATGGTAGTTCATCATGATTTCCAACTTGGTATTTCTGCCTTTACTTAGTTTGATTATTCAAATATTTCAAATACATTTATTTTACACAAGAGGCTGCGCATATGAGCAGTATTTTGTATTTCCAGATGTGTAGCTTTTATAGAAGACACTTTCATCTTTGCGAGCTGAAAACTATCACAACTTGTGTTCCATTTTTAGTATTTTTTTTTAGTATTTATTTGATTTGTCAATCGCTTACAAGATACAAGTATAAGAATAAATATAGTTTTGAATACATGAGATAGATACTTATAAGAAAAATAAAAAACAATAGGACAGGGACGTAGGCACGATTGGTGCGCTTATGCACGCCTCCTATTTCATTAAAAACAAAGGGAGTGGGAGAGAATCCCCGAAATTAAGGTTACATTGCCAAAACAGTTTGATATATTAATGTTGACAGTGCCATAGCTTAGATATTTTAGGACAAAGTTGTGTGAATCTATCCAAACATAGCACGTTAATATCATAGAATTATAAGTATTACTCAGTTCAACCAATATCATTGATACTTCAAAACAAACTGTAAAAGAAGGATTTTTACAATTTTTTTAGCACGTTTTCTGTTATTTTCATGATTGAAAATAATTTAATTAACTATTTTCCATAATTTCAGGGTTTTTTTAGTAGATGTCACAGCTCAGGGATATAGGTTGGAAACTGATGGGAATAAGCAGGTTCTCTGAGAGCCTGTTTTGGCATATATATAGTATATTCCATTTTTTTAACTGAATACAGATTTTTTTTGCATTCCCACTTTTGACATAATTTTTTTTTACCATAAACAAGTTACATATATGAAAGGAGAGTGCTACATCTTTGGGTAGTAAAATACTTTTGTTCTTTACCATGGAGTAATGGCTAATATAGTATTTCTCCTTCACAACTGCACTTTTTTTTTGTATGGAGATGATATAGTTGCAGTCTTTCCAATAGCAAGTATATTCTACCTTTGTTATAATTTTCATCTCAGAATGTTTGACAGATTAGATTGGAATCTCGATTCAACTACAGAATGGATTAACAAATCATTCCTGTTTTTTGACAATGTACGAATTGAAAATGACTATAGCTCAGCAGACATGCATATTCTTGGAGAAGCAACACAACTTATTACACTCCACAAATTTTGTAATTCTCCCATGAAAAATTACAATTCAATAGAGAGGGCTGTTTTTGAGAGGTATGTACACATCGTACATCTTTGTCCTAAATGGCACATTAATGTAATGCACATTAATACTTAGCTTAAGATGAAGTTTACTGTCACACATTGTTCAGAACTTTAGTGTTTTAAATGAGATTTCTGCAAATGTTTAAAATTCCGATAATATTCTTGACCAGTTGTATACCCGTGCTTTGCTACAAAACTATGTGATTGGGCTTAGTTTTGGGGGAGGAAAATAAGCAAAAAAATAAATAAATCTGCTTCTGCCTACCAGCACCCATCGGTATTCATCTGGCTAGCGTCCTGGCACTGTGAGTTGAGGGCTGTTTGGAAACTGAAACAGTATTTGCTTTGTGAGCAAGAAGGTGACAGCAAGGTGCCTGGGTGTGGCTTAGCTCAACTGTTCTGTACTAAAGCTGCTTGTTGTTGTGAAACTAAAAATGAAAGTGAAACTCCTCTGCTTGTGTTTTGCAATTGGAAAAGATTTCTTTTCAGGTGGGGAGGGGAAGTAGAACTCCTTAGCATCAGAGCGTGTTAATAATAATATACAGAATACTAATGCTCTGATGGTCATTTTGAAAAATCCTTTGTTAGCAAGCATCTAGAAGCCAAGAGGAACATAAGTGCCAAATTTCAAGTTTGTAGGCTTTACATTTCTGGAAATTTTGTAATGATGCATGAGTGGTATTTCACTTTTATATATATATAGATTAATTGAATAATTTTAATTAATCACAAAATTTTATCATTTCAGCAATAAAATCAATGCAGGTGAAAGTCATATGAATTTATCCATATGTTCTTCAAATTTATAATGAGATCAAATCCTTCCAAGTATAAGTAGGGCAGAAATAGTACATTTTGGTCCAGGTTAAAAGATATAAGATTCAGTGGGAAAGGGTGTGGTTATTTTTATTATTGGCTTACATTTATGTACCCTTTAAAGAAAAAAAATACCAAAAAAGCAAAAGAAACCCCCCCAAAATGAATTAGCTCCGTTGCTCCATTGAGCGCCGTTTAAAGTAATGGAAATTGCAAGTACTCACCCATTGTTATTATAAGACACAGGAAAACATACAGTACAGTATTGATTTTTTTTCTCATAGTATAAATGCACAAACAGGAGTTTGATCTCATGTGAAGATTCTTACATAAATATTCAATTAACATTTTTTTAAAAAATAGAAGTTTAATATGGTTCTGGTGTTTAAAATGTATGGTTCCTCCAGATATAGAATAATTAAATTAGTTACTAGGATATGAATCAAATTTCTGGCTTCTCAAACTGAGCCTCAGAAAATCAAGATAAATTACTTGATTTCTCCCAAGCAAAAGAGACTAAAACCTTCTGTCTGCCAGGAATTGCTCTTCCTGGACCTGCAAAAAAGAAAAACTTCTTTATGCATTCCAAGAAAGCATTCACTCCTGGCTCGAAGAATTTTTTTGCTCTTTATCATCTTTCTAGTACTCTTATTTTGTTGTTGTATACATTATTTGCCTGTCTCCATATCAGAGGGTTGTCCTAAGAAACAATGCTCACATGCTGTCACTGCTTATCCTATCCCCATTGATCATTCTTCTGCACAGTGCTTAAGGTATGAAGGGGGGATTATATTGTATTGATTATAATATATTGATCAGGATTCTAATAATTTTGATAATTGGTCTAAATGTTGAAAGGCTGCTGAACAATTAATTAACCTTTTGCGCCATCCTCATTAATTGAAACCCCCCATTCCATAAGAGGGTTGCTTGAAACAAAGGGAGGTAATTGACTAATAGGAAATCACTTGGAAAAATATCAAATCGCTCTTCTAGATAATCCCCGCATTCCGTTAAAGTAGAACACCCAATTTAACTCGGCCACCTTTCTTCCGCAACTGGAACAAGATATTACACATGATTGTGTTCAAATCATTTCTGAGGTGTTTTCTGGGCACCCAGATTTGATTGACCTCGGGGATGCAGACAGGGACCTGTATACAGATGGCAGGGAGAACAACAAGCTGGGTCTCCCCATTGGAGCTTCAGCTCAGAAAACTGAAGTTACCGCCTTGACTAGAGCCTTGGAGTTGCCAGAAGGTACAGTTATTAATACCCTGTTTCTCCAACAATACAGCCTCCCCCAATAGGAAGCCCCAGCATGTTTTATAGGCATGAAATGAAATTAAGCCCCTCCTCCCAAATTAAGGCCTATATTAAAACATGAGAAATGGGGGGAATATTGGGGGGGGCTTGCTATTAGGAAGTACTTTTGTTGCACACCCGGATATGGTGTTGCCTGCGTTGACCCCAATACGAAGTGCCCCACCAACGCTGAGGTCAACATCCAAGCCATCGCCACCCGCCCGCCCAAAGATGCAAGGGGGGGGGGGGAATTAAGTCACCCCCAAAAAGTCAACCTAGCCATTTTTTTCAGGGCTCAAAAAAAAAAAATAAGACCCGGCCTTATTATATGAGAAACACGGTATTTATACTGATAGCAAACTTGCTTTTGGTATGGTACTTGTCTTTGGCACCTTATGGAAAGAGAATGGATTATTAAATATGGGGGTGAGATATTATGTTTGTTGGATGTTGTTTTGCTTACTGGCAAAGTAGCTGTCATACATGTAAGGGCCCACAAGAAGGACGACAGTAGATACAGTTGTGGAAATAGTCTTACTGACTACACCACCAAGTCTGTTGCCTCAGGCCCCTTTCTCCTTGGTACTCATTCGCTCTCAATTTCCTGCACCATGTCCATCATATACTACTCAAAATAGGCACAGAGCTCATAAAATGGGTGCTGTTTATCAGGGGAATTGGTGGGAGAGTGGTGGTAAAACAACACCTCTCAATGCATGAGTTATGGGTCCTTTTGAGAGAATTACATGTAAACACACATTGGGGTACAAAAGCCATGACTGAATTTCTGTTAAAAGACTATATTTGTCCAAGAATCTTTGATAAAGTTCTTGCAATAGTCAGGCAATGTGTTATTTGTCAAAAAAATAAATAAAAAAACACCAATCCTGTACTCCTGTGCTTCAATAGGTTGCAAGTTTGCTGAGTGGTCCTTTATAAAATTCCCACTGTTGACCAGGGCAAGGCATGAAATCGATCCCCCTGCTAAGTGTTCTAAGTTTTCTGACTGCTGATCAGGGGTATTTATGTTGCAAGCGGGTGAATCTCTTGTGGCCCAACAGACTATGGAAGATTAAAGGCATTCAGGATTTGATGATTTGTGCTTTATAAACTGCTATCCCTAAGCAGAACAATCTTGGAAAAATATATGATATTCACTGTACTTCCAAAACGCCTGAGTGATTTCTTTGAGCTTCTATATCAGACCTTTTGGAAGTACAGTGATCTGAATCCAGAGGTTCCAGAGAACCACTGTTTAATATGCTTTTTATTGATCAAAGTAATGCCCTGATATCACAGAAAATGCAAAAATTGGATGGCACTTCCACTGAAAAAAATGGAAAAGCTGCTAGAAGTGCCCTTTAGAGTTTAAGTTGCTACACCTGAAGTAGAGGCTAAGGACACCAAGAAGGAAAGTGCAGTGTTTTGCTGCTTGCAGAAGCCCCACAGAAAGAAACATTAGAAGAGGAGCAAGGGGGGTTATCATGGAAGAGGTGGGTGAGGAGGTCTTGTCACGAGCAAGGTAATGCTGTCCATGCTACTCAGAGTAATCAACCACAATAATTTTCCCTGCAGCCCAGCCAATGCAGGATCGGTAAGAAATTGTGGTGTCTCCTGTGGATGATGACTCCTCCACGTCTTCCTCAGAAGCCTTGAGGTAGAATGAAAGCATTCCTGGCAGTATTGCTGACCCAGGACTGCCGGCTGAGCATGCCTTGGTTGGGGAGAGCTCACAGGCCAATGAGGAAGAGGGGGAGGAGCTACAAGCCTTGGTAGATGTTAGAGTGTGCAGGGCAGAGAGGCCGAGATCTACCAGATTGATGGGCCCCGCCCCTGTTAATGGACTGCACCGGGAGGGGCTATTTAGCACGGCAGGCAGAGGGAAGTGTTGCTGCTGGAAGCAATGTGTGTGGGTCGTAGCCAGAAGGTTGTTTGTGTTTCTGGGACTCTGCAGCTCGTGGATTTAATTCAGTTGCGGAGGGTGCTTATGTTTGTGTTTGAAGCAGCTGGTTATCTGTCTGATGGACTAATTGGCCATTGCCTGGAAAGTTAGTCTGGAGCTTGTTTGTGGCTGGTTTTGCTGAAAACAATCCCCTCAATTCCTGGCTTGGACAATTCCCATGACTTCTCCTTGCAAGCCCTGAAACTGGACCACTGGACTTGTTGACAAACCTCAGTGGAGGCCCTGGGCCTCCGAGTGGATTTTGGCTATTTATTTTTGGAACCTACCCAGCAAAACCTTTATTTCTAAGACTGTTGTTGGTTTGGCTGCAAGTTTGTTTTGCTTTGATCAATGTGGTTGGGAGCCAATTATTGTGCTAAGCTCGCCGCTGGGGGTTAACTGAAAACCTGGAGTAGAACTGTGTGGAACAGACTGAATAAAGCTCTCTACACCAACCCTGAAGTATGAGGGCAGCACAGAAATTTACCCACTGGAGAAGGGAATGCCCTTTGTGTACCCAGTCTGCTCCACACCTGATCTCTTGTCAGAGATATTAGGGGAACACAGGCAGGCGAACTTTTGTCTCCCGTCTCTTTCACAAATGCCTCCACCTTCACCCCTAGTAAAAATCCAAGTCAGAGGGAGATCTGTGCCATTCTTTTGGTTGACACTGGAGCATCCTGCTCAGTACTCAGTTGTCTGCTGAATGGCCTAATAATACATCCCCTGTTGGAATATCTTTTTTGCGATGCAGTCTCTTTCTGTGCGCCAACACCCGTATTAATGTTGAAGCTTTGCAAGACTTGAAACTATTATTGAAAACTTACTTACTTATTAAGGAGGTCATTAGCCCCTTACAATACACCAATATGACTTGTCAGGAAAACTCAATGGCTCTTATCCTTTCTGTCAGGATTTAAGGGCCATCAATCAGATTATAGTTCTGCTGCATCAGATGGTGCTTAATCCATACACTCTGATCAGTCAGTTACATCGTAATCTTACTTGGTATACAGTTGTAGACTTCAACTGCCTCCTTCTGTGTCTCTTTGACATGGTGGTAGCATAATTGCCCGTGTTTGGGCTGGACATTGGTCATCCTTTCTAATTTGGGATCAGATTTGATTTTGAGAGATAAAGTATTCTTGTTCAGTGTAATGGAGGACTTTTAGGACTAGGAATAAGGAAATAGTCTTGCTATTTCTATTTCATCTGTCAGCAGCTTTTTGAAAGAAGTTGGCTGTTTGGATCAATTTCTCTATAATTTTTTTTGGCAGTTGTTACACTTCTATTCTCAAGGTTGGTTTCAGAGAGTTGGTATTGGAAGATTGCATCTATAAGGAGCTGCCAAGAGGTTGTGTTCCAAATGCTCTTTATTGTCTATATGAAACTTCTGGGAATGGCCATTGGGGGATTAGAATAAGGCATTATCAATACATTACTAGTGAATGGCAGCTCTATTTCTCTGAGTCAGGTAATCCACAACTAAACTAGGTTACTTCAGTGCACCAGTAAGCAAATAAGGTAAATGTGACATTTGATAAAACTGATATCCCTTTGTTTCAGTATAGGAATTGATTGAAATAGTATTTAGTGGAGAGTGCTTGTTGACTTACCTTCAGAGAACAAAGAACATTTGTATTAAATCAATTGGTATAGAGCTAAAATCTTTATCAGATACAATAGCCTTGTCACAGTAGTTATTCATTAGTATCCTCAATGTTAGATTATTATCACACTTCTCTTGTATAGTTCCAACTAGGTGCGATTAGTTACCGTTGTAAGTTAACAACAGCACTGACAAAAGTGACTTATGAGCATTTTTCACACTTACGACCGTTCCAGCATCCCCATATTCACGTGATTTACATTTGGATGCTTGACAACTGACTCACATTTATGAAGGTCGCAGTGTTCCAGAATCATGAGAGCTCCTTTTGTGACAAGCAAAGTCAATGGGAAGCCAAATTCACTTAACAACTGTGTTACTAATTTAACAACTGTAGTATTCACTTAACAGCAGTGGCAAGAAAAGTTCATAGAATGGGGCAAAGCTCACCTAACAAATGTCTCACTTAGCAACATAAAGTTTGAACTTAATTGTGGTTGAAAGTCGAGGACAATCTACTACCATTTGTATTAAAGCCACCTTTTTTTATTTTTAGTTTATCATTTCCATTTTGGAAAGGCAGTTGTGATCTTTGCATATATATGCACTTAGCCAAGATTCAAAAATAAGAAAATATACCAAAGGCTATATAAAATATTATCTAAATATTTCATGAATACCTGTTTTTCAAATATAGTTGCTGTTGTTGGTTGTGGCTTTTTCTTACTGATTCTTTGAACAAATTTTTCAAGAGAGATTATATTATGTAGGTTGGTGACCTTTAATTGACTTTAATTGAAATTTGGGGAAATGAAATTGTATTTTACTACATGTTGATATATTGGGAAACGATATCATCTTTATTGTTAGCATTAATCCATTAACAACACTGAGTTCATTATATGAACCTCTCACTTTCCTATATTATTGGAGCTCTCTTTCATTTTATAGCTGGCTTAAGTCCTGCTGAGATTCAGCAGTTATGGAAAGAAGTTACTGGAGTTCACAGTATGGAAGACAATGGCATTAAACATGGAGGGCTAGACCTCACTACTAACAATTCTTCTACTACCTCCTCTACTACTTCCAAAGCATCGCCACCAATAACTCATCAGTCCATAGTGAATGGACAGTCATCAGTTTTAAATGCAAGACGAGACAGGTAATAAGAGAACTCATCTGATTTTTCATCTGGTATAAATATTCATCAGTATGGCTCACAAAATTAACTTAAAATTCAGCAAGATGTTGCTTTGAACTTAGTCATTTGGATTTCGTTTTTAAAATTGAGTATTTAATCAGTTTTAACCAATGAAGAGAACTATCGTACTTTCCCTGTCTGATTTATGGGATTTGTTACTTTCTTTGGATATGTTTTTTTTTTCCTGCCTTATAGCACACAAGGATGACCCTGAAAGAGGGATTTTCTGATAAGCCAATCATGCAATGTAATTTTAAAAATTATATTTCTTCCTCATTTTTTCTCCAAGAGCATAATTCGGCATATATGAACGTCTACTCTCTTTATCCTTAGAGGGTTAAACAAAGAGATTGTAAAAGGTTCATTCAGCCATATTAAATTTAAAGCCTGATCTCCATCTCCTCAAAAGCCACTATGTAAAACTGGACTTATTTTATTTAAGTGATCTTGTTTAACAGTCACATATAAGCCACACTGAAACTAAAGGACATCAGACTAATTTATGAAGTGGTACCAGTAGTGTGCCATTGGTAATAAATAGCAACTGGTTTTTCTGATCAAAATGGTTAATTGCTTGTGAACATTGGACTGGCTACAAAGGATCTTATTCCATCCAAGAACACCATTTGGGGACTGAGATTCTAGATCCCAACCACTAAGTCCAGTCTTTTGTAATTAGTCAACTAACAGGGGAGCCTAAACCATAGTTCTTAGCACATCAGTGAGTAAGTCTGTTGTACTCATTAACTTCAAAGTTGCTGTAGTAAACATTGCAACATTAGTCTGGAGACCATAATATTTACAAGTTATATTCACAAGACAACAAGAATAAGGGCTACAGACACCCATGACAGTTTAAAAGGGTTTTGAGGTGTTGCATAATATACCTCCAGGATTTGTTTATATGTATGTATCATTTTCTCTTTACTTCCATGCACACATATCTGGTACTTACATTCTATTGTTTTCGCATAACATCATTTCTGAAATATATTAGTGTTGTAGCAAGACTATAAATGTATCATATTATATTGTGATTCTAATAACAGGATATATCTAGGATTTACCTCAGTGATATTTATCTATTTTTTATTTATTTTATTTATTTTGTAAATTTATATGTCACCCATCTTGCTGTTGAACTGGGTAGCTTACAATATTTATGAAGTTTTCAAAAGAATAGCAGAGATAGTAGTGTCATACTATGTTCAATAAAGTTAATTAAATGGAATCATATGTCCATTTGAATTCAACTACTTATAATAATAACTATGGACAGTCAATTTTAAATGCATCCTGAAATTCAGCATCAAAATGAAAATGAGATCATTTACACTTCACATATCAATGTATTAGTTAAACTGGCACAGAAGTAGTCACATATATAGCTTACAACCTGCAGTAGCTAGGGCAGCATCCTTATATAAAGTACAATAATATATACAAAGTATATTGGATGCATTTCTCTTCTTTTATCTGCATTTACAAGAAAGATATGAATCCCAGGGTAAAAAGGGATGTTGTAAAAGTAGTGACTTGTCCATCAGGCATGTAGATCTGCATCGATGAGTATTATTCTGCCTAGCATAAGGAGAGAAAGAGAGAGAGATTTATGTTATTATTTATTTATTTATATTATTTATGTTATTTATTTATTTATTTATTTGATATTTCATATTTCTAAACTGCCCAGCTCCCTCAAAGAATGGCTCTAGCTCCTACATTCTATCTAATCCAACCAGCTCATTAACCATGGTCAGCTTTATTTATTTATTGCCACAATCAAATGACTGGACTATACATGGAAGAGACCATACCATGGGATTTGGTCCATGAATGGAGAGGGGAAACAGATTGGGGGATGGATGCTTTTGCAAATTAGGCTGTGCTGTTCTCAAGCTCTATTTGTTCAAGTGTTCTCTAAGTACCATGAGAAAAATCTGCAGGAACAATTCATGCATGTTAAGCTATGAATTTTGTGATCATGAAGCTATAGTTGAAGTTTAGCTGCCCCCACAGCCAGCTCTCAAGCCTGATTGCCATGGCCTCACTTACTTTGTATTCTATTAGAGATGACATGTAGCTTCTACTTCAACTCAAACCAAATGTTTAATAAGAATTCTTACATGTGCCAGAACCTACTATTTGCACTAGATCCAAATTTCCTCACTACTTTGGTGATATAGAGAAAGCTACTAATGTGCAAGAAGATCCTAGTCAAGAAGAAGCAACTAGAGTGGCTTTAAAGTTTGCATCATCCATGGTATTAAAGGGCTAATCACACAAAGCCATAATTTCAACAATAGTTGCATCAGGTCTAATGCCTTCAAATATTTTCCTTTTTTTGTGGCTTCAGCAGCACAATATCCCTATTATTGCCCTTTGTAGCAGCATCTGTATGACAGCTATGTGTGTACTTGAACATCCACTATGTTAAACTGAAAGATTTATAGTGTCTTGATAGCCACCCTGACTTACAGACCCCTCAGAGGAACATAATTGCTTTAATGGATGTGGTCATCAGCTGGTCTTCTGAGACACCAGTGCCACCAGCTGAGAACTCTGGAGGGAGCAGCTTCTGTTCCTTCTGACCATCAGTATGAGGTTGCTTTCAAAGATATTTCCTTTGCTATATCAGTATGAGGTTGCTTTCAAAGATATTTCCTTTGCTATAAAGATATTTCCTTTGCTATGAACCCTTCCATCAACACTGGGCCCTCTTTCAGCCTCACAGCATTGTTCACTACCACAGGAATAGTGGTCAACTTTAAGGAAAGTAACCTTTGTGCAGCTATTATCCTCGTGTTTTGCTGTCATATTTTGCCCTTATTTTTCCTTTCTTTCCTTAGTAGCTCCTCTGCCATTCCAGACCTTTGAGATCTAGGTTTTCAGAAGGAAGACATCCATAAGCTGTGGAATGGGAGTGGGCATGTAACAGTAGCAAAGCTGCAAAAGAAGCCTTGATTTAAAACAGGGGGGCTCTGTTTACTAGATGACCTGTGCCCCAATGGGTCATCCTTTCAGAGATATTTCCTTTCCTAGGCAGAGAAATAATGACCGCAGGTAGACAAAAATGCAATGATGTAGGAGCGACTTTCAACTTCCTACCAGCTCCCCATTGATTTTACTTGTGGTAAGCTGTCAGGCAGCACTGAAAATTGCTTCACTTCCTCAAATGACCCACAAAACCGCCTGGCATTTTGCAGGGTGGAGAGAAAGAACAAAGGGAGTTGTGAACCATGAGGAAAACTGCACCTCTGCTCCAACAGGCATCTGAGCCGTTCCCTTGCCGTTCACCGCTATTAAGAGATTTCAGATTTCATCCTTGATTCCAATCACCAGTCCATTGTAGGTTTGCTTCCAGCCAATTGGGGCAGGAACCAGAGGAAGGTGGGAAAGATGGCAGAGGTGTGGCCCTCCCATTTTCTTTGCACCTACAGGTTTCTGGGAAGAAATTGCAGTGGTGCTGGAGCAGCCACAGCTTTCCCAAATTTAATTCCCAGAGGAGTCTTGTATCCTCACATTCTGTAGGTTAGCACATTTGAGTTACTTTTGCTCAATAATTGTTGCCCTGTGCTTTGCAATTTCACCAACTGAAGGTTACAAACAAACATAAGAGTTTTAGTAGTATACAGATGTTCAACTAAGTAAAACTGTACACACATAAAACATCTAATTGGAAATATAATTTTTCTGCATATAAACAAACTGGCTATACTTGGAAGGGGAAGAAAAAAAATATTTTTATTTTTTAAGAGGTATGAGTTGAAAAGTGAGAGAATGATAGGGAAATTTATTTCCCTTCCTCCCTTATATGTCATTTTATTGCTTTAGAACTAAAAACACCCTAAAAGGCTCCTAAATGGGATAGGGAATTTCCTGTGGGAGACAGCCAGATATTCACCATCTGTAGTTCAATAGTAATCCATTCCGGTAATTTGTCGGTTGGTTACAGCAATAGTCCTGGTCCTCTTTCTATGGTAGCAAATCACAGGCACTTCTGGCACTGACCTTTAAAACTTACTAATTTCCTTCCCCTGAAGACTCCGCCCTATCTATGCGTTCCCGTCCATCTAAAGCATGGCTGCACCTAGGCTGAGAAGAAGCAACTAAACTTAAAAGAGGACAATTGTTATTCAGGACAGCTTGAATCTGTACAGTTCATTTTAAGGATTGGATAAATTCAGAATATTTTGTCTCAACTGTGAAACAAAAGGTTGAAAATATAGTGCATTTTATCAAAAAGGATCAAATCTTTATTATTAATAATACATTTTATTTATAGACAAATGGTTAATTTGAGGTCAAAAGTAAAACCGACCATATCACGCACTAAAGTATTTCTTTTCATTTTTCATAAACATTTCGGGGGGGTTTTCTTCTCTGAGCTGATTTGAACTTGCAATTGAAACTTCAGTGGGACAATTAGATTTTTGTGATTACCATAGATTTTGCTGTTTTGGTCCTTTTGACCCTTATCATAACCTATCAAATTCAAGTGCTATATGCTTTTGAGATTAATCTTATGTCATATTCTTTTACTGCAGCTCATCACACGAGGAGACTGGAGCCTCTCATACTCTCTATGGCCATGGAGTTTGCAAATGGCCTGGATGTGAAAACATTTGTGAAGATTTTGGACAATTTTTAAAGTAAGTTTGTTTTAGTTTGATTATAGGTTGTAAGATTACAAAGACATAAAACTGAGCTGTAAATATGTGGTATTGCTGGTGTTACTGGTTTAGTTGGAAAAATATATCACAAGTAGAACACCAATGCCTGTTCCACAAATAGAATTCTTTCCCTTTCTTTTATCTAAAATAATTCTTAAAAAAAAATTAGTAGCATGGTTTTTAATTTACCTCTTTGCAGAAATTTTCATAGAAAATAACTTGTACTCAACTATACTACCTACAAGAGTTAGAACAGCTATGGGCCTAGGGGCCTCAGGCAGTGTTCTAGATGTTGATGGGAATGGAATTCAATACTGCAGATCAGTGGTTGCCAACCAGTGAGCCAGGGACCACTGGTGGTCCGTGAGAAAATTTTGGTGGTCTGCAGAGAAATATCACCCACAAAGCACCCCCCAAATCCAGGCTGCGCAGGAACACAAGGCTTGCATCACTTGCATTGTGAACAACACAAGATAGTGATGGGAGGGGGGAAGGGCAGTGGGGGAACTTGCCCCACTCACCCCGCGCACCTCACCTGGCCACTGGGCTGCTTCTTTCCACTTCTTTCTTCTTCTGCTTTTGGCTGCACTCAAGGAAAGCTGCAAAAGTCTTTCTTTCTCTCCCCCAAACTCCACCAGAAATGAGTCTTGGGGACCCTGCAAGGCATCCTGCTGAAAGAGGCTGCACCGGCATGACAAGTCTCGCTAAGACTCATTTCTGGCAGAGTTTGGGGGAGAGAAAGAAAGATTTCTGCTGCTTTTTTTTGCATGAAGCCAAAAGTCTCTCCCCCTGAGAACAGAGCTGGAAATGGTATCCTGCAATCCCAAATAAAGAACATTAGTAGGAAAATGGGGTGGGGAATTTTCCTGCAGACTTTTGGGGGGATTTTCCCAGGGTGTCTGGTCTGTGGGATTTAATATTATGAGTTTGGTGGTCCCTGAGGTCCAAAAGGTTGGCGAACCCTGCTGTAGATTATATCTCAATGGAAGAAATAAGGGTGCTTAATGGGTGGGATTCAAATTTTTTAGCAATCAGTTCTGTGGGCATGGCTTTGTTGGGGGTGTGGCTTGGTGGTCATGTGACTGGGTGGTCATGGCCAACTCAATGTCACTCACGTCGAGGGGCACTTCTCCTCACCTGGCTTCTCATGACTGTGGGGATGCTGCAACGGTCGTAAGTGTGAAAAATGGTCACAAGTCACTTTTTTCAGTGACATTGTAACTTTGAATGTTCGCTAAAAGAACTGTTCTAAGTCAAGGATGACCTATACAAAAATACAAAAAGCTTCTTTGCTTGCAAAAAGCTGCCCTAAATATCAATCATTAGATTAAAAATACCTGCAAGCTGGAGTTACAAATCAGGCAGGGTTCCAGAACACCTTGAGGAATTAAAATAGTTAAAATGCAATGATAACTATCAGCAGCCAATTCTTGCTCATAAAGTGAAACCCAGAGGTTATTTCAGCTCTCCAGAAAGAGCACACCCAGGAAAAGCAATCCTTAGAACCTTTTGCAACACTTAAAGATAGCAGCTGCTCACCTCACAAGATATCCTAAGGAAATCATCCAGGTTTAAGGAAAGGTCACATGCCAAGCTTGCATCCTGCCTCTTGGAAGTATATCCCAAAAGGACAGTGCCAGATACCACTAAAGCAGTGAAGGAAGACCTCCTCTCCAGATAGAAAAAGAAACCATGAGGCAGGAAAAAATTCAAATACAATACAAATAATTAAATCACAACAGTATCTGTTGCTTGTCAAACCAATTACAGAATAAATAGACACAGGAACTAGCCATATTTCTCAGCCAGTTTCTTTTCAGGATCACAGATTAACCTTTTTCCTTCCAAACAAAGCTGAATAGGGAAAATTATCCCATCAATAAACACAGGATTAAACTTCATCAAAAACCAGTTTTAGACAAAACTCAGAAAGAGTTTGTAACTGCACGTTTGAATGTCAATCTTTTTAGCTAGCCAAGAAGTCTTGCTGAATGTCACTCATCTTGGTTCCTTGTCATTAAAAGCTCCTTTCCGGTTATTCAATTATTTGTTCAAAGTGATGATTGTTGCATTTGGCTGGAAGTATATCCAGGGGAGTATCTCCTCCCAACAGCAGTGTAAAAAGCTTAAAATAACCCTTCCCCTTTAAGAAAATAAAAAAAACCCTCCTGCAGAGCCAGTAAGTCTAGGCATACTGCCAAGAATGTAATAAGGGTGGAAAAAAACAAAAGGAGATTTCTTCTAACTACTAGTTCTCCAAACTGCTTAGAAAGTTAACAAGGGGTTCTATAGAACTGGTCAGAACCAGTAGAATCTCACCCTGGTTCTTAATTAGCATGTACAATCATTGTTTTTACTATGAATCTGAATTTATTCATTGGTTCTTAAATGTAACTTTCAAAGAAATCTCCTTTATTGGAACGCTCCATTATTAAGTTAGGAAAATAAGGTGTTTGGAAGGTCCCTCCCAAAATTAAGTTGGCAATCACATGTGTTGATATCACACATCCATGCAGGGCTTTCATCATTTTGCAACAGCTATCTTTTTGGTTTCTTGGCTTGTGAACACTGCTGGGAGCTCCAGCGCCTTTATAGAACCCAACCACCAAAGCTCCTTCCTACTTACTTTACTTTGGGACAACAACCTGCATGGAACAATGCTTCACGAGAGCACTACTTTTGCTTTGGAAGGCTGGGAGCACGAGAGAAATATGTTCAGTTTTAATTTCTATGCCAAGAAAATGTTGCAATACTATGTTCAAACCAAGAAATGTGAAGGAGTAACCAAAATCTTGATCAAAATACCACAGATTTTGCTACATATGTTGAATACAAGTAGTTTTTAAGAATATTCTCCCACATTTGGGGTAAAAGTCAGTAAGTAGAAAATTTATAAGTTGACTTCCCACTTTTCTAATGCCACTATACCTTAGGCTCATCCCTTGCTGGCACAAATGCCAACAAAATAATTATAACTAGAACATATAATCATAATTCCAAACATTTAATAATATGTTTGAGAAGATAAAGTGTGCATTAGAGAATTACAGTTTCTCCATCATCCCACCATATTATCATGGTTTTACATTAACCCTTTGTTTAAATCTATATTCTGTCATACTGCGAAGTATAGTAAGAAAATCCAGCATATTTATTTGCATTCAGCATGAATAGGTGGAGTGTATGTTTAAAATTAGGAGCAACATCAGAGAAAAGTAAAATTATGAGCAAAGTATCCAACAATTTTATAAGGTTTGTGTAATTACCTTATATTTTCTTTCTGGACTGAACACAAATGGAGTCAGTCTGCTAAAACAGTCATGCTTTCGTGAACAAAGAATCCTAATGAAAAGTTATACGTAGATTTATATAGATGACTAACTTCACAAGCTGATGCTCTTATGTTGTCATGGTGCAACTAACAGGGTCAATGAACTGCTTCATGCTTCATCAACAATTAAGTTAATTAGTTCATTTGAAATTGCACTGCTTTTTTGCCAGGATGTTGGTAGAAATGTTAGAAAGACCTATGTTACAAATGGTATAAAGTCAACGGGGGATAGAGTCAGCAGTTTAACAGCAGAGCATAGAGGTACAGCTCATAATGGTTTTAGAAACAAGTGTTTTTATATATGCCTGCAAGTTTACATACATATATTTCTTAGTATATTTTAAGGCAAATTATGTTTGCTATTCTTTTAAAATTTACTCTTTTTAAGTGTGCGGAAAAGATTTAGTTATATTTTAAAGAGTAATTCCAGAACAGTACTTTAAGAGAATATTATGATCTGTGATATTTCTGTTTATAGATTAAAGAAATTATATTGTTTGCCTCTGGGATTTAATTAAGCTGCTGAAAATTATTCCATTTGAAAGTAACCCATATACTGCGTGTATTGTTCTAAGCGTAATTTATAAAAGAGTTGTAACTGGCTTAGCTCCATTTTTTTCTTATCCAAAAAAACTAATTTGTATAAATACTTCTATCCATTCAGAATGTAGTTTTATATTAGTGTTTGGCTTAGTCCTTTTACAATTACTTTGTAATTTCTTTTACAGTTATTATTTAAGACTTTGGTTTAATAAATACAATATATTACAATAGGTTTTAGATTACTGATAAGCTGTGCCTTCTTCAGTGGTGTTATTCAAAAATGTTTACTACCGGTTCTGTGGGCATGACATAGCTTGGTGGGTGTAGCTTGGTCGGCATGACATAGCTTGGTGGGTGTGGTGTGGGTTGGTGGATGTGGCAGAGGAAGGATAGTGTAAAATCCCCATTCCTTCCCCACCCCACTAACCTGCTTTCTAGCTCTGTTCTCCTGTGCAGGGCAACAAAAGAAAAACCAGCCAATCAACTGGGACTCGGGAGGCAGAGAATAGATGGGGGCGGGCCAGTCAGAGGTAGTATTTGCCAGTTCTCCAAACTACTCAAAATTTCCGCTACCGGTTCTCCAGAACCTGTCAGAACTGGCTGAATACCACCTCTGGCCTTCTTGTTTATCACTGTTGCTATTTATTTCTGCTTATTATCAGAAGAAATTGTCACCTTTGACATCAGTTTCTGCCTTCTGAAATAGGCTGTTCAAATGTACAGTATATCTCATTTCCATGTACTATATCACAGAGTATATATACTTCTTAATTTTCTATCGTTGTCACATATAGTACCTTGATCTACAAAGCCGAAGGACTCTTGTGGACTGTATACAACCTAGAAATCGTAGGATTCATTGTGGTCCCAAAGAAAAGCCTCAAGTACATTATTGTGCTTTTCTATTAGATTTAAGCCCAACATTAAAAAGGCATAAAATTCAGCTTTCTTTTTGAAGTGGTGATATGGTTTACAGTCATCTGAATCTGCTTGTATCTGCTCTTTGTCTCTTTCACTGCAAAGACCCATTTTAATTTTTTTAAAAAAAACCCTTTTATATCAATTCAGTTACAATTTAAAGACAAAAGAACAAGCTAAAATTTCTCCAATCCATTAACTATATAGGGCACTACTTG
This sequence comes from Pseudonaja textilis, assembly GCF_900518735.1. The sequence goes on along the minus strand of NW_020769366.1, from coordinate 3,418,324 downwards.
TCTAATAGTAGCAGTTTTCAAAGCCTTGTTCCTATGTACTCTTTGCAAGAATGCAGTAAGTTGCAGCATGATACTTATTAATAGATCTAATGCAAGTATATTGTACTGAAGTAAAATATTCATGAAGAATGCTGTCCAAATTTAGTTTTTGTTTTCAGAAATATTCTGGTAATAGACTTAAGATACTTTTAATGTATATAGTAAGCTCAACTTAAAAAAAAAGACCTGTTTAAATGGATGGTTTTATGCTCAGTTTATTATATATTGTGTGCATGTGTATTGTATTTAAAGAAAAAAAATAGAAAAAAATTGCTGTACTAAGTCATTTCAAAGAGGCTTCCCTTTAAAAATGGTAGTTTTATTTCTCATATTTAATACAAGATTTGGAGTAAAGAATAATTTTCAGAATATGATTTATAGTTATAAAAATGTAAAATATAAAAAAATATTTTTTCTTGCTCTCTTGACCAAAGCACTTTTTACTACACTGAAATGTATACGTTATTTTCCCCCAAGAATTCTGTGATCAATAATGCTTCTCCATTATTTTCAATATAGTTAGTTACCTTAAATGGGCCACATTATTTGGTAGGCAGGCGGTAAAACCCAGTGTCAAGGCTCCAACTAACGAATCCAAGCAAATCAGAAGTCTGAGACTTGGCTCTTTCTCAAAGGTCTTCTTTAATGAGTACATCATATCAGCATACCTTCAATGTAAAACCAAATGTAAATCTTTCCTGTAGTTTCAGTATAATTAAACTAGGAAATAACCCCGTTCCCAAGTATCACAGTTGGAACACACACATTGGCGGACTCTTCAGTCAACCTTTCCCCAACCTTGTTTGTTACCAGTAGAGATGACCTTGGTTCTCAGGAGAAAGTTATTTGTTGTGTCTAGTAATGCATTTCCCCTCTGTGTGGCAACTGACGAACAGAAAGATGGCTGCGGCCAGGTTGAGTTTGAAGTTGACACCCAGAGACTCAGCAGATGTCAGAAATTTAGAAAATACTGTCCCTTTGATATATCTAATAGTTACCTGGATTTCTGCAGCCCATATATGTAAGCCACCAGAGTTGCTTTGGGTAGTGAAATGGACAGTTTATAGATTGTGGTTAAAGCACCAGGCTAGAAAGCAAGAAACCATGAAACCATTCAAGTCCTGCCTTAGCCATGAAAGCGAACTGGATGGCTCTGGGTCACTCATTCTCTCTCAGCCCAATTCGTTTCACAGGGTTGTTACTGTGGGGAAAATAGGAGCAGGAAGATATATGTTTGCAATCCTGAATTATTTGTAAAGATTAAAAAGGCAGGATATATATAAATACATAAATACATATTCATATGTGATATACAAGGTGGCAAACCGTTATAATCCTTGATTGTTATGTTCTGCCTTTGAACACTCATACATAAGAAAATTTGGTTGATTTTCAGGTTTTTATTGTGTAAATTTATATTTACTCATGTGCTCAGGATTTTTTTCCAAGGAAAAACATTCTGCAAGTCAGAATTTGAGGTTAGATCAGAAAACAGTCTTGCGGAACTGAAGAAAGAACAATGATTGAATGGAATATTGTGTAATGAAAAGATTGCCAAAACTGCTTAGGAATTCTTTTGGAATTTTATTATAAAATGAGTTTTGCAGGTCAGCAAGCAAAGAAGTTCAAAGATTACTAAAAGAATTTAATAGTAGTTCTTCATTACTGTCTTATAAATGTCAGAATGTAATAATATATGTCAAAACTTTGGTTGTATGGTGTATTTTGTCTGCAAAACTAATTATCATTCCATTGGTCCTAAGTCAGTTTGAGTGTAGATGGATTTGGCTTTTAGAAGTTTAAATCAAAAGGTTTACACTATAGCATTCAAGTCAGCAGACACAAGCATTCTTTAGCCTGCATGCAGCAGACACCAGCAAAACAAAACATGATCCACAGTACAAAGACAGGCAATGTTTTTTGTATAGAGGCAGAATTGTTAATATTGAGAAAAAGTCATGCCGTGAAAAAGATAGGAAAGCTTACCGACACGAAAGATTTCAAGGCCTTCTAACTATAATAATTGAATTCAATGGGAAGAGCAATATAATTTAATTAATACTAAAAAGACATTTGATGCCATGTATGCACACACACACATACTCACTCACACACATAATCAGAGAGGGGGAGAGAGAGGGAGGAAGAGAGAATGAAAGGCGATAAAAATATTATATTCACTTTTTTTTAACTTACTGTTTAGGTTTTTTTTCCCTTTGACTGAAAGCATGCAGTCTAGTTCCCAAAATATGACCTCAAAACGGCATTCTTTGAAGTTGTCAGAAAATTGCGTCTTTCAGTTATAGTTCCATCATTCCTCAAAACTAAGACATCTGACACAATCAACTAATGAAAACTGACATACATGTAATAGAACATACATTTGGTATTTCAACTCCTCACACTGCTTATGCAAAATAAAGCAAATACCATTTACACTGTGTATTAGTGAAACAACTTCCTAAAAGAGCCTCTGACATTCTTAGATTCAGAAATATTTCTCTTTTTGACTTTAGAAATGCTGTGTTTTGTAGTAAATTTGAAAGTCCCATTTTAAAATTGGTTTAATAGTTTGCTATATTGCAAGATAAGCTGACGTCTATTTAGTGTCACAAATCAATAGAATGAAAAAATAGACGAGTGGAAGAAGATCTTTCTTGCTTTCATGCTTTCATTTGTCAGGCTATAATGTTTCCCTAATTGTTTTCTTTAAAAAACATCTTTATATTTATATTTTCCATGTGCTACCCTTGCAGCTTACCTACCTAGGCCTGCAGTTTTGGAAGAACATCAGTCAACCACATCATTTATTCTATTTTGAAAACAAAAATCAATATACCTATAAAGTGACCCATAAATTAGAATTGGCTCACACAATGTTTGTTCAGTGCTGCCTTTCTGAAGGCACCCTTTGCATTTTTTCTTCACCTCTCTGTTTGAACTGCAGTCACAGTAAGAGGCTCATTAGGGGACATTAGGGACTGGAGCTTACTAGAATTCCAGCGCTTGCTTTGCTCTTATTAATGCATAGCAGAGTAGAATGCATTTAAATATTTCATAGGCTTTCAGTAATTTGTGTGTAATCGCCTTGTTAGCAGACCAGTAGAAGTAGAACAGGTCTGTGAAATGGTGTTGGTGATTGCATGGGTAATTTACGGACCTTTGCCATCAGAAAGAGCATTATTGGGGGCTAGAATGAAGCTGTGAAAAAGAACCAGCAATAAGTTGGAGGTGGGGGAAACTTAATAAAGGTTTTGTAAAAAGCATCTTAAGGGATAACAATCCACTTGGTTCTTTTTGAAGCAGCTATAATTTATGACATATGCAATATATCAAATGCATAAGATAGCATTATGAAGCATTCATATGAAAAGGATATTTGCAACATTAGTTCCAACTTCCTGCAAGGGACATGATTAAATGATTAATGAAATGTCCTTTTGCATATGCATTTTGAAACAGCAATTAGGCACTGACTGAAAAAAAAAATCTACCAATCCTCTCATTTTTCAGTATTATCTTGTTCTTGATTTATAAATCATAGGGAATTTTTGAACAGCAATATGTACCTGGGTTGGTTGTAAAAGCATAAAAGAGAATAATTTAAGTATGAAATAGTCATAAATCCACAAATTCATAATTTAATGTTAATTTCTATCCTATTTATTTAGTCCTCTGGCATTGTATTTATATCTAGTGCTATTTTTGTACTTTGATTGACATAATTAAGATGGGGAAATGAATAGGCCCCATTATTTTACATATCACTGGTAAACAATAGTAAGGAAAGGAGTAGAGAAATGTGGCAGAGGTATGTATGTTTTCAAGTTCTCAGTAATCCACTGGAGGCTGTTCTATAAATGATCACTGAAGGCTCGCAAGCTAGCCTATAATTACAGGAAAGAAAGTGGCAGCTCTGGCATTTCATAACTATGTGTCCTCAAAGTGCTTTGTGAGTTTGTCACCAATGATAATTTAGATAGAAGCTCATTACTGAATATCACAACACTTTAAAAACCTTTCGCCTTCATATGGGAGAATAAAGGACTATTTTAATGGCAAGGTTCTTTTGTGTTCTACTGAAAAATTCAATCGAGACGAAACCTCATTGAGTATTATTGTACTCTAGCATTGCTAGCCTAATAAAAGCAGCCCAGATAAATGGAATAGGTCTTTCTAAGACTTGAATATACAAATGCAAACATTTTACAGGTTTTTAGTTCTTTAAGTATACAAAGAAGAAGTAGAATTAAAATGTAAACACATTTGTGCCCCAATCCAGAGAAGTGAAGATATTGCATGTGTGCCTATTAAAATAGCAATAGATGAATAGGAATGGAGATGGACTAAAATCTCACATGCAAATATATTTTGCATATGGTATTTGTGTCTATATGTCATGAGCTCAGATAGTCTGTGTGAAAATCCTTTTTTTTTTTTTCAAAACTGAAAATCCCTGGTGGTTATCTGTTTAAATGGCCAATATGATTGGCAGGAGAAGATTCAGTCTCCCTGTTCTCATACTTCGTATCTCAAGATTCTTGTCTAAATGGCTGCCAGCCACTATTGGTAATAGTCTAGTGCTTCCATGTTTTTAAGTACATTATTAAACAGCTGCTTAGTATACTTCAGTTTTTTAAATTACACATTCACTGCATTGGACTACTCTTTCTCACAAGCTGCCAATCTAGATGATACATATTAGATGTTTTTGATTATTTCTAATTTAATCCCTGGCTTCTATATAGCCCAATAAGAATTTCATTCTCTATAGTTTTGTATGGCCCTTCTGTCCTGCATTGATAGAAACTTTGGTTGGTTTAGAAGCATCATAACCTGGGAATAAGAAGTAGTGTTCTCTGCTGAGAGAATATCTGCCAAATTCCTCTCATTTTGCATCTCAATAATGAAAATAAATGAAGCCAGACTAAGCAATTCCTAGTCTTGTCAATTTCACTTCCAAAGTTTACCAAATAAAACAAGATTTTTTGGATGGCGTCCATTTCTCAGACAGAAAGATAGCGTGTATTTTTCTTTTCAGAAGGCCACTTCTCTGAGTATGAAGACATATTCATCATATTCATAATTTTTTCATCTTATTATGTAGTTGCCCATTTCACAAAATACGACTTACTCTTTTACTTGTTGAAATAGCAGATAAAAAAAGTTTCCAAAACAGTCTAGGGTTGGGGAATGGACAATTTCTCAAACTGACCAGCATCCAACCAGGGTCTTCTTACGTAAAGCGACTTCCCTACCCTCTTTTAGTCTAAAAATGTTATTCTGTAACCTGGCTGATAGTTAATTCTATGGAAAAATTTCACACATGGTTTAAAGACTGCCTGCAGAAGAACGAAAACACGAGTCTGTGTCAGAAGCAGTTCCCAGCTCAGTTTTCTGAACACACAGTGCCCCATCCCCACAGAGATTATCATAAACAGCACTGTCATTATCTATGAACAGTTTTCATTTCTAACTGTTCTTGGAGCTGCAATGACAACTTAGAAATAAAACTCTAAATAGAATGTCATGTTCAGAGATAATTCAGTTTCTGTTTGATCATGTGAAAAAAAATAATCAACTTATTAAACTATCCAACACCCAAAAAAGAGGATGACAATAACCTCATGACATTTCAGCAGTTCATAATAAAATTGTGCAAAACAGCAATAAGAAGACAAAAATAGTGCATGGAGGAAAATGTATTTGATTTAATAAATAGTCAAGATTTGTTTAACATTTTTCAGGTTTTATTATGTGCCATATATCCTAACAGTAAGTTTACTAAATATTTACTAAACTGCCTCAGCTCTCTGAAAATTCAATCACAATCCATTTCAGTTCCTGGGTTCAACATTGCCAGGTCCTAAAGTCTGTTTTACTGATTGCAGAGTATCTTTTTTTATCAATGAATCTTCTGAATTCTCTGTCTGTTCAAATGCTTTTCAGATATTGTATCAGTACATTGTTTTGTATTGTATCCAAGACACCTATAAGTGAACTTTTAAAAACTCTGAATATCTCAAAAGATGTTCAGATACTGTGACTGAACAGCATATTCTTACTATAATAGGAAGAGGATATAGTTACTAATGGACTCCTTAAACTACATCTGAAATACATTAGGGGAGGGCGAAAACTATAAAGTAGGGTGTCAAACTCAATTTCATTGAGGGCCGCATCAGGGTTGTGGTTGACCTGGGCCAGGGTGGGTGTGGCCAGCTTCCATTGCTGCTGTACTCACTCTTCTTGGCCAAATTGCTCATGGTGTGTGAGGGAGGGCAAAGTGTGTGGGTCGGAGGGAGGCTTATTCCCTCTCCCTGGCTTTGTAACCAAAGCAACCTGAGTGATAGGATGGGAGACCACCAGAAGAAGTCAGAAGGAAGGGACAAGAGGATGGCAAAAGGCAGCAGGGCTGCTGGTGGCCAAATGCCAATTTCCTTCAGACCTTCATTCTTTCTCATTATAATCTTCCTTCTTCTTTCCCCTCTTTCTTTTTTCCTTCCTTCCTCTCTTCCCTTCTTCCCCTTTTCTTTTTCTTTCCTCTTTCCCTTTCTCCTTTCCTGTCCTTTCTTGGATGCTCAGATGCAAAGGGGGAAACATTTGTCGATGCCTCCTCACCTTGTGATCAAACACCCCTTTTGCTAGTAGTTTGTGGCCATTTTAAAGCCTGAGAACAAAGCAAGCTCAGTTAATTCCCATGCTTGCATTTCGTGGAGGACAACAGTACAGCAAAACTGTCAAACTGTCAAAACCTCTGTTTTAGCTGTTTTCCTTAAACAGCTCTGGTGTTTAAGAACAGAGGTAAGTTAGTTGTTTTTCTATTAATACATAATCCTTAAAAGGGCTCTCCTGTAGGGACCCTGCCATGGTCTAATTCGGACTGGAAATGTAGCAAAGGAAAATGTTTCCCCCACTCTGCTTTGTCCTGTTTTGCCCACTGGAAAAGGCTGTTTGCAACACACAAGGAGCGGATACTTTCCCAAGTGCTCACAATTCAAGAATACCAACCTGCCATTCGTTAAATGCACGTGAGGTATCTCCGGATAGGGAAGGCCATGGTGGGCCTAGTGTTAGAAAGACCTTCAAGGCCTCCCTGACCCACTTAAGATACCTTATTCTTCTGCCTGCCACTCACTTACCTTGCAAACAGCTGTCTCCTCTCTGCTGCTGTTTCTTTGCCTTTGAAGGAGGGAGAGGAGAGTTGACTTAGAAATGCTTTTCACGCCGAGAATGGATGCTCCTGGGTTCCATAATATTGCGCAGGACCCAGAAACGTTCATTCTCGGCACAAAAAGTGTTTGTGGTGCCAGTCTCCTGCTCCTCACCCCACCCCTAAACTACTTTCCACCACTGCTGTGGCAGGGATGCTCCCTGTCCACTAAAGTCTGCAAACAGAGCTCCTTCAACAACCCATCCCACGGCCGGAGCTGGGAAGGTCAATATGGAACCAGCTGGGTTCAGGAACCAACATCGTCCAAGGCCCAGGTGCTCTGCTCACTCACATGTTCAGGCCTTACTGTTTGAGTGCGTCCCTCACATCCTCATCTAGTCCACCGGAGTTCGCCATGCTGGGGGAGGAATGAGATCCCGTTGTCCCACAGAGCATGCTTGCATGAAAATGGGGTGTCTGCGTGCAAATGGGCCACTTGTAGCAATCTTTGAAGGCAAGCCTGCTGTTGTGCCAGATCTAAGCACATTGCGGGCCAGATCCAGCCCGCGGGCCTTGAGTTTAACACTCCTGCTATAAAGCATTGAGTACCATCCAGTTAGTTTAAATATGTTTTGTACAATTATCAGCAAAGTGAAGGGTCATTTAAATAATAATTTTATGAATATAAACATTGTGGAAAGTTACTTTCCAGTTATACATTTCTGTTTTAATTTTATTTAAGTTGTGTTATGTTTTTGTTGTTGTTGAAAAGTAACTAGCTTGTGATTCTGTTGATAATTACTTTGGGAAGAGTGTTTTTTTAATAAAGAGTCAGAAGCTGCAATGGAAGCTGGGTTGAGCCAAGTACCAATCCAGTCAGTAGTATTCTGAATTGCACTCCGATATCTAGCATTTAGTGTTTTATTCCTGGATTCTTCTGAGCAGATAGTAAAATGAAGAGTACAAGATTACATAGACACTAACAGAACTAGCCAAGTGTCATCTGAAAATGTATCTGAAAGCAAATCGTTCCCAGATAAAATTTATGCTGCTTGCTTTTTTTACTTCATGCTGATATAGAATGCTGCATACAAATCTAGCAGCATTTGAACTCATTAATGCATCTTCTTCTATACTAATTATCTATGTTCTCTTTCTACCTAAGAATATTATCTATATCATTAAATATTAATATTCTTGCACTGGATATGTCCACAAATATATTTTTGTCTGTTTGTTCATGGATATTTGTTTTAGCTAGTCTTAAAAGAGAGACTGGTGATGTAGATACACACTTTCTACATATTAAGAAATTAATAATTGTTCTCTTAGAAGGAAAGTCACTTTTCTCTTTTGCAGAGGAACTTTTGCTTTTGTGAATTCATTTGTAATAAGACTCAAATCTGGCATTTTGCACAGAACAACTCTATGTTTAGAAGGTGTTTTATATTACTGAGAATTTCCCTGTGAACTGGCAGGCAATTCCTTCTCAAGACTAATCCATCTTAAAAACATGGAAATGACCAGGGTTCTGACAAAATTGTCCTTGTGTAATAATTACGCCGGGGATACCTTTGTTTACCAAGAAGCTCCAGGAAATTAAATGACTGAAGAAACAGTCCAATTTACAAAGCCTAAACTAGATCAAGAGTGAAAATGACAAATTACAGGTATATGTCCATGTTTGGGCATATCATTTGTGATGAGAGGAACAAAGCAATTGTGGTTCTCTGTTGACTCTTATCCAGTATCTGTACTATACATTCAGGCTGCAGTGACATGTTTGTGAGATTCTTTGCAGATAAAGATACTCATATTTGTTCACGTTTTGATGCCAACGGAGCACAGTCTAGTCAGACAGTTGAAGTTATATTTTGAAATCTGATCTGGGATACTTTTAATCTTAAAATTGAAGAAGTGATGTGATCTGTCAGCTTGGTTCAAGCCATTTTTGGCTTTTGCCAGCTGCAATATATGTGTGCAGCTGAATTCTGGAGGTGATTAATATTTCTTTAAGAGAAGGGGAATTGTCATCAAAATGAAAAATTATAATAAAGCCATTTCTTGATTTGTATTAAGCAACTTCAACTCAATCTCTAAATTCTCTTTTTAGGGAAGATCTTGAGAAGTTAGAATATCATCCACAGGGCATCCTAGATAAAGTAGGTTATCCATATATCTTCCAATTAGTGTTTGATACTATAGCCACGTATGGATCAGCATGCATGGCTCTATACATATGTTAGATAACATTTGTTATCTAGCGAACACAAAACTACCTAGAGAGATCATCTTTTTATCTTCCCTTCTCTATCAACAATTTTACTTCAGACTTCAAAAAGCATTCAGTAATATAGACAGATATCAAAGTAGTATACATGTATAAAACTGTACACGTAAAACAACATTTCCTTGTGTCTGTCTACAGGAAACATTTGTAGCTTTTGCCTAGAATGAGTGTTGGAAACAACACCTGTTGTAACTAGTTTTAAAAGTAAGTGGTTCCTATTGGAGGTAAATTAAGAACTAACTCTAAGTCTAGTAGTGTCTGCATTTTCTAATTCTCCAGTCATTCAGCATACACTTTGAATCTTTCTTACAAATATCTTTCCTATAAATATTATATTTGAGGATGCGGTGATAGGACCAATATTATTTTTCCTAGCTGTGAAAAGACTACAGGACAAATGAAGCTATGTTGTAAGTTTTATTACACTTCTCATGTAAATTCTAAAGCAGACACTCTCTGACCTCCTACCCTTGTTTATTTCTTTGGAATGTTAAATATGTAATACAGGAAAAAACCTTCTGAAAACATACTTTAGATCTGTGCTGCCCCTTTCACTCACACATACATGTAACTGTGGTTTAGTGAGTTTATTTATATTTCCCGGCAATTCCCTTCACCAAAACCACAAAACTGTCCGAATCAAGTCCAGCCACGAGCAGATCAAGGTTAGTCCACAGAGCAAGGACCCAGTAGTCCACAAAGCACTTGAAAGTTGCTCAAACAAAATAACTCCACCAGACAAACTTAAATCCACACACAAGAAATCTCCAAGGGCAAAAAAAAACTTCAGAGTCTCCAAGGCAGAATTCCAAACACAGGGTCAATCCAGAATGAAGCAGGAATCATGATGATCAAACAAACAGCTAGAAAACAAACATGTTTTCCCAGCAACACCTCCATCAGTCTGCTGTGATAAATAGCCAGCTTCCAGTGCAGCCCATCAAGACAGGTGGGGCCTTCTCCTCTTGAGTAGTCTGGCTTGACCTTCTCTGCTCCTGCCTTTTCTCTGCCCTACATGTTCCAAGATGAGGTGCAAAAGGCAGTTCTTCTTCCACTTTGCTGGCCATTTGCACTGCAAACTTTCCCCAGCTGTAGTCTCCTCCAAATCCGTTCCAGATGGCCATTCAGAGCCATCAAACAACTCAACTCCTGACGTGCCAGGAAGGTCTCATTCTTCCCTGAACTGACATCTGAGGAGGTATCTGTGGAGTCGTCCAAGGGAGAGATGACAAGATCTTAGCAATAGTTTGGGCCTTTAAGATCTGTTATCCATTTCTAAATACCCTGCTCATGATATTTATCCAACATCCTCGTCAATAAACTTAATATCCATTTCCTTATGTTGAAGGAATAATCAAATGGAAAATGCAGCTGTGTAAGCTGTTAGCTATAGCCACTGTTCATGTCTCTCCAACTCTTCTCTTTCTAACTGATGATGTATATAGATAGAATGGATATCTTTATGTTCCCCTTGATTCTTGCACATTGTACAATATAATTTTATATAATACAACATAATCTTATATAATATACAATATAATGTACAATATAATCTTATATAATATAATTCTTGCACTTTGTACAATATAATCTTCCACATGAACTTGCCTGTTCATATAAAAAGTTTTCCACCGACGTTTGTTGATGTTATTAGTCTTATATCTCTATCTTATATATGCCATACTCCATGCACACATGGACACACTCAAAGAAATCAAAATAGACGTTGAAGATTGTTTTTCCACAAACAACAGGGTAAATATGGACTTGCTACAAGTACAGGAAGGCAATACTTTCTCACTCCATGTCCAAGATATTTACTATATATTTTGGACCAAAAGACGTACCGGACTATAAGACACATCTTGGTTTAGAGGAGGAAAACAAGAAAAGCATAGTTTTTTGCCTCTGCACATCCCATTTTTGCCCTCCCTGGCATCCAGAAGCACTCTGAAGGCCAAACATGTGCCCATTTTTGGTCTCCCAAAGCCTCCACACGTCCCGTTTTTGTCCTTCCTAGTGTCCAGAAGGACAAGCTAAAAACGTGCTTATTTTTGGCCTCTGGAGGATTCCAAGGGTCTCGTTTTTGCCCTCCCTAGCATTAGGGAGGTCAAAAGTGGGCATGTTTTTGGCCTGCAGAGTGCTTCTGGATGCCAGGGAGGCTGGAAATGGGAACCCTGGAGGCCAAAAACAGGCACATTTTTGGCCTGCAGAGTGCTTCTTGACCCTGGTGAGGCTGAAAAGGGAAGCATGTTTGGCCTGTAGAATGCGTTTGGATGCCGGGGAGGGCAAAACGGGATGCACAGAGGCCTTGGGAGGCCAAAAATGTGTGTTTGCTCTATAAGATGCACTGACATTTCCACCCACTTTTTTTGGGAGTGGGAAGTGCATCTTATGGTCTGAAAAATACAGTAGTTAAGTTATATTATTAATAGTATATATTTATTCTAATTTTCCTTCGAAACATTCCCATCCACTTATCATCACAACTATCCCCTGTAGAATCATAGGTTGAAAGATGGGAAGTAATTCTAGATAATCCAGACAATCTTGTAGTTGGTTTAGGATTTCAAGCCTGCTCTTCCCTTTTCGTTATTGGAAAAGACGCTGATGCTGGGAAAGATTGAAGAGGAGATGGGGACAGGAGTGGATGAGTGTCATCAGTGCAGTGGGCATGAGTTTAGGCAGACTCGGGGAGACAGTGGAGGGCAGGTGGGCCTGGCGTGCTATGATCCATGGAGTCGCAAAGCATGACTGAACAGCAACAACATGTGGCCTCTGGGGCCTCTGCTGACCTATCATTTCTGACTCTCCCCATGGTTCACAGAGGGGTTGCAGGTTCTGAAAGGGCCTAGAGCATTGCTGGAGGATCGCAAGGGATGACTCCAACTGGATATGACTTAGAACCGCTATTAAGGCCTACCACATGGCAGTAAGAGTGGCAAAACAGCATTATTTTCCACTATTATTGCGTCCTCATAGTGTTGCCCAGCAGCTCTGTTTTGGGCCACCCTCCTGGATCAGGGGAGCTTGGGTAATCATCTGCAGTGCCACGCTCAGCACCTGATGAAAAAGTTGGATCTCATGTGTGGAGATAGTCCATGTGAGATGCCTGGGGAGAGGTCTTGTCCGATTATCTGGGAATGGTGTGACCCTATTGGCCCTGATGAAGTGGACAGGGTCCTCAATGTTGTCAGTGACACCACCTGTCAGTTAGATCTTTGTCCCTCCTGGATGGTGAAAGCCTCCAGGATGAAGACTAGCAGGAGAGTTCTGGCAGTAATTAATATGTCACTAGAGGAGAAACATTTCTGGAAGCTTTTAAGGAGATCCTAGTTTGCCCCCTCCTTTAGACAAAATCACTGGATCCCACCTGCATGAACAGTTTTCATCCAGTTTTCAACATCCACTTTTTGGGGAAGGTTGTGGAAAAGATGGTGATCTGGCAACTCAGAGGGTCCTGGATGAAATGGATTGTCTGAACCTCATCCAGTCAGGATTCAAGCCCGATTATGGGATGGAAATGCATTGGTTGCACTTGTCAATAATCTTTAATAAGAGCAGGATGGGGTAGTGCATCCATGCTCAATACCATCGACCATGGTGTCCTTTTGGGTCTGCTATGGGGACTGGTGCTGGGTGGCACAGTTTTGCACTGGTTCGGCTCCTTTCTTCAAGGCTAGTTCAAATCTGTGTTAATAGGAGTGAAACTGCTGGGTGAGATCATCCATTACTATGGATTGAGGTATCTGCAGTATGCTGATGATACCCAACTCTATATTTCCATTCCTGGTGACCCAAATGAAGCTGTGGCTGCTGTCTTGCAGTATTTGGGAGACAACAGGCTTCAACTGAATCCTGGAAAGACCAAATGGCTTTGGTTACATGGGGCCCTTTGTCATTTTTTTTACTCTGGATGGGGTGGTACTATCCTAGACAAATCTGGTCTGCAACTAGGGGTTTTCCTGGACTCATGACTCCTGTTTGAAGAGCAGGTAGCAATCATGGCTAGGAGAGCCTTTGCACAAATTCAGGTTGTGTACCAGTTGCAATCTTTTCCTGTATCAGGAGTCCTGAGCTCAGTTGTTTAGGCCCTAGTCATCTCATGATTGGACTATTGTAATAGATCATACATGAGTTTACCATTGAAGAGCATTCAGAAGCTACAGCTGGTGCAGACAGTTCTTGGGGCTCAAAGAATGTCTCTACACACTGTATTGGTTGTTAGTCTGCTTCTGGGTGCAATTCAAGGTGTTGGTAATAATCTTTAAAGCCCCTCATGGAATAGGTCCAGGCTACTGACAGGACCATCCAGGGGTGGGATTCAAACTTTTTAACAAACGGTTCTGTGGCCATGGCTTAGTTGGTGGGTGTGGCTTGGTGGTCATGTGACTGGGTGGTCATGGCCAGCTCAATGTCACTCACGTCGAGGGGCGCTTCTCCTCGCCTGGCTTCTCGTGACTGTGGGGATGCTGGAACAGTTGTAAGTGTGAAAAATGGTCACAAGTCACTTTTTTCAGTGCCATTGTAACTTTGAATGGTCACTAAATGAACTATTGTAAGTCAAGGATTACCTGTACAAAAATGCAAAGAGCTTCTTTGTTTGCAAAAAGCTGCATTAGATTAAAAATACCTGCAAGCCGGAGTTACAAATCAGGCAGGGTGCCAGAGCACCTTGAGGAATTAAAATAGTTAAAATGCAATGATAACTATCAGCAGCCAATTCTTGTTCATAAAGTGAAATCCAGAGGTCATTTAAGCTCTCCGGAAAGAGCACACCCAAGGAAAAGCAATCCTTAGAACCTTTTGCAACACTTAAAGATAGCAGCTGCTCACCTCACAAGATATCCTAAGGAAATCATCCAGGTTTAAGGAAAGGTCACATGCCCCCCAGAAAGGCAGTAAAAAAATCAGTGCCAAGCTTGCATCCTGCCTCTTGAAAGTACATCCCAAAAGGACAGTGCCAGATACCACTAAAGGAAGACCCCACTCCCCAGATAGAAAAAGAAACCATAAGGCAGGGAAAAGTTCAAATACAATACAAATAATTAAATCAGTATCTGTTGCTTGTTAAACCAATTACAGAATAAATAGATACAGGAACTAGCCAGATTTCTCAACCCAGTTTCTTTTCAGGAACACAGATTAACCTTTTTCCTTCCAAACAAAGCTGAATAGGGAAAATTATCCCATCCGTAAACACAGGATTTAACTTCAGTTTTAGACCAAAACTCAGAAAGGGTTTGTAACCACACATTTGAATGTCAGTCTTCTAACTAGCCAAGAAGTCTTGCTGAATGTTACTCATCTTGGTTCCTTGTCATTAAAAGCTCCTTTCCGGTTATTTAATTATTTGTTCAAAGTGCTGGTTGTTGCATGTGGCTGGAAGTATATCCAGGGGAGTGTCTCCTCCCAACAGCAGTGTAAAAAGCTTAAAATAACCCTTCCCCTTTAAGAAAATTAAAAAACCTCCTTCAGAGACAGTCTAGGCATACTGCCAAGAATGTAATAAAGGTAATGGAATAAAGGAATGTAATAAAGGGTGAAAAAAAACAAAAGGGGATTTCTTCTAACTACCTATTCTCAGAACTGCTTAGAAAGTTAACAAGGGGTTCTATAGAACCAGTAGAATCCCACCCCTGGGACCATCTAATCCCAGTAGGATTGACCTATCTCACCCATACCAGCAGAGTAGGCAGGCTGCAGGACCTGTTGGCCTGATTATTCCAGCTAGTGGGGTCTGCCAGTTATCTTAGGGTTCCAATGGGAAAGTATCACACTGGAGGTGTTCGATTGATTAATAACACATCCCATCTTTCTCCCACCTATCCCTGCCCTTCCCATCTGTGATTGGATTTTAGCAGTTGGCATTGATGTTAATGCCACTTTATAATGCCTTGGTAAGACCACACTTGGAATAATGAATCCAGTTTTGGTCACCAACAGAGGTGGTATTTAGCAGGTTTTGACCAGCTCTGGAGAACTGGTAGTGGAAATTTTGAGTAGTTCGCAAAACCGGCAAATACACCTCTGACTGGTCCCGCCCCCATCTATTCTCTGCTTCCTGAGTCCCAGCTGATTGGCTGGGTCCTCTTTTGTTGCCCTGCACAGGAGAACGGAGCTGGAAATCAGGTTAGTGGGGTGGGGAGGGAATGGAATCTTGCAGTATCCTTCCCCTGGAGTGGGTTGGGAATGGAGATTTTACAGTATCCATCCCATGCCATGCCCACCAAGCCACATCCACCAAGCTATGTCATGCCCACCAAGCCACACCCACAGAACCAGGAGTAAAAATTTTGAATCCCACCACTGGTCACCGCAATGTAGAAAAGTTGTTGAGACTCTGAAAAGAGTGCAGAGGAGCAACCAAGTTGATTAGGAGACTGAAGGTTAAAACATACGATGAATTGTTGCAGGAACTGGGCATGGCTAGTCTAGTGAAGAGAAGGACCAGGGGAGACATGATAGCAGTGTTCCAATATTTGAGGGGCTGCCACAGAGAAGAAGGGGTCAAGCTATTTTCCAAAGCTCCTGAAGTCAGACAAGGAATAATGGATGAAAACTGGACAAGGAGAGATTCAACCTGGAAATAAGGAGAAATTTTCAGACAGTGAGAGCAATCAACCAATGGAGTAGTTTGCCTTCAGAAGTTGTGAGAGCTTCATCATTGAAAGCTTTAAAGAAGAGCCTGGACTGAGCCAATTGTATAAATTTTATAAATAACTAAACAACTTTTTTATCCAAGTCTAATATTACATTCAAAGCACAAGGCTACTTGTTATCAAAGTTTCTTACGTCATTCTTTGCTAAACAGTACACCATTATAAGTCAATGTGTACATAAAGAAATTTCATTGTATTAAGAGCTTGAAAGCATAGAAAAGAAGCTATTATGAAATCTAAATCATATAAAAAAACTGATATTAGGACATAATTTGATAGAGTAATTTTTGTTTCTTTTTCATTGCTTTGTAATACGTTGTGTTCATGTGACATACTTTTTCCACATTCCTTCCAATGATGGCAAAGTTTTCATGCAATGCTTATATAATTTAAGTGCTGATAGTTACTTAGGAATGTTGACAACAATCATATCCTATGAATAGAGATAACTCCAGTATACCTGCCACCAGTGTACATTCAAATATCATGAAAAATATTACTTAATAGAGTAATAGTTACTCATTGATAGAAGTATTTCATCCATTCACTTATTGTTAGTTAAAAAACTCCCTGTTTATTAGATTCAAGTTCTAATGCATATTTATTTGGAAATGGTGAATAATTGAGGTTGAAATCAAATTAATTATCCCATTTACTACCACCTTAATTGCACTAATATATCATAGAGATACTTTTAAAATATCTGCACAGACCAAAATTCTGTGATGTGTCACATTGTCAATTAATACATCAGCTCCTTACTGTAATTTTGATATCAGTCATTTAAATCACAAGTAATCAAACAAAAAACTCACCCATACACTCGTTTTCCTATGGTTCTTCTGGAATTGACATACCTCCTTCAATTATACTACTTAGAAAATTTTAAAAAGTGAAATAAACTTGAAAACTTAAAACAGGTCACTTACTTTTCTTTAAAAATGAATGGACTGCAGAATAGGACTGCAGAAAAAACAATTACTACCAATCTGCCTTCAATCGAGGACCTGTATACTGCACGAGTCAAAAAGAGGGCTGTGAAAATATCCCAGATATAAATTGTTTCAATTCCTTCCCTCAAAACAACACTATAGAGCACTGCGCACCAGAACAACTAGACACAACAACATTACTCTGCTAAAAGCCATCACTCTGCTAAACAAATAATTCCCTCAAAACTGTTCAACTATTACAAAGTCTGCCCTACTATTACTGTTAATCTTCTCGTCATTCCTTATCACCCATCCCCTCCCACTTGTGGATGTATGACTGTAACTTTGTTGCTTGTATCCTTACGATCTATATTGACTGTTTCCTAGTATGATTTGATTGCTTATTGTACCCTATGATTATCATTAAGTGTTGTACCTTATGATTCTGGACTCTTGACGAATGTATTCTATTCTATTTTATTCTATGTCCTGTTCAGTCAACTATATGGTAAGCCTAGTAAGAAATATAGGTACTTATGGTTTTTTTCCTAGGACTGGAAGATAGAAATTCTCACTTATATATGAAGATATAGGTGTAGAAAATGCAAGCTGCTTTATCAAGCAGAATATTTTCCCTGTATAAGTATATATTGTCATTCATAATGTGATCAGCAAATTTGTAATGATCACATTTGTGTTTTATTTGCGTTCTTTCATCTACATGTACTTCTCCATTTTCCAATTCTGTATCCTTTGCCTTTTTGCATTGTTCTCCCAGAAATGCTTTTTTTGCTAAATTCACAGGCTATGTGTTGAAAGGTAGACATAATGGTACCTGTTTTCATTAAAAGACCCAAATGTTATTACCAAAATGTACCCTTTTCATTTGGCGGAGAGGGGAAAGTTCAGATTTAGTAAGTGGATTCAAATCATAAAAAGATGTGTGGTTAAACGTTTAGGCATATTTATTTAGACATGTCTATCCCTTCACAACTGTGAGGTAAAAGGAACTAGTTATATAGGCATCTGAGTAAAAGTCAAAATTACATTATGTCACATATATGATATGAATTTGCCATTATAATTAGTACTATTTGCATCATCACAACACATGTGATGTTACTTTACTCCTTTTATAGGTACCCATGACTAGCTCTTTTATAAAATAAGTGTTAAATTTGTTCCCCTTGTCATTGTACCTTTGTGCACCATTTTCTTGTGTGTCTGATCTCTTATAGTGAGGACCAAGACTGCTCAGTTGCATTTTCCAAACTACTTTGCAGTGAATTCCATTAGGGAAATAGAGGAGTTTCTTGCAAAGTAGTTATATTATGCCTGTTACAGCAGTTTGGATTTAAACTGGATTTCAGTAACTAGCTTTCTGATGTAAGAATTGTGTTTACAGAACCTACACAGAGAGAAAGAGAAGCAGTAGAACTGAAAAGGTTATCTATCTCTATCTAATGTTCTATATTTTTAATTATTTTAATTATTTCTTCTTTTACTAGGCACCTTAATAATGAACATGCACTGGATGACCGAAGCACTGCTCAGTGTCGGGTGCAAATGCAGGTGGTCCAACAATTAGAAATACAGGTTTGAAAATATATCCATATTCTGAATATATTTTTCCTTGAGAAAATTGTCTTAATTTCTTATGGAATTATATATATATGGGCTAACATTTTTGAACATGTTTTAATATCTGCTTGTATGTTTTGAAATAAATCAAATTTCTAAATACTAATTAACTACCTTAAGCTATGCAATTTAAACATCTACTTAGAAATAAGCCACTGAATTCAGGGAGTATTTTTTTCTAAATAAGCACTCATGAGGTTTGACTCCATTTATGTTAAAAATTGTTTTTAACTATCATTTTTTTTAAGCTTTATTGGTAATTGTGCCTTTAGGAAATGGGATGTCTGTAGGTGACAAGCCATTATGCAAATCTGGATTAATTTATTTTCTGTATCTTTTGTATTCACATAAATTTTCAACTACCTTTTAAAGCAAAAGTTCATAAACATAAGTATAACATCATACATGCATGCCGATAACATCATTAATCTACAACTAAACATTTAACTTTAACTCTGCTATTTGCCATATTGACTTTCTATACATTCTAGTGATTTTTGACACCTTGTAGACAAGTCTTCAACCTACTTCATCATGCAATATAGTTATGAAAATATGTGTTTGGAGACTCATAAGGCCATATTTTTAGAATCCAGAAATCTTGCTCTTAATTCACATAATGGCTTTGATTTTATCTTAGTATATGATGGTTCTCAGAATAATGTACCTTGGGCATCTAAGAATAGTGTAGATACTCTCCATTAAAACAACCCCTAACATTATCATTCCTAAAATGGCTAACGTAAATTGATTCTCAGAATCTCCTTTTACATATAGATTCAATCATTCGGGAGGTGGGGTGTGGAAGGGAAAGACAAATTACTAGAAATTTTTCATTTAGTATAATTGGAGATAACACCACCAGACAAACGGCATATGATAGTTAACAAAGGATCCAATAAAATAATAAAGACTTAAATGTGGAAATCAAATGTTTTGTACAGATGGAAAATGTTTTTTTACCAAAAATAAGCTCTAGCGGAATTATATTTAACATTCTTTTTAGCACAGACCAATTAAACTGTAATCTATTTAAAGCAGGGGTGTCAAACAAATTTCATTGAGGGCCACATCAGGGCTATCGTTGACCTCTGAGAGGGAGGTGGGCGTGGCCAGCTTGACGCCACTCACTGGGTGTGGCCAATGGGTGGGCGTGGCCAGCATGACGCCACTCCCCAAACTGCTGGCATATTTTCTCTTCACACTGGGTAGACCAGGCCGAAGCCACACTGGCACGATGTTTCCTCTTTGCATTGGGTAGACTAGGCTGAAGGCACACTGGCCAGATGTTTCGTCTTTGCATTGGGTAGACTGGGCCAAAGTGATGTGGGCGTTTTCCAAGATGGCCCCGTGGGCGAGATCTGACCACATCATGGACCAGATCCGGCCCACGGGCCTTGTGTTTGACACTCCTGATTTAAAACATGTCTTCCTTTATATCCCTGAACTGTTTTACTGTTACCATTTTACATTTCATGCTCATTCTGCAAAAGTGATAGCTATCATAGTATGGAAAAGTCTCATATCATACAAGCATGGGTTATATGGGTTTGGGGCTATGGGTTTTTGTTTTGTTTTTAAACATGTATAGTTAACCTCTTTCGATTCCATTTTTTTGGCCTGAATTAAACAGTGGGAAATGAAATAATTATAGTGTCATCCTCTTTTATTTATATGTATGAAGACTGCCTTATTTACCCATCCAAATCCTCAGAAAAGTGTGTATGTGTGTGTTTGTATGCAACTATTGCAACTATTTGCATTTTATACTAACCAGTACCTTATTCTGAATCCGGGACAAAACACAAGGACAATCATTTATGAATTTGACATGGAAAAGAAGTTTTTACACTGAAATTTTAGAGTATTCATTTAATGCATTGTTTAGTATATTAAAGTTACTTTTGTTGGCATAGTGCTTTTAGGGTTTTTATCTATGTGTATGATACTATTGGGCCTTTAAAAATTGAATGATCATTTTTGCATTTTAGATATACAAAACTAAATATAATTGTTGAGTATTATATTATAATATAATCATATAATCAAAGGAGAGGGCCACAAATAATCCCGGTCTTTTTGTGAACCATGTTGAAGGCTTTCTTTGAGGTGCAATTTACATTTACAAATATTATGTTGTGATATAAAAGTCTCAGTGGACTTTCTGCTTTCAGGGTGACCAATTATGAGTTTTTCCCTCCCCCCTCTTTTGTATGACTGTAGAAAAGTAAGGTCCATCCGTTGTAATGAGACCTAGAACAGTGCAGATGTCAGTTTAGTGGCAGAGTTCAACATTTCACACTGCCTAGTCCCTGTCACTCTATTGAATTAGATTGATTATGGTAGATTGCAGGGGGCACTAACTGAACCTCATGGGAATGGATGAAAAGTATAAACAGTCTTGGCAGGCACCATGCTATGAGGACCCTTCACCTCTTCACAGCTGTTGGCACTAGCCCATTGCTAATAGTGTCCATAGGATTGTAAAGAGACACTATGGGCCATATAATTTACAGACCTAGTAACTTGCTACTGTTGAGTCAGTAATGACCTCAATTCTCTTATTGACAAAAAGATGAAGTATTATTTGTTTTCTTTGACCTTTTAAACATGACAAAAGCTATACAGCTTTCTTCTTTCTCTCCCTTCACTCCTGAGAATCCAAGTTCCCTTTCCTCCTCTATAAAAGTTTTCACTGACATAGGCTTTGATATGCAGGAACATTACTCCATAACAGTCTCAGAGATAAGATGTATCACATGAAATAAAATAGCTGTTATTAGTCATTTCTAAAATGCTTCTGATCTCACTCTTTCTTTAACAGCTTTCTAAAGAACGTGAACGTCTTCAGGCAATGATGACCCACTTGCACATGCGACCTTCAGAGCCCAAGCCATCTCCAAAACCTGTAAGTGCATATTGCTTTATAAACAGTAAATAGGTCTACAAATGTAATAGACTAAGAAAATGAGCAATTTACTGACAGTTGGAAAACAATAAGTGTGATAAAAATATGGCAATAAAATGAAGGTAAAATGCAATCACTTGTCAAATTGCATGTTTCTTTAAAAGTAATGCTATCTTTTACAAAATCTGTCCAATCTGTGCCATAGAGGACACTAAACAAGTACACCTGTAGGTGCACAAATCACTCCCTTTTTGCTGAAGCCAGAAAGAATATCATTTTTGAAATAGACTCACAAATATTAAAAAGAAAGCTGTTTTGAAAGACCTGAAGTTCAGCTGACACAGAAGTAGTTAAGAAAAAGTTAGAATAGTAGCCTAACACAAGGTTATAAATGCATGGGTTGGTGCTGTAGTTTACTCTGTCATTTAAAATATCCATCGGAAAAGACATTGCATTTTGCAATATTTTTGTCATTGGAGAGAAGCAAATTATTCATCTGATATCAGCAATGCCACAGCGGTTCACTTTTGACAAAGGTGGGAGTTACTGATATATCACTACCTGTTTCTGAATTAGAACTGATAATGGAATAAAAAATTTTCAGTAGCTTTCTAAAATATATTTGCAAGTTATACTATGTACATCTAAGTGTCTGCTTGCTTCATATAATCCGATGAGAATTAATCCTACTGAGACCGCATTGGAATACTGTGTCCATTTCTGGTCACCACAATACAAAAAAGATGTCCCTTCCAGCCTAATGATTCTATGCTCCATGTAGCCAATCGTCTTTGAAAAAAAATAGAGAAAAACAGCATACAATTAACAAAAAAACATTCTTGTATATCACAGCCTCCTAAAAATTCCTTAAAACAATGAAAGAGCCATGTTTGTATTTTTTTTTTCCAAAACATTTCAAATACTTTGTTTCAAAGGATTATCAGATATGGAGAGCAGAAATCAAGACCATCATCAATCATCAGAGTTAAAATTTTCTGCATCTCTCTTCTGCCATGTAGTGTTTCTTTGGACTTTTTTACCTCCCAAACTGATTGCCTTGTGGTTTTCAGTGATTGGTAGCATTTTTATATACTGTATGTACAGTATGTGAATCTTAAGCATTTGTCTTGTTTTCCATAATTGACTGTTTATTGCTTTAAATATAAGTTTGCACTACAGTACTAAATACTGTATATCCGTTTTTTTATTTTTATCAAAGGATGTTTTTGTTAGTTTTTAGTGTCTTCACTTGGCTCCCAAATATTTCTTAACAGTGTAGAAAATGCATGGAAAATATTTTTGCATTATATAATTAATTTAATGTCAATAAGTGGATTATTACAAATTTTAGAACTATCTCATATTTATTGTTTTATTGTTTATGAACTATCTCATATTTATTGTTAAATCAATTTATTTATTGATTGTAATTGACTGTCACATTACAATCAAGATATTTTTCTACTGTTTTCTATAGTGTAAGATAGATATTCACATGACAGAGTAATTGTCTCATAAATCCATCAGAAATCTGCAGCTTGTTCTTTTCCAATTAATTATTCAATCAGTAAATTTTTTAAAACTCCAGCAGCATGGTTACATCTACACTAATAAAGAATTTTCAGCCTATAATCCAAAACAGAACCTGAATGAATAATGTAATTGAAGTATTACATTACATAAACCACACATGAAAGAATTGCTAATTGCGTTTGATGGTGGGCAATTAGTACAGAATCTTAGATGAGCAATTTAAAGTGAAAGCACAGTTTAAAGTTCCCTTTGGAACTAGAGATATCTGAAGTAACGAACTAATACTGTCTTCAAATTGGTTTGAGAGAAGAGTGGTCAATACCACAAAAAAAAAAAATCCTAAAATGTATACACTGTACAAAAGAAGCTTCAAAATTCATACGATAGTAGAGAATTATGGTGTATACACTCATGTACAGTGGTTTCATTAAAACGGCCCACACATTTGATAACTATTAATAGCATGAATTTATTACCAAGGAAAAATGAGCTGTGTTGGTTCATCACTACACCCTTAACAGCTATCAGTACATGAATACAAGGTGCAGTCGCAGTGTGTATTATATGACCCCATTTACTCTCTGAATGGAACTTCATTAAATGGTACCTTTTGGCCATGCTATGGCTGGATGAAAATCAAAGTTATCAGGACTGCGAGTCCTGAATAATGAGTTCCACCCAACCTTGAATATATTCAGATGAGCTGATGTGGCTAAGTGATCATCCTAGGTTTTACATGCTTTTCTTTAGTTAATAATAAATTCTATTTTATCAGCTCACATTCCATGCCTACAAACACGTCATGCTTATTATTACTGCCTAGAAGAATAACTTACCATAATGTTGTAAACATAGAGGTTGGCATACATACTAACCCTAGCATTTCCAAACCTTTATCAATAGGTTTGCAGCATGTACAATCTTCCCATAGAACTTTATTTTATTTTCATTATGATAAAAAAAAAAAATAGGGTGGGAAATAGTGGGATATCAATTTAAAGTAGGTATGTGTATATATGTGTGTGTTTATGTATTTGATAAATGAAATGAAAATATACTATTCATATGTCAATTTAGAATTTGTAGTAGTATACATAGTATACTACTACTTTGATATGTAGTAGCAAGAACAATTGATTAATTGCTTCAATTTATAACTTATACAAAATCAAAGATACTTTTGTACCTCTTGGGCATTTCATCAGTGCACTGAAGACAACATTGAGCCAAATCATTGCATTTTCTTTCCTTCCTCCACCCCATATGTACTTAACAAAGAAAAACAGTTTGTGACTTATAGGGAACAGATGCACTCAGGGATGCCTTGAGGGCGCCAGTCGTTATTATTATACTGCTAATGCTCTTTCGCTGGCTGCTGCCCAAGAAAGCCAAACAATTAGCTGGCATATGTTAATTTTTGTTTCCCTAACAAATCTCTCTACTGACTAGATGTGTAAAACAAATCCACAAAGAAAGATCAATCAATGCTGTATGCCATTGAAAAGCAGTCTATCTTAAGTTTATTTGGGCCCTGGAAAGCAGGTGTTACTAGATTAGACATAAAAACCAAGTCACCTCTGTTTAATCAATCAAGGCATAACCTACTGCCCAACTTCTATTCATTTTAGTGCTAGATAATGCATCAGATCCCTATAGAGAGTGCTCTTTCTATCATCTCAACACGCCATTTTTCAGTTCTACCTATTGAAGGATACTGTAGAAAATTATTGTAGCTTTGATTGGTATCAACCAAGGATAAGGCAGAAATCGTGTTTGGAGGGTTCCTGCCATGATTATCCATTTTGCTAATTGGATGCTATTTATGACAAAAGATGTATGGTAAATATGACAGAGTTAATATGCATTTTTGATAATGAGCAGCAAGGCTTTTTTTTTTTGCTGGGGGGTGTAATGAAGGGCACACTGTTAAACAGCTTGCATATATTTTCACCTTCTTTCTTTTTTTCTCCCCATTCTGACATCCTCTTTCTAGGGTACATCAACCATAAGTGACACTGTAATCATAAATTGAAAATGATACTTCCAGAGGAATTGGCAAACTTGACATTTCATTATATTTGTTAACACATGCCACAAATGATTGTTACTGAAGAAATTCCATTTCCCTCTCTCCATCTCCAATCAGATTTAATTTGAAAATTTTCAGCTTCCTCTGGCTAATTTGCAATTAAGACAATTTTGTTTGAATATGTAGTAATGTCATTACCATTCCACCAAATTAGTAAGGAGACTAAAGGTCAGTGTAAAATTTTCCAGCTGGCTGGAGCCTCTCAGCTGAGATTTGGGACTGAAGAAAGGAAATCCAGCAGTATCACAATAGGAACTTATTTTGAGTCACTTTGACCAAAAGCAAAAACACTTCTGTGTTCTTATCCTGGGGCTTCAACTGGAGAATAGCCTGCCCTGCAAAATAGCCGGGTAAAAGTAACTACAGGTTACTTTTACAGGGTAAACCGTTGAGTCAAGTCCAGTAGGACTAGCAGAATAGTCCTGAGTGACATTACTGCAGATTAGAACATCTCTTAATAGTTTTTATTATGCAGTTTTATCCTGTAATTAGCTAAGCTTGGCTTCTTCCTTTTGCAATTTATCAGTGGCTACGTAGCCATAGAAAATTCTTTTCTCATCCGTCAGACCATTTAAATACTTCTCCCTGGCTTTTTTTTTCTTCATGTAACTTCCTCTGGCTTTCTTCCTGGACCTCTGTAGTTAAATCTGGTGTCCAGTGTCACCATGTCAAAGAACATCTTGGAAACATCCCCTCAGAGTTTACCTCAAACACCTACTACTCCAACAGCCCCAATTACTCCAATTACCCAAGGACCCTCAGTCATCACCCCTGCCAGCATACCCAGTGTGGGAGCCATCCGAAGGCGACATTCAGATAAATACAACATTCCCATGTCATCAGGTAAGCTGATATTTCGGTATCTTAAACATAGAAATATTTAGAGAACAAGATCTGGGAAGTCCAAGAGGTGCTTTATTTTCTTTAATACATAAAATCATGCTTAGTATCAGAACATTATATATGACTTCAGTGGAGAGCTTGCTGGTTTATCAATAATCTTTGAAGGAAAATGGTTACAGAGTTTGCTGACTGATTTTTAAATAGCTGTTATTTTATGACCATGATACGGCTAAAATGAAGGATAGTTTCCTACATGCCATATCATATAAGAATATACTCTGATTAATAAATAAAAATGGCCCCATGTTGGTGGTGAATGCTAATATCAATGCAAATATTTCACAAATGCAAGTCAGGATGTTCTGAAGTGCAGCTAACCCTTTTTATCAATATCCTGGGTGATGCCTGTTCACACCAATAACAACACATTTCCATTTTTTAAACAGAAATTGCACCAAACTACGAGTTTTATAAAAATGCAGATGTCAGACCTCCATTTACTTATGCAACTCTGATAAGGCAGGTAAGGTGAAAGAGAATTAACTTTTACATTACATTAGAATGTGTGAAGGCTTGCTAGAGAACAGAATACTGTCTAAGCTTGTTAAGAAACCATTATTTTGTATCAATCTGTATCTTGTCTCTCTCATTTCAGGCTATCATGGAATCAACTGACAGGCAGTTAACACTCAATGAAATTTATAGCTGGTTTACGCGGACATTTGCCTATTTCAGGCGCAATGCAGCCACTTGGAAGGTAACATTTGTGTGTGTGTCTGTGAAAGAGAATGTGTATATCAGTGCCAGCTGTTTTAAAAGAATGTCTAGGCAAGTCT
>NW_020769366.1:3361398-3388898 GCF_900518735.1 Pseudonaja textilis | reverse complement strand
AAGATAACAGGGTATGTATGAGGTTTGGAGGACTAGCCTCCCTGTTTGTTTTTCAGCTGAATTGTTTTGCTACGCTTCATTCCAAGTGGTGCATATGAATGTCATAGGTTCCACATTCAGACATATGGTTATGTTGCTACATCGATCTAGTGCAAATTCTCACTAGGTTTTCCAGATCTTCTTTGCTCTGCTTCTCCAGCAAAACCCTAGGCTGATTTACTTGAAAAAGCTATTTAGTTCAGCTGGGCTTATTCCCAGGGAAGTTTACATGATATTGCAACTGGAATATGCCACATAGCTCGGATTAAAAGAAAACTTTTATACTTTGTAGGAACCTCTTATTTTCAATGTGAGTATGGGCTTTTTCATAGTTTTAGTATTTAAATCCATTAGAAAATTTATTTTCTCTATATTAAAATGGCCTCACAAGACACGTATTCTCCATGTGTTAGCTCTTTGATAGTGGCTTCTTTTTACACTAAACATTTAACCAAAGTCAGAAGTCATTCAAGAAGACTTGGCTCTTTTGATAGGCTTGGGGCCCAACAGAGGAACATCGCACTGGAGGTGGTTGATGGATTAAGAGAAAATTCCACCTCCCCATCTTTTAATCGTAATGTTATTCTGGAGTGTAATTCTATTTTTTTTTTCTTAGAAATATTTATTTTTTACAGTTTTATTGCTTTTAATGGTGTAAGACGCCCAGAATCACCATGAGATGAGAGAGGCAGAATTCTAATTCTAATAAGCAAAAAGTTAAAATGTTTATTTTAAACCGTAAGTTATTAACCACAAAATTACCTTCTTTCTATGGGCAATATTTATAGAAAGATCTTACAGAATGTTACTGTTGTTTTCATCTTAAGTGTAAGAACAAATGTTAATATACATTAATTTGATATAGAATTAAATTATAATCTATAGACTGCATGTGTATGTATGCAGAAAAGCTATTCCATTGAGGGGGGAAATATTTTTTTCCTTTGACACACCATTTAATGAATTCATTTTTGTGACAAAAGCCAACCACTTTTTCAACATGCTAGAACATTCTAACTTCATCTGTAAAAAAAAAGATGTGGGCATTCCATATGGACAAGAATGGCGGTGGGGGGGACATTTTATTTTAAAATGGAATCTGACATTGGATAATTGCACAGTCTGCTGTTGAAATACTGTAAGAGGAAAGAAGGAAAAGGAAAGGATAAATGTAGGGAAGTTCTGGGAGTGAATTCTTAAAGTCTGTGACAAAAATGTAGAAGACACACACAGAGAGTGAGAGAGAGAGAGAGAGAGAGAGAGAGAGTCATGCATGATAACTACTAGACATTTTTAGCCAAGTGAAACTGTTATCAACATTTGCCTTGCCTCTATGAGAGAAATAGAGTGGTGGTTAAGGCATTGATTGCGAAAAAGGAAGCTCCACTATCAGCCACAGAAACTCACGGAATAACTTGGGGCCAATTACTTTCCGCCCAATTTCCTTCAGAAGGCAGATTCGTAAAAAGAAGATTTCAGTGCGCATGTTTTAGTTTATTTGTCGATGAATCGGAGGATAAAGTGGTATAAATGATACTCGACTTAATGGGAAAAGATGGGACCTAAACTAACATAAATGAGTTCACGTTAATTCTGTTCAGCCATGGAGAATCTATGCACAATTCACAACATCTTTTGTTTCAATGCACTTGTCTAGAGGAGTACCCTGTGAGTCCAATGGCAATGGATTACTTAATACCTTAATATTGATCAATTACTGCTGATTAGTTGAAATTCAATCAATCCTGGCTTCTTTTCCTCTTTGATGTCCTTTGTTTAATGAATAAATTTCTCTTTGAAAAATTGTTTATTTTCAGAAGCCCACCATTAGTGAAAAACATACCTACCAGTTTAGGCTACGGAGCAGCACTTAATGCAAGCTTACAGGTAAATCATTAAGCCATTCCTTTCTTTTTATATGCCCACTTCCTCCTGCTTGCATTGTTTCTTGTATAAAAGATAACTCTCTCTGTTAATGTTAGTTGGGCATTTAGGGCTTTATTAATAGGTGGTTTATCTCCCAAAGAAGTTGCATTACCTAGCACAGCAAGAAGTACCTGTTCTAATTCTCTTCATTTTGATGTAAAGAAGCAAGAAGGACACCCTGTGGCAGAATCTGGAACATTCCATTTTATTTCAAATACTAGATTGATAGAAGCTTTTGCAAATGCATGTGAATATGCATTAATATTTATCCAGGCTGTCAAGAATGATTTCATATCATAGTGTTAGAGAACATGGTGCTCATAGCAAAAAATTTAAAGTTTAATTGTAAAATATAATTTTCATGCAGAAAAGGCGAATGTCAGAACTCCTTTTGGGGGGGAGGGGTTAAGTTCTGGTCATTTTTTTTTTACTTCTATACAGGCTGGCACCAGAAACAAAATGTATGCTACATGTTAGGATATAAGATTTAAGATTAGTGCATTTTAAAGGCAGAGTTTAAAGGCAGAGGACATGGTGCATATCAGTGTCAGAACATACTTAGTAGTTCCATCTAGCAGTGCTAAGTTTGTGTGCGTATTCTGAGCTACAGAAAAAAAATAGAACAATTTTTTCTCTATACGTTTGTTTACATGTATGTATCTCAGTATGTATTAAGCACCCTAAGAATGCTATATCATTTCCACACTGCTAGGCTGCACTGGCAGAAAGTAGTTTACCTTTACTTGGTAATCCCGGATTAATAAACAACACATCCAGTGGCTTACTTCAAGCAGTCCATGAAGATCTCAATGGTTCCTTGGAGCACATTGACAGCAATGGAAATAGCAGTCCAGGCTGTTCTCCACAGCCTCACATGTAAGTACTGCTAGCATCTTCCAATATAGGAAAAAAAAAAAGTCAAAAAGTACTGCCTTGCTTAATAATTTGTCCAGAACAGGTAAGAATGTCTGGAAACTGGCCTAGGGAATAAACCAGTGCTTCCCAAAGCTCATTAAATTACCCCAAATTGGGTAAAAGTGTTTTGGTTTTTTTTCTGCATAATTACACACGAACCCTTTACAAGCACAACAAAGACATTTGAATTGACTTAAAGATTGCCACCTATAAAATACATTTGAAAATCTCCCAAGGTATTCCTTTTAAGATGAAAACAAGCTGAAATTACCAATGGTAATATGTTGAAGTGACATAAAGTTCATTCAGCGATACTGATATTATGATACATATAATCCTCAAGTTACAACCATTCCTTCAGCAACCATTTGAAGTTACAACAGTGCTGAAGAAAATAATTACTCAAACTTCAATAAGTTTTCTGATAAGCAGTTTTATGTAATGAAAGGTTTGGGAAATACTGGAACTGGTGCTGCAGTGCATGCTTAAGATTTCCCTTGGGCAAATGCTTCTTACTCATTGCATGATAATACAACTTGATTTTTTTTTTCAAACATTTTTAAATGTGTAAATTAGCAAAAGAATTCAAATCAGAAATACTTTAATTGCATTTCCAGGTCTGTAGTACATGTATGGACTGTTACAGAAATACTATTTTGTTAAAAAAAAAATACAATGCAAAGTTCAACCATTACCTCAAGTTTACATAGAAACTAATAAAATATAAGTCATTTGCCTCCTTATAAATCAGTAAATCACTGTAATTACATATTCAACTTTAATTACTGGTGTGTCAGTATTGGCAAGGTTTGTATGTTAAATTTTATGCAAGATTACAATTCCTATTAATATTTAGGAGCTAACTATATCATTAATTACTCTAAAATCTTTCTCCACCATCTTTTTAATGGAACTCAGAGAGTGCTACTATTAAAAATTGATGTATCATGGATTTCAGGAATGTGTATTAAACCCTAAGAAATGTCTTTCCTTAATCACCAGTGTCAAACGTAACAGTATCCTATTTAGTAAATAGCAAAACACATACCTTGGGGATATTGATTTCCTGGTAATTTTTATATTAATTAGTGCTATCACATCTAAGCAGACATAGATATACATTTGCTATAGGATTATTTATTTTTAAATATGCAATTATGTTCATAGTTAACCAATAATAATATTATATTTAAAAGGTACTCCAATTCTTTTTATTATTATTTTTATCTTTAGCATACTATGTTCAACAATTATTATATCTGCAATGCTGAAATAATAATTGCAAGCCGCTATATTCTCTATATTTTCAAAGTGTATCGTTTCATTTGCCTTTATAGATTTTAAGTTTTATATTTTGTTTCCTGATTTGCCTTCTTATATAAGTAAATACATTAACATATATATTTTACACTTTTAAGGTGATCTATCTCATTCATTACCATATATTGTATCATCTTGTACAAATAAGTAAAATTGGGGTGCACAAAGAATGAGGGAGAATGTTAATATGCTTTATTGATTTCCAAACCACTAATTCCCCCCTCTTCATGGAAGAATTTATGTTTTGGAAGCATCTTTAGATATAGTTAATAGTACCAAAGAAGTAATAAAATTTGACGTAGAAAAAACATGACTACAAGCTCTTGAGAATGACAGTGCTATGAAACAGGTTAAGTGAGCCACCAGAGCAAAGTTGTTATATTTTGTGATTTGTACAATCAACCATGCATTCAGTAGCTTGAAGCCTTTTACTTTTAGTAATTCTCTGAGTGTATTAATGTTCTCTTTCTTCCTAAAATATCAAGAAAATAAAAAGGTAATGAGGAAACAGGACTGAAATCATTTGCTTAGTCAATTCACTTATAATGAGGCACAACTATTTATATTTTCATTTTTTTCTGTATAATATTGAGTAAGCATAAGTATGTACAAAGTGATTAGAATGCGCTACTGCAGGCTACTTCTGTTGACTACTGGCAGCAATTTGGCAGTTCAGTTCTCGCTGGCTCAAGGTTGACTCAGCCTTCCATTTTTCTGAGGTCGATAAAATGTGGACCATTTGTTGAGAGCAATATGCTGACTCTGTAAACCACTTAGAGAAGGCTGTAAAGCACTGTGAAGTGGTATATAAGTCTGAGTGCTATTGCTGTTGCTACCATATATGCCCTGTGCAATACACAGTTCTGTATGTTATACAGAAAACTTTCTCCATATTACAGAATTTGAGAGTATGTTTGCTGTACATTATGCCATTAATTTCCATTCTAGAAATAAACTACTATGCAGAAAGAACCAAGTAAACTAAGCATTCAATATGATAGGGAGAGCAGCAGAGGTGGGCTGCTGCCAGTTCGGGAGTACTGGTTGTTAAGATTTTGTGCAGTTCAGTGAACCGGCAAATCCCACCACTGGCTGGCCTCGCCCACCCTGCCCCACCCTATCTTGCCTCGCCTGCCTTGGCTGGTGGCCAAAGTCACACGTGGGCCCAGCTAGTCTCTGGTTCCTTCGCTCACTCATCCAGACCATGCGGCCTAGCTGATCTCCGTGCCTCGCCCACTCTTCTCACCGCCGCTGCCCGCAAAGGTAAGGCGCTTGGCCAAAGGGCCACTTTGGGGTAGACATGGTGAGACTCAGCAGCCTTTTGGGTCTGGCTCTCACCATCCTTCCACCTGCATGCCACCCACTTGCCCTTCGCCTCAAGTCAAGGGATGGACCAGTCCCTGGTTCTGGCCTTCCCTGGGGCCTCTGCCTGCATATTGCCTTCTGCCTTAGGTCGGGGGACATGCCAGTCCCTAGCTCTGGCCTTTCCCAGGGCCTCCGCCCACATGCCACCCACTCACCCTTTGCCTCGGGTTGGGGAATGCGCCAGTCTTGGATCTGCCCTTCCCCGGAGATTCCGCCCGCATGCCAGGCTACTGCTGTGAGAACAGTGCAAGCCCCATGAGCTGACAGCAGGGAAGGAAGATCTTCTCTGGGCTTGCTGCACTCAACCAAAGGACCACCTTGGTGGAGGGGGAAACACATGATGAAGCTCAGCCGCCTTTTGGGGCCAGCTTCGGCTTCCGCAGGGCAGTAGTGGGATTCAGATTTTTTTTTACTACCAGTTCTGTGGGCGTGGCAGGGGAAGGATACTGTAAAATTTCCAGTCAGAGGTGGTATTTGCCGGTTCTCTGAACTACTCAAAATTTCCGCTACTGGTTCTCCAAACTAGTCAGAACCTGTTGAATACCACCTCTGCTGCAGGGCCTTCTGGGTGTGAGGACTGAGAGAAAATGCCTCCCCTGAAGGCCGCCCACTTGCCAAGCTGCTGGCCGTGTTGGCCTGGAAATGGCATGTCTCCTTCTTGCAGGCTGGATGCAAGACAAGAGGCAGAGCGGAGGTCGAGCAGGCAGAAGCCCAGAGCAGGATCTGAAAGGCAGCTAAGCCTCACCGTGTCCCCCCCGCAACCAAGAAGCTTGCAGCCGCCACTTCTTTGCCAGGGTGAGAATCTTGCAGCTGCCACTTCTTTGCCGGGGTGAGAACCCTCCAGCTGCCGGTCTTTGCCATTGCAAGAATCCTCCAGCTGCCATTCCCAGCTTGGTTTCGGCCAGCTGCTGCAAATACTTCGCACCGACAAAAAGCGGCAGCTGCAAGCTTTTCACACTGAAAAAAAAACATCGGCAGCTGCAGGCTTATCATGTTAAAAAAGACCGACGGTGGCTGCAGGCCAGTGTCTCGGGGTGAGGTCGTGTGCCCAGCTGCACCCCAAAGGCCAGAAGTATCCATGCGCTGTTTCCTGCTACAAAAACCTTTTTAAAAACCCTGGCTGTCAGGCAGCAAGACCCAGCAAGAAATGAGGCGTCGGAGAATCACCATGGCTTGTTGCTGCACAAAGGTTCCAGCCACCACTGCTCTGGCTCACCTTGTACGTTAGCCAAATGACAAATCCTTGTCACACTTTCACCTTTTACTTGGCTTTGATGTTCCTTAGATATTCTGTAAACTAAAACAGTATGTGAGGTAAAACAATCTATCAGAGATATATTATTCATTCACCAAAGACAGAAGAGAGTTGGTGAAAC
Organism: Pseudonaja textilis; assembly: GCF_900518735.1. The sequence continues at coordinate 3,381,957 of NW_020769366.1, read as the reverse complement.
ATTATTCCAGAGTTCGTTTTAGCACACAGTGGTTTGATCACTATTTTCTTAACTCCCAGGGCATTGATCCAGAAAACAATAGTGAACTCTTTTCTGAAGGTGCTCCTATTGCCATGTTAATCTATATCACTCAGTGCCGTATAGAATACTTAACATTCTGTTTTATTTGAGCTTCAACCTGTGTATGCATGTTTCCTACAGAAGAAACTGGGAGTTGATAGAATATGTGAGAAAAGAAAGATGGAAAATAAACTGAAAAGATGTGGATTCAAACAATTCCTCTTCTATGCCTATTCCAGGCAAGAAAGATCTTGCTTTGCATACTTTCAATCATTTTTTCCACCTTACAATTCCAACTTTTAAATCCAATTCTTGCAATTTGATCAGCATAAACATCAGGCTTTTTATGTTTTCAAACTTTTCTTTCTTTAAATTTTATTTCCAAAGAGAAGTGTAATTATTCTGCTCTTAAGGTCTTTTTGCGGTGCTTCCATTTGAAACCAGTCTATTGTCAATTGTTCCATATCTGATTATTCCAGTGCCCTACTGTTATGCTTTCACATTACTTACAGTAGGCTATCATTTCAATCTCTTTCACTCCCTTGTATTTTAAACTTCATATCATTTCTGTCCTCCTGTCTTTGCATTTTTGTATTTCTGCTTTTTGTCCCATCTCACGATACTTTCTCGGAAGTTTGTTCTAATATAGAAAGCTTCTTGTTCTTTAGGTGAAATTTGTACATCGAATGTTATAAAATAAATCAAACACTTAGAGTTGTACCAAGCTTTGGGGGAATGATTGAAAATGTATAATTGAGTCAATGATGATACTGGTGCTGAGAGCATTTTTGAAATTCCTCGTGCATCAGTACTATTAATCCTACAGAGGTAATATATGAACAGATTTAAAATATTGCAGTATTTAATTCTGTAATCTTTAAAGGGCAAGGCAATAACTGAAACACTATCTACAGAGTAATGTGTTGTATATGCTTTCTTGCTTAATTTGGTTTAAGATAGAGGGTTGCTATATGCAGCCTTCATAAAATGTTAAAGTTTTGTTTAATGTTTTCTATCATCGGATTTATATGTAGTAGGCTCTGTCTGCCCAAGTGAACATTTAAGTGTTAAGACCACTACCTGCCATTTCAAATTGACAAGCACAATGAACAAACAGGTAACTTTCTGTCTTCTTGATGCATTTACTCTTTAAAGATTGCTCTTAAAGGACTCCGTGGTTGCTAAAGTGAGTCTATTTGTGAAGAGAGGGAGAATCTCTGTTTCAGACATAGAATACTAGAAGGAAAAATAGGGTGTGTGTATTAAATTAAGATATTTCTTCGACTGTAAAACATATAGTGCATTCAGAAAGTATTCAGACCTCCTTCACTTTTGTCAATTTTGTTATGCTGCAGCCTGATTCTGCAGTTGTTAAAATTCATTTTTTCTCATTAATCTACACTCAGTACCCCATAATCACAAAGTGAAAACAGAATGTTAAAAATGTCTGTAAATTTATTAAAAAGAAAAAACTGAAATATCGCATTAGCATAAGTATTCAAACACTTCACTCAGTACTTTGTTGAAGCACCTTTGGTGGCAATTACAGCCTCGAGTCTTTTTGGGTATGACATGACAAGCTTTGCACACCTGGATTGGAGGATTTTTCTGCCATTCATCCTTGCAAATTCTCTCAAGCTTAGTCAAGTTGAATGGTGATTGCTGGTGGACAGCCATTTTTAGGTCCATCCAGAGATGTTCAATAGGGTTCAAGTCAGGGTTCTGGCTGGACCACTCGAGGACATTTACACAGTTGTCCTTAAGCCACTCCTGTGTTGTCTTGGCTGTGTGCTTAGGATCGTTGTCATGTTGGAAAGTGAACCTTCATCCCAGTCTGAGGTCCTGAATGCTGTGGAACCGTTTTTTATTGATAACATCCCTGTACTTTGCTCCGTTCAGCTTTCTCTCAACCCTGATCAGTCTTCCAGTTCCTGCTGCTGAAAAACACCCCCACAGCATGATACTGCCACATCGTGCTTCACTGTTGGGAGGATATTGGGCAGGTGATGAGTGGTGCCTGGTTTTCTCCAGATATAACATTTAGAATTGAGGCCAAACAGTTCAATCTTGGTTTCATCAGACCAGTCTTGTTCCTCACAGTCTGAGAGTCCTCCGGGTGCTTTTTTGCAAACTCCAAGTGGGCTTTCGTGTGTTTTGCATGGAGGAGAAGCTTCTGTCTAGCCTCTCTGCCATAAAGCCCAGATCAGTAATGGGTCGCCTGAAACTCTGTCCCACCTCCATACAGGAGATGGGAAACAGAATGTTTAAAATGTCTGTAAATGTATTAAAAAGAAAAAACTGAAGTAGAGCTCAGTCTCTCTAGAGCTCAGTCAGAGTGACCATTGGGTTCTTAGTCACTTCCTTTACTAATGCCCCTCTTCCCCAGTTGCTCAGTTTGATTGGGCGACCGTCACTTGGAAGCATCCTGGTTGTACCAAACTTCTTCCATTGGAGAATTATGGGGACCACTGTGCTCTTATGAACCTTTATCCTATTTCTGAGGTCTGCAGGCACTTCCTTTGACCCCGTAGCTTTGGCTAGGCTACAGTGTGCATTGTCAGTGGTAAGGCCTTCTATTGAAACAAGGTGGGTACTGAGTGCAGATTAATGAGGGGAAAAAAAATGAATTTCAACAACTGTAGAATCAGGCTGCAGCATTGACAAAATGTTGTCCAGATGTATGTACGTTCAGAAATAACATTCTCACTCATTCAACTTCCCAAAATATATTTTCCCATTCTTTTTCAGGTTATATTGTTTCCCTTTACTTTTCAACTCTAGCCCCTTACATTTTATTTTCCCACTCATAAATCCTCTTGATCTTTTCCAGCTTTATAAGCTGTTACACTCAGCACCCATTGCAACCCTTTATCATTTCCTCTTTACTTGCTTAAATGTTACATGCTTTTGATCAAACCATTGATGTTCTTTTTATATAATATTATAACCTCCATTTGTTACACAATTCTTTCTACTTCCTCTACTTCCTCTTAACAAAAAGATCACTCTAGTGATAGAGTGCCTGCAGCTGTCTTGTGCTGAGAAGTGTCAGATCCCCATAGTATGGGTTGTTGAAGTTTGCAGGATCCTTGGGGATTTATGAGATCTACAGTATATAGAAGCAAAATACTGTACATGGATGATTTTATTGAAAACTTCATTCCATTCTCTTTTAAATTCTCTACAAATGGATATGTTCATAGGCTAGAGCAGATTTTTTAGATCTTATGTCCGTTCTTTAACTTAGATTCTAACTGCCTGAATATTAATTGTTATTGTTAAGTTTATAATTACTTCTAATGAAAATCTAACAAATTGAAAGACAATTTCATCCAAAAACTCTAAACAACCAACCAAAAACCTAACAACAAGCATTCTATGGAATGTGAACAGATATTGGTTTAGAAGAGAATGAAATCAAAGATGTAATGACACATGACAATAAAACCACATTGAAATGCCATTAGTGTTCGATTTAGTTATTATATTGTCTGTAATTCATGGATATAGATCAGAGGTAGTATTTAGCAGGTTCTGACCAGTTCTGGAGAACCGGTAGTGAAAATTATATATATATATATATATATATATATATATATATATATATATATATTTTCTGAGGTTCTCGCGGGTATTTGTATGTGGATCTTTGGTTGTTCGGGTTTTCTCCCACGTAAGATTCGAAGTATCTAGGCGACGTTTCGATGAAGTCTCATTCATCATCTTCAGGCTTCTGTCTTCAGCTCTGTGCTTCTCAGAGTGATGAATTATACACACACACACACACACACACACACACACACACACACACACACATATATAATTTTAAGACAATACATAAAAAAAAACATAAAACCATCTTCCATTTTGTACACACAGTGTGTCAGTTGGTTTAAAATCCTTTGTGCGATCCTTTCATAATCATTGTTCACAATTTATATCAAGCTCACATTGTCTAACCAACATATACCCAACATATTTATCAATTATTAATTATCCTGCTATTTATTCCATCAATATTATATTATGCTGTCATCCAATGGCTATACATGTCTACAATACACCCCATATTGGTCTATTAAATTTCCACAACAAAACTATCCATTCTGTTACCTTACCATGCCTTTTAATCCAACCATTGATTAAACAAATCCCATATCATATAAAATTGCTTGTCTTCTTGTTCTCTAATTTCAAATGTCAGTTTACTAATTTCAGAACAGTCCATAATTTTTTAATAACTTCCTCCTGCATAGGTATTTTGTCATTTTTCCAGTTTTTCCAAATACAATTCTAGCCGCTGTTAAAACATTTACAACCAAATATTTCAATTCTTTATTGTATATATCCAGTATGACTCCCAATAAAAAGATCTCTGGTTTAAAGTCTGTATGTTGTTTTATCATTTTTTCCAACCATGTGTGGATTTTAGTCCAATATTTCTTTGCATCCGAACATGCCCACCACATATAGTAATATGAACCAGGTATCTGATGACATTTCCAGCATTTATCCAATTTATTCTTAAACATTCTCGCAAGTCTCGTCGGGAGTAGGTGCCACCTGTAAAACATCTTATACAAATTTTCTTTATATGCAGCTGACATTGTCATTTTATAATTTGGGGACCACAATTTTTGCCATTTTTCTAAATCAATCCCATATCCAAAATTTTCCCCCCAAGCAATCATCATTTCTTTAACTTGCTCCTCCTCCAATTTAAATTCTAATAGATGCCCATAACGTTTTTAATTACCTTTTCATCAGTACCCATCAAAATTTTATCTAAATCAGTCAACTTATCATAAATACCTTCTGTTTAGAGTCTTTACCAAACCTAGATTGTATTTGCAAATATGAAAACCAAACCTTGTTCTTCCAACGCTTGCATAGATTTAAGTTCACCCTTTTCTTTCAATATCTCGCCATATCTAACTGTTCGTTTCTTTTTATATATTATTGGATAGGAAAAAGCTTCAATAGTTGATATCCATGTTGAAATTTTTAAGTAATGTTGTCTTTTTATCTTCTCCCAGTTCAAAAACAATGCCTCATGAATATAATGTCTTCTAAAATACTTCTGTGTTTTGGTTCCCTTACACCAGGGAAAGGCATGCCATCCCAACAGCAAGTCATGGCCTTCTAAAGTCAATAATCTACTGTTATCCATTCCTTTACCCACATCAAACTTGTCGCCTGGTAATACAGCTCCCAATTGGGCAAGGCAAACCCTTCTCTTAACACTTTTAATTTTACTCCTCCTTTTTTACCCTGCCAAATATATTTCAACACAATTCTATTCAAATCTTCAAAAAACTCTTTCCCTAGTCGAATAGGAATTGTCTGGAATAAATATAAAACTCAAGGCAATATATTCATCTTAATTGTAGATATTCTCCCAATCAATGATAGTTGCCGTTTTTCCCATTTTATCAAATCTGTCGCAATCTGCTGTTTGAGTTTAACATAGTTATCTTCTTTCGGTGTACTACATCTTGGTGTAATATGAATCCCTAAATATTTAACCTTGTTCGTGACCTTCATTTTTAAAATTTCTTCCAACTCTTTCTTTCGTCTTGCTAACATATTCTTTGTTAATATCTTTGTTTTGTCTTTATTTATCCTCAAACGTGCTACTTTTCCATATTCTTCTATTTTTTCTATTAATTTGGGTGCTGTTTCCAATCGGTCTTCTAATATAAATACCAGGTCGTCTGCGAAAGCTTGCAATTTATATTCTTCTTTTTTAATTTTCATTCTTTTTATTTCTCTTTCTTCTCTAATATTCCTATTCAACACTTCCAATGTTAACACAAACAACAGAGGCGACAATGCCTTGCCTTGTTCCTTTTCTTATATCTATGGATTCTGTTAATTCTCCATTCACCTTTGCAGTTTGTTCATGATATATTGTTTCAATGGCTTGGATAATTTTTTTTACCAAAGCCCATTTGTATCAATTGCAGTAAAATAAATTGCCAACTCACATTGTCAAAGGCTTTTGGTAGTGGAAATTTTGAGTAGTTCAGAAAACCAACAAATATCAACTCTGACTGGAGATTTTACAGTATCCTTCCCCTGCCACGCCCACCAAGCCATGCCCACAGAATCGGTAGTAAACAAAAATTGAATCCTACCACTAATGTAGATATTTGTGTACATGTGAGAAAGAGTAAGGAAAGGTGAACAATGTGATTATCAGTTAAATTTTTGGCAGGTGTACTTGTCTCCCATTAAAAAGGCTATTATATAATTCTTGATTCAATTTGCTTTTCAGACATCTAGTATTTTACCAGATTGAACAATTTAAAGTAGATGAATTGAGACTAAAGAGAAGCTTCATCATGAACAGTGAATTTGTGATTTTATTTTCATAAAATGTCTTAAACTGCAGGCTAAATTTAGGGAAGCAAATAACTACAGTGATAATTATGTGTAAGCTTGAATACGGTCAGTCATTCTAAGTTTAAGATTCAGTTCGGGTATAGTCATTCTGGGACACCAAGTCATAGTTTATTGATCAAGTTGTGACTATTTCCCTTTCATGGACATTGGTTTCATGATATCTCAACTGAGCAACTGTCAGTACAATTTCTATTAACCGACAAATTATGTTTGTAGGGCTGCTCTAGCATTCTAATAATTTCTTAATTGGAATGACATGATGGTTTAGGCAGCTAATTAGCACTAAATAAATATGTAAAAAGATAGAAAAGGGAAAGTGGATAAGTTTTGATATGGACGTATTTTTAATTATTTATTTGTATTTTGCCTTTGTTGTTTTTACAAGTAGCTCAAGGCGATGTTTTTAAAAGTTCACCTTTTATCCATCATACCTGCCTCTTCCTATTGTCCTCAAAACAAAAATCATCCTGCAAGATGGGTTGGGCTGAGAAGAGTGACTGGCCAAAGGTCACTGGGCTAATTTTCATGGCTAAGGGAGGACTTGAACTCACAATCTCCTGCTTTCTAGCCTAGTGCCTTAACCACTAGACCAAACTGGATCTCAATTTCATGCACTAAAAGTCTACATTTTCCTTCCATGGATTTCAATCTGTTCTGTGTCCTTATATATTCTAATATGTGACGTTAAGCCCTGTACTCCTTTTTTCCAAATTGTTCTTGATTTTTATTTCTATCAATCCAAGCAGATTTTACATCTATGCACAATCATCTATAGGATATTTGGGTTTTCCAACAATCTCATTAACCTTTTTTGTTTTGTTTTGTTTAATCCCTGAAAAATCTTCAAGGCACCTGACTCTTTCACAGTTTTCCTGCTTCTCTTAAAAGAATTTCAGGTTATCTTTCTTCTTCCCTTGTTTTGTACTGTGTTCAAAGCAGCCTAGAGGCTCCTTTCTGATTCTTCCCCCTAGAGTGAAGAACAAGTGCTTCTACAAAACATGACCTCTTTTAATATGAGGATTGAACATTTCATGACCTTTGTCCAACTGCCAAATTAACTACATTGGAAATTTACAGGGTACTTTTATAAATGAAAGTGAAAAAAAACCCACGTTTTTTTCCAGTGACAATATTTTTGAGAGCTAACTATCTAAGTGAGTTTAAGATGAAAACTCTAATCACAAACTTCCACTGACATCCCTATTCAGTAGCAAGTAATAATAGTACCTTGTCCATTCCAAATAAATCAAATGTGGAGAATGAAGGTCAAATAGTACCCTGTTTCTCCAACAATATGGCCTCCCCCAATAGGAAGTCCCAGCATGTTTTATAGGCATGAAATGAAATTAAGCCCCTCCCCACAAATTAAGGCCTACATGTGAAATGGGGGGGAATGGTGGGGGGGGGCTTGCCATTATGAAGTACTTTTGTTACGTTGACCCCGATACGAAGTGCCCCACCAACGCCGAGGTCAACAACCAAGCCGTCGCTGCCCGCCCACCCAAAGATGCAAGGGGGAGGAATTAAGTCACCCCGAAAAGACAGCCTAGCCATTTTTTCAGGGCTCAAAAAAAATAACACACAGCCTTATTATATAAGAAACACGGTATATTATATCTCTTGGGACAGATTCTGTTTAGTTGCCTTTTTATCCTGTGTTCCTTCTCATTTCTTGTCTTTTACTGTTTTTTTAAAGTCACATAGTTTGATTGGAATAAACAGCTGGTGAAAGCAAATTTCACTCTTACAATTGTATGTATATCCGAGGTCTCCAATCGGTAGTCTGCAGACAATTGATGGTCCGTGAGAAAATTTTGGCGGTCTGCAGTGCACCCATGTCTGCAACAGGGGTGATACTGGCAGCAAGTGGACTGATGCGCGCAGGGAGGGAAGGTAGCATGCGGGAGATCACGGCATCAGAGCCCTTCCCGAGTTTTCTCTGGCCTGCGAGGGGAGGGTACGATCTCCCATGCCCCTCCCCTCAGGAGCTGCAAAGCGCTCACTGCCCCTTTGGCAGCTGACAAGCCTTCTCCCACTGTGCTTCTCTTCCTCCTTGCCAGAAGTGCTCACACACCCAGCAGGAAGGAGGAGGCTTGGCGGGTGCCAGAGGGGTGATGAGCGCTTTGCAAATCCTGTTGGGAGGGGTTGAGCCTTCCCCTCACAACATCTTTACCTGAGGGCATTGCTAGCAACTGCTTCCTGCGGCTCAGGAGGTCCACGCTCTTTCCACTGCTGCTCGGCCTCCTTGATGCACAGATGCAGGAGGCAACAGACACAACACGGGTTTGCTCGGGAGACTGCAAGATTGCCACGCCTCCCCGCCAGCCATCTAGTCTTCAGCATGTGGTTCATCGGCCTCCAGACATCATTCCCACCACCCAGCACCAGTTCAGAGGTTTCTTTCCCCCCCTACCCCCACTCCCAGGGACAGAGGGGGGTAAGAGAGAGATGGAAAGAGAGTGAAAGGGAGAGGGAAAGAGAGAGAGACAAGACAGAGAGAGAGAAAAAAAGAGAGAGGGGTTAGAGGGAAAGAGAGAGAGATGAGAGATCCCGGTGTTTTGTTTTGTGTGGGGGAAATGGGTCCAAATGACTCTTTGAGTATTTAAGGTTGCAATGTATTGACTCTAATACATCAACATTGGGGTGGGGGGTGGGGGACACAAGCCTGGTTCAGATAATAGCTTGTTGGGTTGATTGTACCTCTGTGCCCATAATTTCTATTCTATCTTCTCCCATTTTCCCACATTGCTGTCTATATCAGAGGTGTCAACTCAAGGCCCGAGGGCCGGATTGAGCCTGTGGGCTGGATCCGGCCCATGCACCCATCCTGGAAACAGTAAGGGTCCAGCCTGTGTCATTTCAGCCTGGCCCAGCCCCACCTATCCCAGCGGGCATGCAGGTGCGCAGGAGGAGGCAGACACACACATGCCTAGGCCTGACCCATGCCATCCCAACAGGTATGTGTGCACACAAAAGGCGGCGGGTGCATGCACGCATAGGCCTGGACCTATAGAAGATGGAGTGGGTCAGATCTGTGCACTCACTTCCTGTGCACATGCATACCTTCCGGGATAACATGGGCTGTGCAAAGTGACATGCATGCCCACTGGGATGGGATGGGAAGGACCAAAGCGATGCTGGGCGGCCTCTTACCATTTCCAGGATGGCCGCCCCCTACCAGCCTTTCAGGTGCGTGTGCATGTATGTGGGGGGGAGGTGTCCAGCAGCAGGGTCTCTGCAGTTGGCCCTCCAAGAAACAGGCATCGCAGCGGCAGCACTGGCAGTAGGCAGAGAGCAGGGAGGCATGTGCCGCGGACCACTGGAGGTGCCTGCTCCATCCCGTGTGGTTGGGGCAGGGCAGATGGCTGCCCAACGCATCCACGAGGCCAAACCATGTGCCTCTCCCCTGTTGCCTCTGCCTTAATGCTGCCACTGCGAGAAAAGACAATGTGAGGAAAGTGTGGAGTGGCTGCTGTCTACTCTGTCCCATCTCCTCTGGCTTGCGGTTGGAGAACAGGTCGCTGCTGGTCATCTCCTTGGCCCCCTTGTGAGTCTGCCCCTGCCCTGCAAGTGGAGCACTTTCCCCTCATGCATCCAATGCACTTTGGCACCACCAAGGCTGCCAACAGCTCATGCAGGTCCATTAGGCTGCTGTCATCGTCACCCGGAGCACCCAGCCCAAAGGAGACAAACTGGCCAGCTAGAAAGGCTGAGGAGAAGTGGTAAAAGCACGCTCATTCCTAGCAGGCAAAAGGCAGCCACTGCAAATGGGGAAAGTTTGATCCGTATTAGTGCTAAGGCCACGCAAGTCCAGCCGAGCTCACATGCTTCTCCCCCCATCTCTGCTGGGCCTGTGTAACCAGCGTTCCTATGGGGATCTGGCTTTTCCAACTTGTGGTGGCTGTTTTTTGTGGCGAGCGATGGGTTTTTGGCTGTAGCAGCTCTGCCACGCCTCACCTCATGCTATAGGATGAACCGCCCACTCACCCATCAGAGACCCCAGGATTCCCTCTGCAATCCTGCCTAAACTCACAGGCCACCTAAACCAGTGGTCCACAACAACCGGGCCCCGGACCAACACCGGTCTGGGGATCATTTTGTACCGGGCCACCTATTTTGCTTGGGTGCCACCATCTTGTTTCGACAGCGCTTGAGAAAGTGCTTCCGGGTGAGCTTGTCGGTTGTCTGTTGGAAAGCGGTGTTTGGGTGCTAAAGGAATCCTCGCACCTTAGTTTCGTCAAAGGGGGGGGGGCTTCAAATGAAGAGCTGTCCCGATGGCGGTGGAGTCTCGCATTACTCAGGAGGAGATTAAGAAAGAGCCTGAAAAGCCCATCGACCGCGAGAAGGTACAAAGGAAGAGTTGAAGGTGGCGGGGAGAAGCAGGGGATGGCTGGCTGGCCGGTCGCTCGGCCCGCCTTGCCTTGGTCGTGCGTGCTGATGCCGGTACGGGTCCATGGATCAGTCCATGGATTGTACCGGTCCGTGGTACAAAAAAGTTTGGGGACCACTGACGTAAACCCACCGCCCACATGAGCTATGTCAAGCGGGCCATATACCCCTGGCCATGTCCAGTTGGTTGTGATCACTCTGGCCACGCCCCTTCCCCTGTCCACGCCCCCTCCCCCAGGCTCACAGAGGACAACCACAATGCCGATCTGGCCCTCAATAAAATTGAGTTTGACACCCCTGGTCTATATGAAATTATCTGGTTTGTCAAACAAAATTTGCAGTAATATCCAAATTGGTTTTAATTCTGCCTAGAAATAACTGCTATATTTTGGCTTTAAAGTTCAAGCTTATAGGAAGTGTTTAAACCCCAGTCTTCCATTAGAAGTATCTCATCAAACTGTGGTCCTCAACTTACAACAGTTCATTTAGTGACTGTTCAAAGTTACAGTGGCGCTAAAAAAATGACCTATGATCTTTTTTTTCACACATGTGACCATTGCAGGATCCACTTGGTCACATAATCAAATTTCAGATACTTGGCAACTGATTCCTATTTATAACAGTTCCGGTATCCTGGGGTAGTTTGGTCCCTTTTGCGACCTTCTGACAAAGTCAATGGGGAGGACCAATTCATTTAACAACTATAGTGATTCACTTAACAACTGTGGCACATAAAATGGGGCAACATTTACTTAACTGTCTCACATAAATTTGGGGTTGACATGGTTGTAATTTGAGAACAAACTGTATTAAGCTAGAAATGTAAAAGAAGAGATTCAAATCAGTAGGAATATGTGGAGAGTTTTTAAAATTTCTTATTGAATGAATTTTCATTGTTAGAACTAAATATCTAACATTGTCGATGTGATTTTAATAAATGTTTTCATTTCCCTGAAGTTTTGAATTATAGATTTTACAAGCTCAATGTTAAGGGTGCCTTAAGTTTTATTTTTCTTATTTAAAACCATAACATCATCAGGCACTCAGTTTATGCAGAAATTTGGATCACCATTAACTGAACACATTTTACATATTTATTTACTTTTAACAGCAACAATGTAGTGGATTTTATCTGAAAGAAGCATGCATGTTAAACATTGTTCAAATTTGTATCCGTTGCTTATTCAAGTAGAGAATTAAAATCTCTCACCCAGCTATCAGGAGAATTTTGTAAACAGAAATATCCCTGCATCCATTACTTTGTACATATGAGGGTGCCAGTTGTTCTTAATGTCCACTGCTAGATTGGATCACAAGAGCTGGATCAGTATACATTTTTGTTAAGTCCCCAAGGGGTGGGTTTCAAATTCAGAACGTAGCTACTATGTTTTAACATCAAGGGAATCTAATTCTGTTTCATATCCAGTCTGTGTATTGATCAGAAAGGAAATATATATATAGTGCTTTTCTTAGCTCAAGCATTGTATCTTGGGGATTCCTCTGTAATGATCGTGTTATATCCCATTTTTCTTTCCATCGTTATTTGCATTCCTGGAAACTCAGAGAAACATCTTGAAAGTTTACAGAAACAATGGGTTGGCTTGGATTTCCCTTCCTGCTTTTTCGTCAGTTCTTCAGGAATGTTTAAAACTAGAAATATTAAAATGGTGTTCAGGGGGTTGAAAATTGGGCTTGGGAGCGCTCCCGAATTCAGTAGGATTCTAGTATTTTGCCTATAAAACTGTAAACTATACATGAGCTTTCAGACTCATGTTCACCTTCAGGGAAGTTCTCTCTACCGGAATGTGTGCTATTCTGTGTGTTGTATGTATGTGTGCCTTCCTATTGGTTGAATGATGTGTTGGTGAACTGGAGATTGGCTACGGTTTGCTTGTGCTGTCAAGCCCTTGGCTCCTAAAGTACTTGATAAGCTGAGGGTAAATCAGCACTCCTGTTAACTGACCAGGGCTTCAATCATTTCCCTGGCTGTGTTCAAATGATTCCCCCTCCCCCGCCACCTTATTATCTATATGTTATGAATACGGTGTAGTATTCATTGGTATTATTTTAGACTGTACGTATTTTGTCATTTTATCTATCTGCTACTGTTCATGTTGGAGCTGAAATTCACTGTTTTATCAACTTTAGAAATACTTAATCATAATTGAGGCCACAGTCAAGAAGAATATGCGTACACACTTTTTAAAACAGTTTCTATTTCATAATCTTGACAAATACAATTCTAAAGCTACACTTCAAACAGGTATGCTAAAAAATACAAACTTACTCGAAGTACTAGAGATTACTTGCTTAATAGCACCATGTTCCGTAAAACGGAATAATTTGGAGAATCTTTCTATCACTTAACTTGATCGTTGGGTGCGTGATACAGGAACATGTTCAACTCTGGTTTAGAGAAAGACTATTGAGAAAAAGCAGACGCATTTGGATAATTTATTTAATTTAGTAATTGTATTCAGTTTTTAAAATTTATATCAGTCTGTATTATGATATGTGGATTAGGAGTGTTTTGCTTATCTGTTTCTTTAGCAAAGCATTCAACAAGGTAGACACTTGAACACTGGTCCCTAACTAACAAAATGAAATTCAGTGTAGAGAAAAAAGTAAAGTCTCACACTTAGGCAGGAAAAACCAAAAGTACACATATAGATTGGAAGAAACCAGGCTTAATAGCAGCAACTGCGAGAGGGATCTTGCAGTCTTGGTGGACAACCAATTAAATATGGGCCAACAGGGTGTGTCAGCAGCCAAAATAGCCAATGCAATCCTAAATTGCATTAACAGGGGCATTCAATCAAGACTATATGAGGTACTAATACCACTCTATAAAGCCTTAGTAAGACCACACCTAGAATACTGCATCCAGTTTTGTCACCACACTTTAAAAAAGATGTTAAGACTCTGGAAAGTGTGCAGAGAAGAGCAACAAAGATGATTAGGAAACTGGAGGCTAAAGTATATTGAGAACGGTTACAGGAACTGGGCATGGCTCATCTAGTGAAGAAAAGGACTGAGGGAGACACGAGAGCAGTCTTTCAATATTTGAGGGGCTGCCCCAGAGAGGAAAGGGTCAGTCTATTTTCCAAAGCACTTGAAGGCCAGACAAGGAATAATGGATGTAAACTTATCAGGGAGAGATTCAACCTAGAAATAAGAAGAGACGGATGAGAGAAGGATGTCAAACTGGATTTCTTGGAGGGCCAGATCAGCATTGTAGTTCTCTGCGGGGCGGCACGGGGTTGAGACAGGACAGATGCCTCCTGCAACACCCTGCCCACCAAAACAGGCCCTCCCCCCGTTTTCAGTCTGGACTTCCTCCTGCAGCACCCTGCTGAACTTCTGATAACTTCATGAATTCATCTATATAATTTTCTTGGCATCAGAAAAAGAAATAGTTTGCAATGCCTCCATCTGGGAGGATTCATAATCTCATAACTGTAGAAAATGAAGTGAAACCATATGCATTACTTGAATGAATGATAAAGAATTAAATATATTTTGGCAAAAACTTCAAACAGCTAGCAAAAAAAAAAAAAGACTTCTACATCCTGTGAAGATTCTGTTTTTTTCTACAGACTTTAACCAAATACTTTAACACAATTTTAATTATTACGGTTTTATCTTGTGTCTCTTAAGCCAGGCTTAATGAAAACAGTATAAAATTTACATTTTGTAGGCACCTAAAATATTCATTATTTGGCCAAATATATTTATTTTTTCTGTAATTAAAGTGTATACATTAATAATACAAATAGAGGTGCTGGTGAGATTGATTCAATCTCTTACTTTCAGTAAGCAAGAAGTTTGGAGTTAGTTGTTTGGATAGATTAGCTAAAAGTAAAAAACCCTGATCAATCTGTTTAATACTTGAGAAATTAGGAAAGTTAAATGTTGTTGGCACCAACCAAAGAACAAATGATGTCTACCAAACCATTGAAGTAATCAGATCTGCTTTAAAAGTACACCATTTGCCTGTTTTGTTCAGTGCTGTCGGTATGCTGAAGGAGCTTTGGTATGTAAAATATGGGTTATCGCATTTGCACTTTTCTTTCATTCTTTATATGTCATTAGAAATATTTCTGGTTTTAGAAAAAACTGTGAGTTTTGCCATAATGAACTAAATAAAAACCATGTCCTTATATTTATTTATTTGATTGATTTGATTTGAATTGATTTGTCAATCGCTTACAAGATAATAGGTAAAAGAATAAACATGAGTACGAATACAGGAAATAGATATGAATAAATGGAGACAATAGGACAGGGACGGTAGGCACAATTGTGCACTTATGCATGCCCTTTACGGACCTCTTAGGAATAGGGTGAGGTCAATAGTAGATAGTTTAAGGGTAAAGGAGTGGGGGGTTTGAGGATGTAACAACAGAGTCAGATTATGCATTCCAGACATTGACCACTCTGTTGCTGAAGTCATATTTTCTGCAATCAAGTTTGAAGCGGTTTACATTGAGTTTGCATCTGCTGTGTGCTCTTGTTGTGGTTGAAACTGAAGTAGTCATTGACTGGTAGGACATTGTAGCAGATAATTTTGTGTACTATGCTTAAGTCCAACCGTAGGCATACTTCTAGGTTGTTCAACCCCAAAATTTCAAGCCTGGTGATATAGGGTATTCTGTTATGAGTAGAGGTGTGTAGTACTCTTCATATAAAATACTTCTGGACTCTCTCAATTGTATTAATGTCTGATATATAGTGCGGATTCCAGACAGATGAGCTGTATTCGAGTGTTGGTCTAGCAAAGGTTTTGTATGCCCTATAAGCAATTCAGTATTACTGGAGGAGAAGCTTCGTAAGATTAGATTTACAACTCTTAATGCCTTTTTGGCAATGCTGTTGCAGTGAGCTCTGGTGCTTAGGTCATTTGGTACAAGTACTCCAAGGTCCTTGTCAGAGTGAGGGTCGTCAACGAAGACATATCCACCTAGTTTGTATTTGGTGTACTGATTTTTTTTTACCAATGTGTAGGACAGAGCATTTGTTGGTCAAGATTTGGAGTTGCCAATTGTTTGACCATTCAGATGCAAAACCAAGATCACTTTGAAGGACGGTAGCATTGTTGGTAGTGTTGAATAGTTATAATGTCAGCAAAGAGGACACAATTGCTTATAAGGTGATCACAAAAGTCATTTATGTATAGTATAAAGAGTGTGAGTCCTAGAATGCTACCTTGGGAGACACTGCTGTTAACCGGTGCAGGGTTTGATAGGGCGCTCCCTATTTTTACTATGTGCTGCCTGTTTGACAGGAACGTAGTAATCCACTTATGAAGGGATCCAGAAATGCCATAAGAGTTTAGTTTTAACACTAGTTTGTCATGTACCACTGAATCAAAGGCTTTGAAGAAGTCTACGTAAATTGCGTCTATTGCTTTACCCTGGTCAAGTAGAGTAGTCCATATGTTTTTACAGTGTAAGAGTTGCAGATTGCAGGATAATTTTTTCCTGAAACCAAATTGTTTTCAGCGAGTAGGTTGTTTCACTCTAAGTGGAGGGTAATGGATTGGTTAATGATTGATTCTATGACTTTGCACGTGACACAACACAGTGAGATTGGTCTGTAGTTTTCAACCAGGCTGGGGTCACCTTTTTTGAAGATAGGGATGACTGTTGCTAAGGACCATAGGTTTGGTAAGGAGCTGGTTCTGAATGATATCTCATATATTATGCTTAGTGGTTCTGCTATGGCAATGGAGAGCTTTTTAAAAAAGTATGCACATAATCCATCGGAGCCAATAGTTAGGGATGGTTTTAGGTTACATAATGCCTTTTCTGCATTATCTTTTGTAAAGTCAATATGTAATAGATCATTGCAGTTAATTGTGGTAAGACTATTCCAAATTATTCTGAGATTTGCCATTTTTTTCACACACCAGTTCAACTAGGAGGCGATCATGAAAAGGGAGTAATGGCAGGAGAAAAAAGAAGATCGTGGACAAGGGATATAATTTTTTTAAATGTTTGTATTTAGTAAAGACTAAAAATTGTGCTTCCTTATAGTGACCGTTTACCTGACCTTTATGTTTTTTAGAAAATTGGTGGAACTCGCTCCTTCCTTTAAAAATTTTTAAAATGAAAGTCAGGGAGTTTTATTCATTATATTTCTTTGGCCACCCATCTCAATCAATGGCTCTGAGCAGCTTATAATTCAAAAAAAAAATGTTACAGTTAAAAATATTAAAAACATTTTAAAACAATAAAAAATGGTTAAATCAATAAGAACACTAAAACATCCAAATTAAACACGCATAGGTGCAAGATACTTGGCTGGTTAGCAATATAGCCAAGAAACAGGGCCCTTGAAACATTCAGCGCTCCAGGCTCAGCAACACAGTCAGGATTTTAAAGCCTTACGAAAGGCTAACAGGGTTGGGGCCATTCTGATCTCCAAAGGAAGGATATCTCATAGAGCAGCGGCCACTGCAGAAAAAGCTCATCTTCTACTCCTGGCCAGCCAACTTTTTTTGGCTGACAGGATCTTCAGCATCCTCATTCTGCTTGACCCCATTGGATGGATAGAGACTCTTGAAAAAATGAAATACCTCAGGTACCCCAGTCCCTAGTCATGTAGGGCTTTAAAGACAACCACCAACACTTTGAATTGCAGCCAGAAACACACCTGTAAACACTACAATTCATGCAAGAGTGGTGTTACAAGGGCTGTGTATCTGGCTCCATTTAACACCTATGGCTGCATTCTGCACCAGTTCTGAATAGTCTTCAGGGGCAACCCCATGTAGAGTGCATTAGAGTAGTCTAACCTGGAAGTTACAAGAACATGAATTACTGTGAGCAGGGTCAGGATTAGGGTTTATCCTGTGATATATGGAATTGTGACACAAATTCATACTCAGTACATTGCTGAAATGTTGTAAACCTAGAAAATACAGTGGAACCTTGGGTTGGGAACACTTCTGACCACGACCAAATTGGGTGACAACCAAAAATTTTGGAAAATTTTTGCATCTAGTTGCAAACATATCTTTGGGTGGTGATCAAACACAGCTGTGGTGATTTTCCCTGTTGCGGCGATTTCCCCTTCCATGCCATTTTTTTTGTCCGTGCATGCACTGTCAGTCTTGACCTAATTGGGTTGCGGCCGAAGTCCTGGAATGGATTATGGTCGTGACCCGATGTTCCACTGTAATTTCATTTAAGCATGACAATGAGTAACCTTTTATACATAGGAAATTTGACCGATACATGTGCTGATGACCATATTGTTTCCATAAAAATGAACTGGTAGAATGAGCTGCTTTCTGAGCAAGCTAGTAAGGTGTGTAAACTTCAGAAATGATTGAACGTTAAAAAAAAAAGCACATCAAATTGCTTTCATACTTTATTTCATTTAATTATATGGTATGTAGCTAAGGAGCTACTTTGAACATCATGAAGGAGCTAATTTATAATAAGAAAGTTCATTTAGCTTAGTCTAAATGGCAGCAAGTTTCTATAGAGTTTTAGTCATCAGCACTGGGAGTGCTCAGAATTTCTATTATGGTTCAAAGATGTTTTTTAAATCGAACTTCTGGCATTCATAATCTGTTTGGCAACTGCCATGTTACCTCTGCCATTGACTAAAATTGGAAAAATCGTAGGTGAAAAGGCAAAGGAAAGGTAGAATTTGGTACTAAGCCAAGAATGTATGGCCTCTGAATATCTAGGAAATACCATGATTTGCTATCTTGGGAGAAAAAAATTATTGGTTTTCCATTGGATGAATTCAAAATGTAAAAAGACTTAAAACTCCTGAAGTTTTTATTTACAGTACTCAGAGAGGTAAGACCTGCTTTTATTAAGATTTGGCTTGCTATGAATGATTGAATCCTTTCACCTGCACTTAATCATATGAACGGAGAACAGAACCCTTGGTTATGGACAGATTTTCTGTTCCAATTGAGAAGCAGACTGACCTTTTGTGATATATTGCAGCGTGTGTGGTTTGTATTATACTGCTTAGCTCTGAACAGATACCCATGAAAGAGCAGGAAGCAATGGCTGTGGAAAAAGTGGTATTTGGAGAAGAAAACTTTTAGGATTAAGATTTTGTATGGTAATCAGAACTGGGATACTCATCCATCACGCACATTCATATGCTATAGTTTAGCCTTATATTGTAAAGATAGTTTTCTAAAATATTTGCACATTATTAGCAAAATCAGACTAAAAGAGGATGTCTTGGTATTGACTGATCCAAATAATACATATAGTTCCACAAACAATTGTATGTTGGTGAAATAACATGCACTCGTATACGAAAAATGTTGTGCTGTGAAATGCTACTATGACTGAATTTAGTAACACAGTTATTAACACGTTAGAAATATTTGACATTCCTTGGGAATGATAAGATAGAAAAATGGGTGTAACTGCATCTCCCATCTAAGTTCTCTCAGGGGCAATAGATTAATGACAAGAGATGGTGATGGGGGAAGAAACTATAGTTGATTTGCTGTGCTTCCCAGGGAACAAAAGTATTGCCTTTGATGTCTGTAGCAATAGTTGTCTCTGCAGCAAGTAGAACTTCAACTTCTTCCACAGCCAACATCTTCTATCCAGAAGTGGCAGGAACAACATATAAGTACAACTTCCCTATTGCCTCCAACCTTATAAGGTAGAGGTGTCAAACTCCCGGCCTGTGGGCCAGATGTCTCATGCGCTGGCCACGCCCAGGCCCAGTTTAGCGAAGAGGGGAAAAGTCCCGATACGTCACGTGATACTGCCGTGACAACATCAGTCTGACACTCCTGTTATAGGGTCTTTAAAAATGTGCCAATAGGAATCCTAGAATAAATTATGCATTTTATCATCAAAATGCATAATAATTTGGTATTATAGATGGATAATTATTCTGCTTCCAGATTAGAAAATCAGATTAAATTTGGAAAATATATTTTAAACAGATTGCTTTTGAAACAATAATTGTCAGAGCTGTGTTTTTCAATATACTTTCTCATAATGGTCCTTCACAAACAGTAAGGTGGTTATTTTTTTAATATTCTTATCAACTCTGCATTTAGATTGCAGTTATTAAAATGTGAGTGTTTGTGTATGGAAGCAAATTATTATTATTGCTTATCCTAAAAATGCCTTAAAATAAACAATTTTAAAAGTTGGCAGATTAGAAAACAGATGTACAACATAAAATCCATTCTCCAAAGTATCAGTAAAATATCCTCTTGACAGGCAAAATGGAAAATTCATTACACGATGTTATAGTGTTATCAGAGTATAATAAATGAGTATCCATGTGTTATGATTGCAAGCCAATCATAAGGCTATTTCTTGCACTACCACAAAGTAGAGTATGGAGTAGACACTCTCTTTTAAAGTTTCCTACTTCACGTGAGAAGAACTATTCCATCAATTATACTGATCTAAAATTATTTAAACCAGTACTTCCCAAACCTGGATAAATTACTCAAAATTGGGCAAAGGTAGTTGGCTAAGAGAGACAACAGAGACATTTAAATTGATTTAAAGTGTTTCACCTATATTGGATAAAAAATACTTTCTGATAAGCAGTTTTTGGTAAGGAAGGAAAATGGGAAGCATATTGCAAATTCACAAGCTACATATTGCCAATTCAGTCTGTTTTGAATACAATAGTTATTACGTTTTAGGCTAATCTATTTTGTAGACACTTTGCAAAGGAAGATCCCTGTAGAAT
>NW_020769366.1:3306398-3356398 GCF_900518735.1 Pseudonaja textilis | reverse complement strand
GGAGGAAGTCTTGTATGGTCTTAAACTTCGTTGTGTGCTACTTTTTATAGTCTTAAGTTATAAATGACAAAAAAGTAGGAACCAAACTTTAAAAAGGTCTAGTAAAGCCAAAAATTAATTTCATATTGATTTAAAGTAATCTAGGTAAGTTTTTACAATGAAAGCAAAGATTATAGCAATTGTAGTCCATGGTATTTATTTTCAGTCAAACCAAAGTTACATAAAATTCTGCCTCTGTTAATACGGGATAATAACACTAACAATACACTCCCTTTGGAAGACTTGCACAGGCCAAATTGTTGGAATACTGTTTTTTCTTCTTCTGTTCTCCTCCTCCTCCTCCTCCTCCTCCTCCTCCTCCTCCTCCTCCTCCTCTATCCCTACCTTTCTACAACTCCAAATCCCAAATTACAATGGTACAATAATGGTGTATTTGACACTAGCATAGTCTAATGTTTGTTTATATCCTAGAAATTTTACGTGTTGCTTTTCATGTGCTGTGCCAAGTCTTGGTAATACTCCCCCCCCCAACCAAGGGACCTCATAACCTGATTATGGTTATTGCTTTACAAACCATTTTTTTTCCACAGAAGGTGGCTGCTAGAGCTTAACATAAGTACCAGTTCCATGTGATGGGCCTGGGTCTTGCAAACTAAGCTCATTGTATTCTTTGCTGAAATCAGCAAATAGACTTAAAGAGAAACACAGTCATCTATCACGCCAAATAGAAGGACAAAATGGCTTTCGAAAGGGGTTTTCCCACTTACCCAAAAGACTTTGAAAGCTTCTACCTCTGCAAAAGAAAACAAAAACAAAAAGAAATTAGAACAATTATGGCAGATCACATGAATTGTGAGATCATCACAGTAACTGCTATTTTTCATTACATTTGTCTTTGGGTCATGATAACAAAAGGTTTAAAGCAGTGACATCAAAAAGAAAGCTTAATATGTGAATGAGGGTTTTCCCTAAGTCATCTGGGATCCCTGATATGTGGATGACTGAAGGGAACTGATGTTTCTTTCAATTGCATGTTCAAAGACTTTGATGGACTGGAAGTTACAGTGATAATTGGACCATCAAGAAGGTGGCCTAAGACTACAATGCTAAAGTATGCATACCTCAGTTAAAAACCTTTTTCAAAGGAAGTCTCAGCCACAGAATGCATATACCTGTAGAGTTTTGCATGGGTTTTATATAAATACAGTTTAAAGGAAAAAATAGCTGCTTGCACATTATACCAGAAAAACCTCCAAAACTGCAATTGCTTTGAAAAATAGACTTTAGGTTTTTTGGAGTTTTCTGAGATGCTTGGTCTGTATTTTGATAATTGTGCATATTATGTAAAAATGTTGGTGGACCCATAAATGACCAGACTTTTTCTAAGAAAAATGTTGCTTTAATGCATTTCATGAATTTTTACTCTGATATCATTGCTTGCTAGTAATAGCAAACCTGCTTTTCTGCATCTGCTTTGCGTAGCTATTGTAAGGCTTTGAACTAATGTATGTATTTATTGCTTGAACTTCTGTGCATACCTTATAAAGCATAATGTCTGACAATTTAAATGGCTCATGTATTCTTGCTTCTAACGTAAGCTGATAATGGGGACTATGATCTTTTGTATACAGCAGATTTTAACTGTAGCACAACATCTGTTTATGTATTGGTGGAATATACCTGTTTTATTTATCTTTTTTGAGGTAAACTAATTTTTGATACTTTTCATTACTGTGTACTGTGTTCATACCTTGAATTCGCTGACGTTAGAAGTCATGGTTGAGAATTGTAACAACTGTTGTTCATTCTGTATTCATGGCTCTCATTGCTGAATAAAATAAAGGACCAAACTTAGGATTTGAAAGAAAACTGTCTACCTCTAACACCAGGGAGTTATCAGACTTTATTTTACATAGTTTTAGTCTACAAAGACTAATTGCTTAGACCTAATGGACTTAAAGCTTATGTTCTATATGGTTGAATTCATCACACAGTTGTACTCTTTCAAAATCAATTAAAATGTCATTTGAATATTATAAACATTAGGTACTGCTAACTGGGTTTTCTTTTGATAACTCAGATATGAGAAAACGATCATCAGCATTCTGTGTTCACTGTTCTTTAATTTCAGAAAATGTGATTTGGGTTTTTTTTCCCTTTTTTCCTTTTTTTTCTCCTTTTTTTGCAATGAAGGAGTTAAAGCCCAGCCAGCTAAGAGTACAGCAGATGATCTTTATTTTTGAGGAAAAAAAAGAGATGACGGATCTGACCGTCCTGGTCCAAACCAATTTCAAGATATCATCATTTGTTTCTCTCAGATTCCTTAAATTGGACATTCGTTTTTGGAGATTCTCCTTCAGGATTTAGCTAATACATTCCAATACTGAAGTACATTTTTAAAGACTAGTGTAATTACTGCTTATAAAGCACTTACGAAACATTGTTATTTCAAAAGTGCAAATCAGAATGGGTTTTGTCCATAAATCAGGCATATTTAATGAAGATGATGTAGATTTTACTATAGCATTAATGTATACAGCGTTTTCACTGCTTCTGGATGTAAAAAGTGTAAATGAAGCCATTTCATTCACTTGATTAAGTTTCTGGTGTATAAATAAAAAGTCTTAATTCTTTTTGACCCATTTATAGCCCACAAGGTTTTAATTTTTTTCTCAGAAGTCATGGTTCCACCCTACAAGTTCAGTTCCTGTATGTTTCTGTAGGAATCATAATATTTGGCAGTGTGATTATGACAAACTTTGGAGGTGCCCCAAGGGCTGCGAAAGGAAGATTAAAGGACAGGTTGACAGAGTCCAACATGCTTTACTAAATACTACATGAAGCTGTACAAACATTTATTTATGCTTATTCACCTATGCTTATAATGAACACATGTTTTAGTCTGAATTATCTAATAACAAAAGAACACTTGTGGATCAGAACAAAAGCTTATCCAGCATTCTATTATTTTAGAACATGGGAAACCAAGTAGAAATGGGGACACTAGTATTAGGTGTTCTAAAACTTACATGTAGTTATTGTGATTAATTTGATAGTTTTATACTCCATGATTTGTCTAATCACTTTCATGTGCAAGTGAACTACGTCCTTTCAAGTCCTGAAAAATCATTTGATTCATTGGCATTTAGTTCTAATGTCTGGAAAGACACATAAAAAAGCTCACCCTATCCCCTTACTCCTCCTCATGTGTATTGTTTAGAGCAAGTACATCCTTACACATATTTTTCTTATCCTGTCTTGTAAACTCTTATCCATATTTTTTCAAAGCACCAATATATCTTTACTAGTTAATTCGGCAGTTTGCATTATGCTCTTGCCATCTTGTTAATTCTTCCTCCAATGCATCTTCTTTCATGGTGTGATGACCAAAATTATACAAAATGTAGTTGAGTATATTAAAGGCACTATGACACTGACAGGTTTATTAATTAATTTCTTGCTAAGTCCCACCATAAAATTCCCTTCTCAGCTGCTCTGTACCATGTAAAATAAACTATTCATCACATATGCAGTAGCCAGCCCTAATATGAAGTGCTTTCTGTGCTATTAATCTGTTAGGGAAGGGATAACTACATCTCTTCCAGCTAAAAGTCAGTCTTAAGTCTATTCTATGATGCACAGTTTCCAACTGTAAGAAAAGAACAACAAAAAGTATAAAACAAAGAACAATATATAATTATTAACAGCACATAAAAGGAGTTAATCTGAACCTTGGGTCATTTGATCTATCTCTGAACCTATTCTTTTTCAGTAGGATGAGATTATGACCAGGAAGATAACATCCTAGTTAGTTCAGCTACTATTCTTGGACAGTGAAGATGGAACTCAGTAATTGTATATAATGGATCTGCATTCCCAGGGAGAGCCTATAGGACTTAAAGTTGGCGATATTGTGTAACCAAGTACCGTATCTTGTCTACAGTATCTCATAATGCTTGCTGGCACTTCCCAAGTTACTTCTCTGAAAATATTTATTAGTAGGGCCCCAATTGTTAGAATTGTAGATGCAGTCAGGCCCACATGAATGCAGGAGGGAACTGTTTCTGCTAGCTGAGTACACAGAGTAATTCATTCTCATCTTTTGATATGGAATTGTATGATTCATTTTTCCAGTTTTCTTGTTTTTAAGAGGGCATATTTTGAGATATTTTATGGTATTTTCTTACAGTTCATATACATCTAGTTTGTACCCTGTTTCTTCCTAGTTAGAAGAACCTTGTGGCAGAAATAAGGGAGTTAGTTGGTACGTTTGATGGAATTTGGAATTGACTTTGCCTAGTAGCAATGTACAATCTTAGTAACATTTTCATTTGATTGAAAAACACAGAGGAAGAAGGAAATTCCATAACTCTGGGACTTTGGTTGCTGGTATTTATTGCAGTGCCAATCAATTATTGACCAAGTCATTTGTTAGATAACAGATAACAGATAATCAGAGTTGGACCCTTGTAGGTCATCTAGTCCAACCCCCCCGCGGCCGCCCAAGCAGGAGACTCTACATCATTTCTGACAAATGGCAGGCACATAGTTAATCCCTACTGGCGCTGGATACAGAACTGGGCCTTGAGACAGGATAATTGATCATTTCAAGAATTCCCCAGGAATTTCATCTCTACTTCAGATGAGATTTCCTGGGATCAAATGGGATGATTGGTACCATCTGTATTTTCAACTTGTCTGCTTCTTTGTGTAGAGTTCTATCTTCACTATGGTTTTGGAAATGGAAAAAGTTTCCTCTTTTCTATTATCTGCTATCATAAACACATTTTATAAGATGGTTAGGATATCCAGATATTGTATTCATAACTATTTTGTTCAATTATCTCTGTATTGTACTGATACAGATACAGGTAATCAGAGTTGGAAGGGACCTTATAGGTCATCTAGTCCAACCCCCCGTCCAAGCGGGAGACTCTACACCATTTCTGACAAATGGCAGTCCAATCTCTTCTTGAAAGTCTCAAGTGATGGCGCTCCCACAACTTCTGAGGGCAAGCTATTCAACTGACATGAACATTAAATATTATGTTCAACTGACATGAATATTAAATATATCAACCTGATGTCAAAATGGTATCCTTATGTATATGACCTTTTTCTGAATGCCTTTTCATCTGGTCCACCTTAATTGTTGATGTAGGCTTGGCATAATATTTCTTCCTTACTTGTGGGTACCACCCACTTATCTGATTGAATACTACATCCAGAGTTAAATATATTTGATAATCCTGGTTAGTTGTTAGGCAATGTCTGCTTGAGAGATCCACTGCATTATCCTGTCTGGGGAAAGGGCTCCTCACTTCACTAGGTTGGTTCTTGTGCTCATTTATCTTTCATTGACGGTGGCAGATTGCAATTAATTCAATTATTAGACCATCTAGTTTAGAATTGGTTGAACATGTGTAAATCTGGTCCTGGAGTGGCAGAAAGAACATTGGGTGTGATCTGGGGTGGAAATAGTATCATGATTCTGAGTCCACATTTGATGGCTATAATTTCACATGCATGTTGAAGATTGGTAACTGCCAAAATTCAGTGCCTTGTCTATCAGAATGTAGATATTCTTTTTAGTAAATTTTAGAGAGACAGTTTGGTTTTCAATTCATCAACTTTATTTTTCTCCAATCCCTTGGGAAGTCATTTTCTAGTCAGTCTGTGTGGTTGGTCAAGTCAGTCTGTGTGATTGGTCAATCTTCCCCCAATCCCTCATCTTTGACTGTCATTTGGCTCCATTACTCTGGCCTCTTTTGGGCATGTTGATCAGATGAATTTGTGTCTGCTAAAATTACACACACACACACACACACACACACACACACACACAGGACATGGAGCTGATACAGAAATGTTGTTACTCATTATCTCCATGATTTTCACTTCTTTTGTTGTTCTAATATTCTCAGTGTTTAATATATTGTTAAAAGAAAAGCCATTGCTTCTTCGTAGTATGCAGAACTAAAAACTGGAAGATTTTCCTTGACAAAGTAAGAATATTTAAGCCCTTCCTTATAGCAAAAAAGGGAGCAGTCAGTTTCTAATAATTCACTGCAACATCAAATCCCACATTTAATATATTAATATACATAATTTTACACTTGATAATAATGAACTGGGCTTATAATTTTCTTCTGTATTCCTTTAATCTTCAAGCATATTTTTGAAGATCTTACTTTTTATTTATTTGTATCCCTTTATTATTTTTACAAATAATTCATATCATATTAACACGCTTTCCTTTAGCTATTTTCCCCAAAATAACAACCCTGTTAAATTCCCTAAATATTACTTTCAAATTTGGTCATTTCACTCACCACGTCTGAGTTCGGATCCTTTGCAAACTAGTACAAAGTATCGATCCTAATAGATCCTTGCATTTCACACCATAAGTACTATCCATTTCTTTAATCAATTATATCTTATCCCATGATTCCTGTATTTGCTCAAGATTATTTGACATATTTCCTTATTTATTATTGGTCCCAACGGAGCTATGGAGATATGGTAGTGGAAATGTTTTTGATAAGGTTTTTTTTTCATTCTTTAAAAAGATGTTATTATAGCCATCTTCCTACTAAAATAGATTCATGACGATAAACCTATTCTCTGAATAAGGTGTGAAATGACCCAAAAGAGATATGGAAAACAGCAAAATGAACAAAAAGAGCTTAGGAATACAATCTACTCTGAGAACGAAATTTGTTATGTGGCAATGCTGCTATGTATTGAATATATGGCCATCATTTTTTCCTGCACAAATTACCTAGACAACTTTCTTGTATAAGTAAAAATATCTGATTCAAGACCTGACATTTTGGGTCAATCACAGCCCTTTTGTAGATAAGAGATTAAAGTTCTGCCATCTCTTACAGATGTTTAAACATTAAAAAAAAAAGCTGTTCATGTAATCTCAAATCCAAGAATGAGCGTTTCTTTATTGAGACACGAAATGGAAGATCTCAAATAATTAAAGTCCATATCTGATATCATTTTTAAAAGTTTGAAATGAAAAGATGTTATTTAATAATTAGAGCATTTTTCCAAGTGCCAAAACTAGTGCTATAATTCCTCTCACTTCTCTTACAAGTTCTATTCATTAAGTATTCAGTATTTACAGTATATATTAATACCTTACAATAACCTATCTTTCTTATAAACTTATTTATATCTGCCTTGTTGCTCCTATTTATTGTTTCATGAGAATATTCTATTTTACATTCTTATATAGAAAACTGCTAAATCCTTGAAAGTCATTTGCAAGTCTCCATTTGGAGCAGAAGTCTTGCAGAAAAAAAATAAAAAGCCCTAGTTATAACTCTGTTCGGTTGAATGATTTAATTTAAAATGAATTTATCTCTTCATTTAATAGCAGAAATAGATAAGAAATATATATATAAATAAAGAGCTTTCCTTTGGGAAATAGTGAAACAAGTAACTTAATAACTGGCCTCAGTTATAACTTCCTTGGTGTCTTCCAGAAATCTATAATCTGGATTATGCTATAATCCAGCATAATATACATCTGGAAAGTACATGATTATAGTGGTCAAGTTAATCATGAGAAATATGTTATGAAAATCTACCATGAATGACAATCTAGAAGGAGATTGTTTGGTTACAAAATTGTTCCCATAGTGGACATAACCAATCACAAAAGAACAAGGATACACAAACACCAAGTAGTAAATGATTACCATCTCCCACCATACTATGGAATTTTCCTCTCCAGATACTCTCACAATTCCATCTTCTAATTTTATTTGGTGAGTAGACTATTCCAAAAAAAACACCTGGCAGTTCCCCTTTCCACAGTTTTATTTGCAAAGCATTCACATGGACCCAAGACTTTCTTATAAATAAACTCACAAGTAAGCTTTCAATTATATGTTAAGCAAAGTACTATGAGGCAGAAGGCTGAAGGGTAGAAAGAAAAGAATCCATCGAGTGATTGGTCTCCAAGGACACTTGACTGATTATGTGCCATCAAGGTGGCCATATAAATAGATTTGCTTCCTGATGAGGAAACTCTGTCCCTAACCTGGTCTTTTATGCCCTCCAATCACCATTGCAACTGAGCTCATCCACCTGCATGTTTTCGAAATAATAGAGAATATGACATGAATACAAATTCAAAACTGGTATTCCAGAAGTGTGCCATCCTGTGAGAAGAAATATCCATCTGGTTCGATTCCAAGCCGAGAGAAAGGCACTGGAGACAAAATGGAGGCTGGAGGCTGATTGGAAAGAGGATCCATTTATTGATCAACAGAACCATCAGGGTTTGTGGTTCTGGTGCAGCTGACAAAAATTGAGTTCAGAGTGAGGAGGGTTTTATACCTTCTTTGAGTTTTGCACTTGAACTTCATGTTCCTGTGGAAGAACATGTCTTCTATTGGCTGTTGTCAGATTCCCATGGGCTCATGTAGTGGTTCTGTAGGGGTCATAGCTGGCTTTATAGGCAAAAAAGGAAACACAAATCCTAGGTGTTTGTCTGAGCTAAAATTTGGTTGAAGCTTGGACTGGTTTGAAAAGGTGTTGGGCAATTCCTATTGTGGCTTAATGGCTTAGCCCTGTGTTGGATCTTGAATAAGGGATAATCTGATTGCTCGGCCTTTGTTCAGACTTTGCTACAGGGAATTTCAAAATATCCTGTATTGAATGGATTTCTACCTGCAGTATTTGTTTTGCCTATGAATAGAGCTATCTAGTTTTCAATAAGCTCTTTATTTTTTAAGTGCTGTCACCTTCTGTAGGCTATTCAGGAAAGTGGTGGTTGCTTTCTGCCTCTAAAAAAACATGTTTCTCCATTGCTTATTTAGGGAAATATAATATTCTGCCTTTTTAAAAAATATTTCTCAAAATATTTAATTCTTCTAGAAGGGCAGGTGGCTTCCCACAATCTCATGAAAACCATGTGTTTGTTTAAAAACAAGATACCAAGAAAAATGTTCGGCCCACATAGGACATGTAAGGGACATACACTTCTGTGGGAAACGATTACTCATTTCTATGTTGCATGCATCTAATCCACTTAAGCAAAGCCATGTTTCAGTAGACATTTAATTAAAAACCTGTTTACAAATATTAGGACTACGTTTCCATTTAAATGTTACTTTGTTAACTTTCCAACTTTCCATTAACCATTAACCTTTTGCCCTTGTTACTTATTACAGCTTTATTTCTTCAGTTATATGTGTTCAACTGTATCTCTGCCACCTGAATAAATCAAATTTTATCTCTAGAATCCTCCTAAATGCCTTTACAGAATTTTCTTTTCTTCTTTCTCTCTTTCTCTCTCTCACACACACCCCTGTCAGCCTTCATTCCCTCTCACTCCAGGCACTTTACTCACAAGGGGAAGTGAATCCAGCATTGGAGAAGTTCTGCAGGTAAATGGACTTGCCTTTGCAGCTCCTGCAAACTTCCCCATGGCTGGATTTCCCCCCCACTCCCCTCCCCCAGCGTTCTTTCCCTCTCGCTCCAGCCACTTTACTCACAAGGGGAAGTGATACTTCTAGTGTCCATGAAGAATGCAGCCTTGGAGCAGTTTTGCAGGTTAACGGACCACTGCTCCGCCTACAGCCATGTGTTTTCAAGTGGCTGCTTGAAAATGCATGGCTAGGGCAGAGAAGCAGTCCTCCTTTAAACTGGGGCGAGTGAGCATCAGGCAGGCAGGGCAAGCAAGTGAGCAGAAACTGGGTGACTGGGTTGGGGGCATGGCCAGCCAGATGTTGCTACCAGTTCGGCAACCCATACCAAATTCTTTCTACCGGTTTGCCCAAATAGGTGCAAACTGGCTGAATACCACCTCTGGTACAATCCAATAAACAATAGAAAGAAATGAGCAAAAAAATAAAAAATGTGGATATTAAGGCAGAACAAATGGAAAAAAGTTGGAAGTGATGGATAGGAAAGTAATGGTGATGAACAAAAACCTGGAAAATTCAATAGTCCACCTAGAAATAGTGCATGCCCTGTTCTATCTGAGATTCCAGAATGTACCAGAAGCCAAAGATAATAGCTAGGAGCTATTATGTCAGAACTAATAGCAGAAGTGTTACAGAGGGATTGGCAGGAAATTGTGAATGAACTCAATGAGGTGTACAGAATATACACAAATTATGCAAAGAGACACAAGCTGCTGAAAGAGGTGCACATACGATTTGCAAGGAAGAAGGTAAGGGATATCATCTATAAAATCACCAAAGATGAACTGATAATGTACAAAGACAAAGAAATTGTTACCTTAAACACATCCCAAGATGAGTGAGGGAACAAAGAAAAGAACACCGATCCCTAGCAACATTACTGAACAAACAAAGCATCTGGTTCCATGGCTAGTCCCTGAAGGAATGTTGGACACATGGCAAGAAAGGAAAATCAGAATTGACAGTATTGAGAAGGCACAAGAACTGTATGAGCAGCTGGTGGGGTCGGAAGAAGAAACCAGTAGTAAGGATGAGCTGGTAAGTAGAAGCCAAGAAGACCAACAACAGGAGATACAAGAAGTAGAGCAAGAAGAAAAAGGCAAGGAAAAGAGAGAGCAACCGAGAAGAGAAGGACTAAGAATAAGAACACAGAGAGAAGCAAGAACCAATAGAAGACCAAGACAGACCTACAATTAGTAAAATGGAGGAAAAAAATTAAACTGATTTCAATAAACATTAATGGATTGAATTCCCCGGCCAAGAGCAAAGAAACTTTTGTAAAATTAGCTAAACAAAAAATAGATATTGTGTGCCTACAAGAGGTACACATCCAAAAACAATATAGTAAATGCTTAAACTACCCAAAATTAGGAGTAATGTACACAGCATTGGCAGACCCCCCCCCCAAAAAGAGGTTAGTAATGTATATTAGGGAAGAGATACAAGCCAAACAAATCTATATGAAAGAACAGGGCTGAATACTAATGGTAGAATTAATGATTTAACAAAAGCATATATTATTGGTGGAACAACCAGAAAGAGTTCTAAAATAGGCTATATGACAAAATAATAGAAACAGGACAAGAGAATATTTTCTTAATAGGGGATTTTAATGCTATAGTTGATATTGAAAAAGACTGCATCAGTAAAGAAAAAACTAATAAGAAAAAAAAGAAAACCTTACCAAAACTATTTCTCGAATTGATAAATGAATTTAGAAGATATATGGCGGAAAAGGAATCCAAATCATAATGAATATACATTTTATTCCAACCCGCACAAGTCTTGATCAAGAATTGGCATGGGCGAATGGCAAAATTGAAAAAGATATAGATACAGTGGAAATAATGCCCAATATATGGGCTGATCATAATCCCCTGAAAATAATCTGGAAAGGACAAAGAAAAAAGAAGATAAGATAGACAGTAAATTCACAAATCTTGAAGGAAAAGGAATATGATTTTTTTAAAAAGAATTGGAACTATTTTTTAAGGTAAATCTGAAACACCATACCACTCTGCAGAACATAAGGAACACCACCAAGGCATATGTGAGAGGGATTACAATAGTTTATACAGCTAAGAAAAAGAAGGAGAAATGGAAACAACAAAATGAATTTCAGGGAAAGATAAAAAAAACATGAGTGCGAACTTCAAAAAGATCTTAATGTGGAAGCAAAGAGGAAAATGAACCTTGCTAGACATAAATTAAATTTGATACAAGAACAAAGGGCATGAAATTTAAATTTTTTAATGCAATTTTTTAAAAATTCACAAATAAGTTGGTAGATGGTTGTCCTATAAGCTGAAAATAGAGAAGGAAAAAAGGTTGATACAGCAACTAAAGAATGAGAAAGGGAATGTATGCCACCAGATGAAAGAGAAAAAAAATGTGCAAAGTTATTTGGGGAACTGTATAAACAGGAAGAAATTGTGGGGGAGAGTATAACGAATATTTAGAGGAAAATGGTTTAACTCCAATTTCAGAAGAAAGGAGAGAGATATTAAATAAAGAAATAATAGCAGAATTGAAGAAAGCAATTCAAAAACAAAAAAATAATAAAACTCCAGGACTGGATGGTCTCCCCAGTGAGTTATATAAAAATATGTATGAAATTTTGGAACCAATAATATTGGAACTATATAATGAGGCATTATTAGAAGTCAGATTCCTAGTCTGAGGCATATCTCACCCTAATCCCGAAAGAAGGTACCGATCAGCAACTAATTCAGAATTATAGACTAACTTCATTGTTGAATGCTGATTATAAAATATTTATGATGATATTAGCAGAAAGGATGAAACCAATATTGAGTGAAATTATATACCCTGATCAGAATGGTTTTTATCAAATAAACTGATAAGGGACAACACAAGAACAGAGTTAAATGCTATTGAGTACTATGAAGCCCATCCTGAAAAGCAAGCGGTGCTAATATTTTTAGATGCACAAAAAGCTTTTGATAACCTTAATTGGCAATTTATGCTACAACAAATTTAAAAAATAAAATTTGGAAC
Source organism: Pseudonaja textilis (assembly GCF_900518735.1). The sequence continues at coordinate 3,343,934 of NW_020769366.1, read as the reverse complement.
GAATATTGAAAAAACACTACAGGCAATATATTCTAGACAAAAAGCAAGTGTCCTATTAAATGGGGATTGCACAGATGATTTTAAGATAGTCAAGGGAGTGAGGCAAGGGTGTGTACTATCACCTCTGCTATTTATCCTGTCTTTAGAAATGTTACCAGCCCAAACCAGATGGAACTCAGAAATAAAGGAGATTAAAATTAGGAAAGAAGAGTATAATGTCCAAGCATTTGAGGACGACTTAGTATTTATTGTAGAAGACCCACTAAATACTGGACATATGTTGTTGCAAGAAATAGAAAAATTTGGGGAGGTGGCTGGACTCAAAATTAATAAGGATAAAACTAAAATGATAGTTAAAAATTGTACTGCAAATCAGAAAAAAGAATTTTAAAGAAAAATGGGATTACAGATTGAAAAAGGGTGACATACCTAGGAATATGGCTATCCTCTAGAAATATGTTCTTCAATTAAAGAAGATAATTATAATAAATTAGTAAAACAAATAAAAAAAGATTTAGAATCATGGGAGACTCTACAACTGTCATTATTGGGAAAAATTGCAGTAATAAAAATGAATATCTTGCCCAAATTATTATATTTATTTCAAATGATTCCAATAAAATTAGATAAAAAGTTCTTCAAAGAACTAAATAAAATAACAACCAAATTCTGGTTGGGCAAGAAACCACGTATTAAACTGAAGATACTACAGAATAGCAGGAGCAGAGGTGGTTTTTGTCTACCAGAGTGGAAATCTACTAAGAGGCAGCGGCATTAAATTGGATAAAGGATTGGGTAAATTTAAAAGATAAGAGAATTTTAATTTTAGAAGGTCATGACCTCCAAATAGGCTGGCATGCATTTTCTGGGGAAAAAAGGAGTAAGGTACATTCTTACTTCTATAGACATCAGATAAGAGATTTGCTTATTCAGATTTGGATGAAAATCCAAAAGAAACATTATATGAAGATACCCCACTGGCTGTGAACTATGGAGGCCATGATCCACCCAAACAGATTGGATATAAAAAAAATGGTAAGTTATATAATGAGTTATTAGATAACCAAGGAAAGCTGCCAAGGAAAAGCCATATACTTTCATTGTAATAACACGTATTGCCAATTTACATAATCAAATGCTTTCTGTGCATCTAAAAATATCAATGCCATTTGTTTTTCGGAATGTACTTCATAATACTCCAATGTATTCACGATAATTCTCATATCATTTTTAATTTGCCTTTTTGGTAAAAATTCATTCTGATCTGGGTGTATAAAATCATTCAGGAATCTTTTTAATCTTTCTGCAATTATTGAAGCATATATCTTATAGTCTGCATTGGTCTGTAGTTTTTTATCTGTTTACTATCCAATTCTTCTTTTGGTATTAAAGTTATATTTGCTTCCCTTCATGTACTTGTATCTTAGCCTCCAACAATACTTCATTGTAAACTTCCAACAGTGAAATACCTAAAGTGTCTTGTAGGCATTTATAAAGTTCTGCCAGCAGTCCATCTGCTCCTGGTGTTTTATTATTTTTTGTCTTTTGATCGCCTCTGTTATTGATCACAGCATTGTTATCTTTTCATTTAACATACCCTTCACTATTTCAGGTGCCTGGGTAGTTCAGCTTTCTCCAAATATTATTTTATTTTTTCTTCTGACACTTTCTCTTATATAATTTTTCATAATAGTTCTGAATTATTTTCTTTTTGCTTTCATTTTGATAGTGACAAACTATTAACTTCTTTCTCTTTTCCCTATGAATGCTAACATGCTTGTGAAGAAGGCACAGAAGAGGCTATACTTCCTGACAATGCTCAGGAAGATAAATCTATCTCAGTGTCTACTTCTGTCCTATTACTGCAGCACCATTGAGAGTGTCCTGACATACGGCGTTCTTGTATGGTATGGGACAAAAAAGCGGACAAAAAAGCTCAACAGAGAATAATTAAAACTGCCCAGAATATCATTGGGCTCCAGCTACCAGCCCTGGATGACATCTTTGCATCTCGCTGTTTGAGGAAGTTGCACAACCTTCTCAGAGACTCTTCCCATCCTGCTTAAAATCTTTATGAAATGTTGCCTTCTGGCAGAAGATATAGAACAATTAAAATCCGGACCACACATTTTCTGAATAGTTTTTATCCCAGATAAACAATGAACTTAAGGACCACTATCAGTGAGCTTTTGGACAGTATTACTTGGTCTGTTGTGTGGATGCTTGTGTGTTTTTAGGAGGCGGGGAATTTTGGCGGGGGGCGGAGATGTTTGGGGATTGTCATGTGTGTGTGCATGTTGAGTCTGTCTCTGGGTGTTACGTGAATTTCGTTGTATATATACTGTGTATATATGTACAACAACAATAAAGAATTCAAATCATTTCAACTTATAAGTTAACCATCTTCCTGGTTTATTGGCATTTTCAAAGTAATTTTGTTTTGCTCCTTTAATCTTTTGTGCTAATTCTTTTGTTTCCATTAAGCTGAGTTTGTATTTTATTAACTCTATTTGCTTTTTTAAATTTCTTTTTTATGGTTCTTTCTGTAAATCTATTTCCAATCTTTTATGTTCTTCTGCCAATCTCTTTTGCGTTTGTCTCTTTTCATTGTTCTTTTTTACTGTATAGGTTATAACTAATCCCCAAATGTATGCTTTTTCTGTATCTCATACATTTTGTAGTGAAATCTCTTTTTTTCTGTTGTCCTTAAAAAAATCCATTTCTTTTTCCATTATCTGAATAAATTCTTTAACTTTTAGTATTGTTTGATTCAACAGCCATCTCTTTTTTTTCCTTTAGTCTCTCCATTTTATTTTTATTGAGTTATGGACTCCCCATGGGTTTGTTTCAATTTCTATCTCTTGTACACTGCTCAAAAAAATAAAGGGAACACTTAAACAACACAATGTAACTCCAAGTAAATCACACTTCTTTGAAATCAAACTGTCCACTTAGGTAGCAACACTGATTGACAATCAATTTCACATGCTATTGTGCAAATGGAATAGGCAACAGGTGGAAAGCATAGGCAGTTAGCAAGACATCCCCAATAAAGGAGTGATTCTGCAGGTGGTGACCACAGACCACTTCTCAGTTCCTATGCTTTCTGGCTGATGGTTTGGACACTTTTGAATTCTGGTGGTGCTGTCACTCTAGTGGTAGCATGAGACGGAGTCTACAACCCACACAAGTGGCTCAGGTAGTGCAGCTCATCTAGGATGGCACATCAATGCGAGCTGTGGCAAGAAGGTTTGCTGTGTCTGTCAGCGTAGTGTCCAGAGGATGGAAGCGCTACCAGGAGACATGGAGGAGGCCGTAGGAGGGCAACAACCCAGCATCAGGACCGCTACCTCCACCTTTGTGCAAGGAGGGACAGGAGGAGCACTGCCAGAGCCCTGCAAAATGACCTCCAGTGGGTCACAAATGTGCATGTGGCTGCTCAAACAGTCAGAAACAGACTTCATGAGAGTGGTATGAGGGCCCAACATCCACAGGTGGGGGTTGTACTTACAGCCCAACACTGTGCAGGATGTTTGGCATTTGCCAGAGAACACCAAGATTGACAAATTCATCACTGGCACCCTGTGCTCTTCACAGATGAAAGCAGGTTCACACTGAGCACATGTGACAAATGTGACAGGGTCTGGAGATGCCATGGAGAATGTTCTGCTGCCTGCAACATCTTCCAGCATGACTGGTTTGGCAGTGAGTCAGTAATGGTGTGGGGTGGCATTTCTTTAGGGGGCTGCCCAGCCCTCAATGTCCTCTCCAGAGATAGCCTGACTGCCATTAGGTACTGAGATAAGATCCTCAGACCCCTTGTGAGACCATATGTTGGTGCATTTGGCCCTGGGTTCCTCCTAACGCACAATAATGCTAGACCTCATGTGGCTGGAGTGTGTCAGCAGTTCCTGCAAGATGAAGGCATTGATGCTATGGACTGGCCCACCCGTTCCCCAGACCTGAATCCAATTGAGCACATCTGGGACATCATGTCTCGCTCCATCCACCATTGCCACGTTGCCCCACAGACTGTCCACGAGTTGGAAAGTGCTTTAGTCCAGGTGTGGGAGGAGACCCCTCAAGAGACCATCTGCCACTTCATCAGAATCATGCCCAGGCATTGTAGGGAGGTCATACAGGCATGTGGAGGCCACACACACTACTGAGCCTCATTTTGACTTGTTTTAAGGACATTACATCAAAGTTGGATCAGCCTGTAGTGTTTTTTTCCACTTTAATTTTGAGTGTAACTCTAAATCCAGATCTCCATGGGTTGCTAAATTTGATTTCCATTGATAATTTTTGTGTGATTTTGTTGTCAGCATGTTCAACTATGTAATGAACAAAGTATTTAATAAGAATATTTCATTCATTCAGATCTAGGATGTCTTATTTTTGTGTTCCCTTTATTTTTTTGAGCAGTGTATATTTGTTCTTAATTCCAGTGTCAGCCATATCATATCAATTTGTGACCATGATTGATGTCTATCTGAATAGATTGACTTTTATCTAAATTCATTTCTCTCCATTTATCCATCTGTCATTTTTAAAAAAGTCATTGGTAGTGTTTTCCTTGCCTTTTTGCCTATTTTCCTGCTTTTATAGTCCAATTTTATATCCACTGTTGCATTAAAATCTCCTTATATATTAATGTTCTTATGGTCCATTTCAGTTATTTTCCTATTTAATATATTTTGTAAAATTCTTCTTGTTTGTTATTTGGCAGATATATTGCTATCAACAATACTTTTTTTTATTTATTGTTACTTCGTCCATCAATATTGTTCCTTCTTCACCTGTATAAATTTGCTTAGCATTTATTGTTTCCTTTATATATATAACCACCTTCTTTTCTTTTGTTGTGCTAATGAAAAATATACTTTTCCAATTTGGGGGTATTCTAGAATCTTACTATGTTGTTTTTTTTATATGAACTTCTTGTAAACAAGCTTTAGTTTTTGTAGTTTTGTGAAAGGTTTTTTTTCCCTTTTCTTTGGTGAATTCAAGTTTGGTGAATCCATTTATATTAACTGATAACATCTTTAATTCTTCCATCTTCTCATATAGGTCGTGTTGTCCTAGTTGGTCTTAATTCTCTCTGTTCCTTTGCTTTTGTTCCTTCTCACTCTGCTCGTTCTATTTTCTCAGCCTCACTTTCTTCTCCCCATATAGTCTTTTCCTCATGTATTGATTTTCTTTGACCTTTACATTCTGTTCCCTTTCTCCCTTCCTGTTCTTCGGTGATGCCAAATCTATATTCATAAAATTTATATGCTTTGTCTAATGGGCTGATTCTATGTCCTTTTTCATTCCAGGTTACTAGAATTCCCTCTGGTATCAACCATCTGAAATTTACATTGTATTTAAACAACTGGCCTGTCAGAAATTGATATTGTCTCCTTGGGTTTCTTACTCTTCTTGGCACCTGTTTCAACATCACAATTTCCTTGCCTTTATATTGCAGTGGTTCATCTCTTGCTTTTTTGAGTATTCCAACTCTTATCATCTTTTTGATGAATCTGACATGAACTTTTCTTGGGAGATTGTGTCTTTTCATGTAGCTTGTATGTATTCAAACTATTTCATCGATTTCTGCCTGCATTTCCTGTTTTGTAATTTGTAGGGCATTTGCCAGCAATTCTGTCATATTGGGTAGGTCTTCTTTTTCCTCTTTTATGTTTTGAAATCTCAGAAAATAATCACCTTTTCCCATTTACAGTGAAATCACATTTTCCTCCAATACTTTATTTTCCTGTGTAAGCCTTTGATTCATTTCCTCCATTTTTTCTCTCTTTGCTCTGATTTTTCTTCTATTATCTGAATCCTTTGCTCATTTTTTTGCTATCATTTGTTGAAAATTCCCTAGTCTTTCATCCATATTTTGTATTTTTTTCTTTCACCTCTGCCAACTCACTTTTCACTTCAGTGTGATTTGTTGTTATGGCTCCCCTATAGAGATTGGAGCATCATTATGCCAAGTGAAAGAAACTATGATAACATGGGCTAAAATTGTTGGCTATTCAATAGAATTAGAGAAATGGCAGAAACTGTGATAGAATTTGTAAATTAACAAAGTCAATGGCCTATAAGGAGAACTTATATAAAATGTTTTATAAATATTGGAAGTGTAATCAGATATCAGGTTCATATTACCATATGTGGTGGACATGCTTAAAGGCAAAAAAATATTGGACTAAAATACATACTTGGTTAGAAAAAATGATAAAACAACATATAGATTTGAAACCAGAGATATTTTTGTTGGATATATTATCAGATCAATATGACAAGTGGAAAACATGTTTAATTTTACATGTACTAACAACAGCATGAATTGTGTTCGTACAGCAATGGAAAAATGAAGAGATCCCTACAGATGAAAATATTATAAAAATATTAGAATGTGCTGAGATGGATAGATTAACACTTAAAAGACAAGAAGCAGAATAGTTCTTGACATGGGACTTGTTTTATCAATGGTTAACTAATAGAACCAGAGATTAGAATTTAATAAGATCTAAAAGATAATAAATTGTAATTTCAATAATAATTGTATCAAAAATTTTGCAAGATGGATAAACTAATTGTATTACTGTTTTGCAATTATTACTAATATGTTTATTATGTTTACTATTATGAGTTAGGTTGATTAACATTGTATTTCTACTTAAAACTAATTATGTCCAGATAATACACTGTTTAGACTGATATGGAATTTTTATGTGATATAAAAGGAAAATGTATTAATAAAACATATATTTTTTAAAAAAAGTTTGCGCATTTTCTGGTCAAAATTTTCCAGTTGAGACGAAGTCCAGTTGATGATTCCAGCTGGGTACCCCATCACTGGAACTGCCCATGTATTAATGGTTTAATTATGTTTCCAGCATTCAGTTTTTATTTTAATATTTTGCAGACCCTCCTGATGTATTCCTTTTGTGTTGACTCTGATTTTTCCATTCAAGATGTTATCTGTTTCCAATATGCCTAGGCATTTGTAACCGTTATCCTTTGCTATTGCTTTCACTGTGCTTCCATTTCCCAGTTCTATTCCTTCTATTTTTTTCCATTTTTCCTCACTGCATTGATAATATAGCACATTTTTCAAGTCCAAGTTCAGTTTGATGTCACTGCCTAACAGCTGAACTGTTCTGAGTATTGATTTAAGTTCAGTGGGACTTTTCACATACATTTTAAAGTCATCCATGTATAATAGATGATTTATCTTGCTATGTTGGCTTGCGATTTGGTATCCCAGTTTTGTGTTTCTTGGATTGTTGTCAATGGAATTAATGCAATGCTGAACACTAGTGACAAAAGTGAGTCCCCTTGGATGATTCCTTGTCTGATGTTGACTTCACCAATGTTCTCCCCATTTGCTGTTAGAACTGTTGTCCATTTTTGCATATTTGATTTCAAAAATGTACAATTATTTTTGCTGATTCCAAAGTTTTTCATTAATAGGCATTAATCCAGCTGTGGAGTAATGAATCAAATGCCTTCTTGTAATCAATTCACACCATATTTAAATTTGTTTTTCTTTGTTTTGCATTTTTAAATACCATTTTGTCAATGAAAGTCTGATCTTTTGTTCTTCTTGATTTTTTTATAATTTCCTTTTTGTTCTACTGGATATAAACTGTTTTCCATCAGATGACTGAATACTGAATTTGCCAGTATTCTTATAAAAAGTTTGAACATTGTTGGCAGACAAGTAATTGGACAGTAGTTGCTTGGTTCTGTGACCTTTTTTGGCTCTTTCATTATAAAGTATGTTTGGCCAGCTGTTAACTATTCTTTGCTTGTTGCATTTTGAAGCATTTCATCAAATTGAGTGGTCAAGCATGATGAAGGCTGGTCGGGTGGTTTTAGCAAGTATCCATGCAGTTCATCTAGGCCAGGTGCACTCCAATTCTTGACCTTCTTTACTTGTTTTGCAACCATGTCAGTTGTTATTACAATATTCTCCATTTTGTTTCACATTGCTCATTTTTTAATATCTTTGATCCAGGGGGCAGTTTTCTTGTGTTCCACTGGGTTTTTCTCATAATTCTTTCCAAAACTTTAAAGTTTTTTTCTTTATATGGGTGAACATTAGTTTGCACTCGATTTTCATCAAGTAACTGGTAGAAGAGGTGTTGGTTTCTTCTGAACTGGACATTTTCACAATATTGTTTTATTCGTTCTTCATATCTTTCTATTTTCTTTGCTGTTGCTATTACACATTATTTTAGTTCTTCCATGATTTCTGTTATTGTTTTTTCCTACTACTTTTTGCATAAACTATTTTTCAGCTTTTCATTCTTTAGTTTTCCTTCTTTCAAGTATTTCAAATTGCTGACCAATTCATAGTTTTTTTAATTTTATTTTCAAGTTGAATTTTCCACTTTGGTGTTTCAGTGGGTTTTTTTTTTTTGGGGGGGGGGGGCATTTTATAACCCAATTCTGCAGTTATATAACAATGGCTGTGCTGTACATTAGTTGGTTTGTTTCACATAGTGTGTTCAATGGGATAGAAGTTAAAATGTTGTTCATGGCATTTAGTAGATTGTGTGATCCTTGAGAGCATGGTTCGAAGACCCGCAAATCAGGAAGAGGCTGAAGCAGAGATTAAGGGACTAAAACAATGCAGTCGCCCATCTAAAGAGCTGGTATGAGAGTTTAGAATAGTAGCTGGAAGACTGCAAGGTTGACCCAAAAAGCTCTTTGTCTATTACTTCAAGGAGGCATTGAGGAAGATGTGCTCAATCAGAGGTGTGCCAGACTGAATCCAGGATTGGATGACAGCGCAGGTGACAGTGGCCATGGACTTAGATATCAACCCCCACCACAGGACTACTCAAGAGAAAACACCCAAATGCCAGCTGGGCAGATGGCTGACTGTGAACCCCGCAGCCAAGCCGAAGCCAGTTACTGGCCCAACCATAAAATATATATATAAAATCTCCTAAACCTCTGCCTATATGTTCAGGAAGTGTATAAGGTTTCTGTATAGGGTCCTGTCTTTAATATGTAAATAATCCATTATTTATTTTGCTACAAGATTACTAGCAAAGATCTCAAAGTCTTTAAAATGGGGCATTCCATTTACTCTGAGGCCATTTACAATATATAACTCTTTCAATAGGCTTCTATGTCTCCTTCCACTGGGATTGTTATGGTTTTGGGAACCATCTTCTCTTTCTATACATTCCAAAAACCTTAGATGTGAACGCGATCCTCCTGGTTACCTCACCCCTTTATCAGCCTCATAAACTTTCTCTTCTTACCACTCTTACACTCTTTTCATATTGTAGCTTATCTTCTTCTTTAATTAGTCAAAGTCTTGTTAGTCTAGGTCTGAAGAGAACTTAGTGGAAATTATAATGTTACCAAATGCTTGCTCTGGTTTTCTTACTATTCTATAGGCTTGCATCCAACTGATTTATTTTATAATAACATTGGGATTTTGTTACATATCACTAACTTCTATGATCATCCAGAAAGAGCTGTTTAACAGTTACAGTTGAGATCTGATCAGAATTTTTTTATAATTTTCAAATTGTTTTCTATAAGATGCTGCTTATTTCCAGGTAAATACGTTTAAAGTCAGAGCACGTAAAACTGACTTGTTTGTAGTTCTCTATTATCATTGCGGAAGACCTAAGAGAAATACTAACCCTCCCTAATGAAAGAAGATGGCAAATAAGGGATATTTTAAATTTGGAATCTAAAATACCATAAGTATGCTCCCTCCATCTTTGACCAATGCAGGGAGCTTTCAATGCGTTTTTTGTGATTTTTTGAAACAATTGTTACCTTCCTAGTCTGGACTTGCTGTTTCTCTTTTGGTACTTAAAAAACTCCAAGCACAAGGGAATGCTATAATGCTTTTAAATCCGATTCTATTTTTTTTCTGCCTGTAATCTTAGCACTTTAAATACACCCAGATGCTACTAGTTAATTTGCCTAATATTTTTCTTTGACAATAAGATGACTGTCATTTCTTTTCCGTTGAATATTTCAGCATAATCTAAATATTTCATAGTTGGAAATACTGATGATATCACAAACTTCTAGATGGAAATCAAGTTACAGTTAACAATTAATGCTACAGTGATGACCATTATAAAGATATGAATGCTATAAAGTCTGGCACAATGGTGGGCTTAATCTTTCATAAATGCTGTTGAGATATGGTTTCCTTATATCATCTCTGCAGCAATGTACTTCTGTTATGTCTAAATCCTTATTAAAAATAGGCTCAGGATTAAGATTCATAACGGTTAGGATCCAAATAATTGTGCAAAAAGCAAATAGTAGCTATTGAAAATCTTCATATAAAAGCTTGAATGAGATCTTGCACAGTGTCATAATTGAACAGACAGGATACATATTTGCATGCTTTTGTTTTTCCAACAGGATATGCAGGTCAGCACACATCCAGAAGAAAGATTTGTGATTTATCTAGCAAAACAGTTTAGCAAATAGAGAATATCTGGCACAGATGCAGAATGCACTTTTTAAAATATGGAAATAAGTCTTTATATCCAGTTTTGGCAACTTTCTACAATATTAATATGCAATGCCAGTACAAATCAACATAGCTAGTCTTAAGGGTCCTATTTGGAATATAACTTTAGTGACTGTGAGAAAAAATTGTATTTTCAGCATCATGGCCTCTGTTTATATCTATGACTTGGAAACTGAAAAGCTTGGATGTCTGAACAGACTCTGTTAACTTGCCCCGAACAATCAGAATACTATTGCTTTTAAAGATGTAGCATATATAACATACATCAATGTGAAGGATTGAAATAGGGGTGGCTATCTATTCGTTTGGAAAGCAGCTGTGGTCACACAGAGCTCTCTCACCCACCCATCCATTCCTCAGGCCTTCATTCATTCCTTCCAAACAGGCATTCAAGCAGCCTGGTTATCTGAGTCACAACCTGATGTCTTCAAGAATGTGGTGACATCTAGAAGCAGCCATCTTTTGGGCTTACAGAAGCAAATGCTTCTGTAAGAGTAGAGAAAGGGGCGTATGCAGCAGGAAAGATAAAAGCAAATGGCCTACAGGCAGGAAGTGGAGATGACACCTGCAGGTCGGCAGTTTTTATAAACGGGCAAGAGGACTTTCATTCAAGTGTCAGGACTACCAGCTACAGTGAGTAGCATATCTTGGTTTGAGTCCTGCATGGAGCTTGGAGCTTTGTTTGGACTTCAATAGCAACTAGAAATGGAGCAATCACACTGAAACAGTACCTCATCTAACTAATGCAAGAAGATTTAGAAAAAGAAAAGGTTGTAGGTTAAAGACTTTGAGAGTCTTGTTTGAACTGAATACTAAAACAGTATTACAGGACTGAACATTAAAGACATATCCATGTGACCTTGCAAAGTCCTAGAAGAATAGAGTTTACCAAAGCAATAGCCTGTTGTTGGGGAAACCATGTGTTTCAATAAAGTATTTTGTACAGATGTGCTACAGTGTAGCGTGCCCAGTCCTTGGAGAGTAAAGAACCCTCACAATTAAATGCAATTTGCTAATATTCCAATTTTATTCCAAGTTATATTTCTCATTTACTTGGAAACCTTATTCATTTAAACTGATAGCACCAAAGTTTTAAGTCTTTATCATTGCTGATTGACCTGAGTTCAGACAGACTTGTAGGCATCTCCTTGAAAGTTTTTTTTTAAAAATGTTTTGCTTATTGTTTTCAAAACACAGTGAATCACTGAAGCATTCTCTTCAGCTGCTCTTTTTTTTTTATCACAGATATTCATATTTATCTCATTTTTGTGAATAGTTACAATCTTTCTATCACTGTGGTACTCCACAGGCTATCAATGGCACTTTTTCTATGTTATTTTTATCCTTAACTTGTAATGGCTAAGTGTATATATTGCTTTAGATACCACATTATTATTGAATGTACAGAGAAATAATGGTTTGGATTTTTATGTACCATAGAATATGGATTGTCTGTAATTATCTGGCAGCAAAGGTGCTATTTTCATATATGGTGCATATCATGTGCTTTTTCAAACATGTCCTTTGCATTAGTGGACATATTTAACTTGGCAACTCATACATATTTAGCAGATAATCTCCCTATGGACATTTTCCCTCTCACAACCCTGTCTGATTTGCTTTTGGGCCTCCTCACTGTCAACTCTTATGCTAGATGGGCTTTTAGGAGTGGCTGGAAAAATGGTAATCCTGAACACCACTGCTACAAAGTTTAAGATTTCTATTTATAAGGCAAGAGTTATAGCCATTCTGCTATTATAGGATTGGTGTTAAGGTCAGATCTAAACAAAATGAAAGAGGGCAGAAAGTAAGAAATATTTGTTTAAAAATAAGCTGTTTTACCTGCATAATTCTGCTTTAATGCTTTAAAATTGTTGAATTAAATAAATATAAACAACACATATTCACATACAAGTATTTCTTATCTCTCTCTTCAAGTATACCCTACTTATAGAAGGAAAAGTGATTAGTCACTGGTTTCCTGGTGGAAAGCCATAAACAATGGTATTTATTTATTTGATTTATGTGGACACCTATCTCAAATACATTACTCTGGATGGCTCACAAAATTAAAAAATATTAAAACCACCATCAAATTGGAATTGTCTAATGGAAGGACATTGTAGCCTGCAATCTGGACTGAACATCTTGCAAAGTGTTTCAGTCTAAACAAGATATTTTTACCCTGTCTTAGAGGCAAGGTGGCGTGAGCACAGGACATAAACAACTGAAATGGCAATTGCAGCTTATTGCTTTCCTTTGTGTTAAATAGGCAGGTCGATTGAAGAGGCAGGACACTCAGAAGTAGTTATCAGTCTTTATTGAAGATCCCATAAAAAAAGCTTTGAACTGCAGCCGGGTCTGGCTTTTTAAAGCCAGAGCTGTCCAATAGTTCAGCCATTGACATGGCTTCAACTTTCCTGCCAGTAAGATTCTCCAATGAATATTTAACACCCTTCCCTTCTTGGACAGGGCTTACCCAATCAGAGCTTGTGTTTAGGACATAGTCCCGTAAAGTAGGCAGGCCTTCGATAGGCACGACTGGACCAGCACAGCTCATTCATTCTGCCACTGTTGGTCTGAGTGGTCAGGTCTTCCACCACTCCTGAGCCAGCCTGTGGAAGCACTTTGAAGTACCTCTGAGGCATGGCTGGCTCTCCAGGCTGAGGCCTCAGAAGTACCCCACTGGACTCCTACTTCCCAAGCTAAGTTATTTTGTGAAGGGTTTGAGACTAGCCTGGGGGTTAGTTCAAGTTGTTTTTTTTTTTTTTGATGTCTTTAGTTGTCAGGACTAGTACTGCATTTCTGTGACAAGTTTCTGGTGTAGTGTTTTCTTGTCCTGTTCTGGTGTGGCCCAGCCATCCTCAGAGTTGGTCTATGTGCCTACTCCAAATTTTATCATCTTCTAATTCTACTCGGTAAGATCAGGGGGGCTGTGTTTTCCACTTTTTGTGCTGGCACTCCTGTTGCCTTTCCTGTGTAGTTATGGGCATATACTAGCTGCCCTATGTTGAAGGACCTGCATTTGCTGGTTGAATCCATGAAGGTGTCTGTGTTATAGTTTGAGTGTAATCTGCTTTGGGGTAACCTCAATTTCCTGCCCATCAGTAATTCTGCTGGGCTCCTATGTGTGGTGGCACTGGGGTGATGTCTTGTACCAGTAATATCGTGTCTATCTTTTTCTGTCAATCCCCGGGGCCCTTTCTGGCTAGGGTTTCCTTTGTGAATCTCATTATCCATTCCACTTGACCATTGGCTGCTGGATATACTGGTGCTGCCAAGGTATGGTGGATCTCTTGCCCTGCTAGAAAAACCTCAAATTGGTGTGCCATGAATTGGGACCCATTATCTGACACCGCTATGTCCAGTAGCCCAAGAGTAGCCCAGTGGCAAAGAATTACCTCAGAGCCCTAATAGTGGCTTCTGCCATAGTTGTTTTCATGAGGATCACTTCAAGCTATTTTGAGTAGGCAGGACATTCAGGAGTAGTTATCAGTCTTTATTGAAGATTCCATAAAAAAGCCTTGAACTGCAGCCGACCCCGGCTTTTTAAAGTTGGAGCTTTCTGACAGTTCAGCAACTGAAGCGGCTTCAACTTTCCTGCCAGTAAGATCCTCCAGTGAGTAGAGTCTGATGTCAGATTCCACTCTTTATGAATATTTAACACTTTGCTGTCCTCTCCTTTCCTCTGTATGCATTCACGCATGTGGGATGAGCCCCATCTGTTCCTCCCCCTCAATCAGCTCAGGCCCTAGAACCAGTTGCCTCCCCACCTGGGGCAGGAATGGAAACCCCCTGCTCTGCCTCTGTCTCTGATGCTGTCTCCTTATCGGAGCCTTCCAAAGGCTCCAAAGCTGTCCTGGGCTCTCCCACAACCTCCTCCTTATCTGACTCTGCTGCTATCTCTGCTTGACTAGGCTTGGCTTGGCTAGGTGCCTCATAGGCATTCTGCCACCAAAGGCTAGTGTGGGGGGAGAGTATATGGACAATAAAGCTGTGTGTATAAGTGTTGGGAAATAGGGAGGGGGGAATGACAGATGATAAAGACCAGAGAAGCTCAGAACCCGTTTGTACCAGCATCCAAGGCCAGGCACCCTGAGAAAGTATGTGGATTCCCCCAAAAGATCTCAGCGAATTCTGATTGGCTAAAGGTGGATTGGTCATGAAAGGAGGGTTGAGATGAGGGGAAATCTTTCTGTATCTTTTATGGAAAACCAGAGCGCAACCAACTTTACTGAAGTCAACATTTCTTAGTAAAAAACCTTTTGCTTAAACCAAATGGAGCTGAGGGTCTTTCTTTCCTAAGGGATCAAATTGGGGCATTTCCTAAGGGATCAAATTTGTCTATTGATCTCCTTTTTTGTTTTGGCTTCTCCCATATATTAAAATGGGATTTAAAAAAGTTCAGAAAACATATATGAACGTCCTCGGTGAATATCTTCATACAACATCAGATGGAAAAGATTTTGTTTCTGAAATACAAAGTCAGAGAAAGTCAGAAGGGTTAGTGACAGAACCTTTATCTTACCTTCTTTTGGATTATAAAGTCACAAGACCAGTTCAAGGCATAATTTATTATGGAACTCACATCTAAATTTTTGTACATCTATCATTTCTGAATGAATGTTGTAACAAGTAGCAGCAGCATCACCAGACTGTCCATCTGGGTATTGCAACACTATGTAGGCATTAGCTTTCATTTTTTCCACTGAAGTTACCTGGGGTTCTGAAAAACATAAGAAAGCCATTCTTCCATGACCTTCAGCTTGGCTGTACTGTGGGCATGCCAGAATTGTGCTCCTCATTATGCATGAGGAAAATATTAAATATATCCATAAAGCCATACTGTGGGCATTCTAACTGAAGCACATGGTTTCACAACTTAGGGGGTGTGCATAAGCCTACCGTCCCTGTCCTATTGTTTCTTTTATTTTTCTTATATGTATCCATTTCATATATTCATAACTATGTATATACTTATACCTATTATCTTGTAAGTGGTTGACAAATCAAAATAAATAAAATAAAATAAAATAAAATGACTGGTAAGACCAATAGGACAGGTGACTTTGAAGGGGAAAATATTGCAATCAAGAGGTTCTAAAAAAAGAGGCTTCAAGCAAGTTTTTGTCAGTGCAGTCATAACTTTCTTTTTTTTATATAAATAAATTTTATTGATTTTACAATTAAAACAAACCGACAATACATACACAAATGAAAAAAAAGAGAGAGAAAAGGGAGAAGAAAATAGAAAGAAAAAATAGAAAACAATTAAAAACATTTTCATCTTCAACAGTTTGTAAGACCTCTTTTGTTGTTGTTATTGTTGTTGTTTTTCCTTAATTTATGCCATATACACACACCTAATCCATATATCTGTGTATCACTACTATGGATTTATCCTATCCTCTTTTGCTTTATAGTGTAAAATCTATCTTTGGTCTAACCATTTGTACCAGCAGTTCCAGCTGTTGTAGTATATTGAGGTGTTTTTATTTTTTAATGCCAAGGTTAATTTGTCCATTTCTGCACAACTTGAAATTTTTTGAATGATCATCTCCTCTGATGGAACATGAGGCTGCTTCCAACATTGGGCAAAAGCTAATCTGGCCACTGTCAAAATGTGTATTATGATGTATTTCGCTTTTTTTTTTTTTTGATATTTGTTTATCAAAGATCCCTAACAAAAAGGACTCTGGTTTGTATTCAATATGTTCTCTTGTCATTTCTTCCAGACAATTTCTAATTTTCTGCCAATATTTTTGAGCTTCTGTACAGGACCACCACATATGGAAAAAAGTTCCCTCTTTTTGTTTTTGTTTTGCATTTCCAGCAATTCGGACTCATATTGGGGGGAATCTTCACTAATCTCGAAGGAGGAAGGTGCCATCTATAAAACATTTTATAGGCATTTTCTTTATATGCTACCGATTTTGTAATCTTATTATTTCTACCCCAGACCTTTTCCCATTCTGTTAGGGTGATGCTATGTCCTACATTCCTACTCCTGGCTATCATGTTCCCTTTTAACTTTCTTGCCTATAATGTATAGGAATTAAATTATTCTTACTCACTCTACCTGTGAGTAAGAAGCTGCCTCATATCCATTCAGGCAATTCGATAATTTAACTGAATTGAAGCTCATTTGCCTGGTGGTTGTCATTTGCTCTCTATTCCTTCTAATGTTGACCCTGAAGACGACATATGTATAGCCATGTTTTATTATAGTCATTTCTTATCCTTTCTTAGCTTCTTTAGTATTTTGTAAAGGGGACCAAGGGTGTTCAGGCTCACCACATTTCTAGCAACTGGGAAAGAGTATAGATAATGGAGGATGTTTTGGCTAGAAGAAATTATTTTCTTGTGGGAATAGAGAGTGTGCCTGCAGCTGCCTGGAGGTGGAGTTTGGAGTCATTGGACAGATGAACTGTGAACTGATTGGAGAATGTGACCATGGGGGGAAGTTTCAAACTTATACTTTTACTGGGTGTAATTCCGGGGTTTGGTCAGATCTGGACTTACACCAACCTTGCCAACTTGATATGTTCCTAATAAAAAGACTTTGTTTGGATAATGGCTATGAAGGACTCTCCTTTGTGGGGTCATAGTATTTGGAAGCTTGGCATTTAACTAGAGATCCTGGAAGACAAACCTGGGATGCAACATGCAAAGGTCTTAGGTTCTTAGGAACCTAATCTGGAAACAGTGTGGGATTTATACATCTGTTTCAGATTCTGCTGCTATTCAGATAGCTGTTTAAATGGGGAAAGCATTTCAAAGAATTATTTGTACCTTTATAATAATAATTTAAAATCCTCTGTACTTTTATAATTCCTTCTGATAAACGAAACTCAGTGTTGAACATAAATGGATCATACATCATTTAAACTGATTTTATTAGTTCAGTGTGAAATGTTAATTGCTCACATTACTGACAAAATGATGCTTGCAGAAATTATAAATTCATATTTTACACTTTGCAAATTAATAGGAAATAGAATTTCAACATGAAAATTAAGGAATGATTAGTTTTAAAATATGTTGTTCCCCCCCTCTTTTTCTCTCTCTCTTTCTCACCCCCCCAACAAAACACACACATCACACACGCACACACACACACACACACACAATTATTCTAAATTTTAATCATGTTCTTAGACATCTTTCAGCTCATTCATGGAAACTATAGGATTTCTATGGTATTCAGTTATCATTATTAAATTTTTGTTACTTGGGTATCAAATTGAAAAAAAAAATATATTCCCCAAACATGCCTATTTTACAATCCCATCCATATTAATGTTGGTGTTAGCTCCACTAACTCAGTAGGGCTTTTGTCTGAATTTATATCAATAGGCTATCAAGATAACTATGCTGATATTCCCATAACATTGAATTTAGGAGCTATTCCATATTATGCTAATAAATAAATGCTTAAGTATTAATACTTAAATGTAATTTTGAGCCTTTAGGCCTTACCGCTTGATTGCCTTTTGTTAAAGCAGGCAAGAACAATGGGAATTGATTAATATAAGTATAGGTTTGATTTTTTTGCTTGCATACCCACCCAGAACTCAGTAGAACTATGTCAGTATCCTAGTGATAATTTGCATTATAGAAATTTATGTCATGAAGTTATTTCTTTTATTCATTAAATGTGTTATGTTAACAAATCTGCAGTACAGTTCAGATCTATTAAAATGAAAGGAAACGATGCTACTGATTTCAGTAAATAACTGCCCGATTCCCTTTTGGATCCAGTGGTTATGATATGAAAGAGGATTCTATGGTTTTGCTATGGTGAGACTGGATGTATTGAAATGGGGACGTTACCTTAATCAAAACTGTTCAGAACAATATTTGATGCTTTTTATCAGAATGCTGATGTGTGCCTAACATGTGAATGTGCAAAAACTGGTAATTTAGCTAGCACTTTGGTGCAATCTAATGTGGAATCATGTCAAATTGGGTTATACAACACCCATTTGGGGAAAAATGGATTATAAAAATAAATCAATGACTAAAGGGTTGGTGTCATCAAAAGAACTTTGGTTTCCTGGACATTACCTGCATTACCTACATGAAGGACTCTTGGCAAGTGATGGGCTGTACCTCACAAAAGCAGGATAAATATATTCAGAAAAAGACTGGTCCTATTCATCAGAAGGACTTTAAACTTAAATTGACTGGGGAGGATGACCAATCTGCAGAATATCTAGAACACAAAACCAATCATAAATCCTAAGAAAGCAATGAGGTAGGCAGTGATGAGAAAAAAAAGAAAAACTCAAACTACAAGTAGGAGATAGCATTAACAACAGCACTTAGACTTATAGACCACTTCACGGTGTTTTACAGCCCTCTCTAGGTGGTTTACAATGTCAGCATATTGCCCCCAACAAACTGGGTGCTCATTTTACTAACCTCTCTGAGGATAGAAGGCTGAGTCAATCATGAGCCTGGTGAGATTCGAACTGCCAAATTGCAGGTAGCCAGCAGTCAGCAGAAATATCCTGAAGTACTGCATTCTAATCACTGCACCACTACAGCTCATGTAGAAAACATGAGGATGGATGGGCAAATCTTTTTTAAATGTTTATATACAAATGCTCAAAGCTTGGGGAATAAACAGGGTGAACTAGAAGCACATGAGGAAAGGTATGACATAGTTGCCATTAGAGAAACCTAATGGGACAAAACCCATGACTGGAATGTACTGATGGATGGACACAAATTGTTCAGAAGAAACAGGTCTACAAAAAGAGGAGGTGGAATTGAAATATATGTAAGAGATCACTACATACATAGTTACAGAAAAACACATGATCAAAGATAAAACCATTCTAGAATATATATGGGTCAATATAAAAGGGAAAAAAGTGACATTGCCATAGGTGTCAATCAGAAGAAATAGATGAATTTTTTGCCAGTCAGTTAACAAATATATGTAGGAAGCATACCACACTAATAATGGGAGACTTTGACTACCCTGATATCAGCTGGGAGACAAACTCTGCAGCAAGTGCACTCCTAACCAACCTAACTGACAACTTTTCATCTAAAAGGTAGAGGAGGGAAGTAGAAGTAAAACTATACTGGACCGAATTCTTACCAATAGAGAAGGGATAGAAAGAGTTGAAGTTGCTGGAACTTTGGGTGAAAGTGACCACATCATATTAGAATTCAATGTAATGCAAACACAAGCAATAAAACATAACCCAACCAGTGTCTTACCTTTACAAGAGCTGATTTTAACAACTCAAGTAGAGCCTAGGAAAGATTACATGGATGTAAATCCTACAGGGGAAAACAGCTTAAGAAGCATGGGAAATTCTGAAAAATGTGATCATAAAAACCCAATCCGGCACAATACCACTGAAAAAGAAAAACAAGAAATCAAAGAAGAAACCAGCCTGGCTGCACAAAATTGAAAGACAAAGAGGACATGTATAAAAAATAGAAAGAGGGGCCTATAACTAAGGCAGAATATCAGCAGATAGACAGAAGCTGCAAAGACGAAGTTAGGAAAGCAAAGGCTCCGAATGAGTAAAGACTTGCAACAAAAGTCACCGATAATAAAAACATTTCTTCCAACATATACATAACAAGAAAAAAAGTCAGTTCACTAAAGAGAGAAGATGGCAAGGAAATAACCAGCAGTAGAGAAAACAGGTGCTTAAGCCGTTTTTTTCATCCGTTTTCATGCACAAAGAAACTATAGCCCAACCTACCAAAAATATAACTGTAAAAGACAGAGTAGAAATAAAAATTAAAACAAGCCATAAAATGGTAAGAGAATATGTGGTTTTGACAAATATAAATCACCAGGATCTGACAGATTATTCCCAGAGTTCTGAAGGAGTCAGCAGATGTATTTCAGAATCATTGTACTATAACTTTCAAAAATCCCCGAGCACTGGGGAAGTACCTGAGCATTGGAAAAGAGCTGATATGGTTCCCATCTTCAAGAAAAAAAAAAAAAACAGACCCAGGAAACTACAGACCAATCAGTCTAACATCAATACCTGGGAAGATCCTGGAAAAGATAATCATAAACAGATATGTGAACATATAGAAACAAATAAAATAACTAGTAGCCAGCACAGGTTTATTTATTTATTTATTTTGATTTGATTTACAAGATAATATATGTGTATAAATGTATATATGTATGAGTAAGAATACAGGAAATTGGTACGAATAAATGGGGACAATAGGACAGGGACAATAGGCACGATGGTGCACTTATGCACACCCCTTACAGACCTCTTAGGAATGGGGTGAGGTCAATAGTGGTTAGTTTGAGGTTAAAGGAGTGGGGGGTTTGAGGATGTAACTACAGAGTCGGGTAGTGCATTCCTGGCATTGACCACTCTGTTGCTGAAGTCATACTTTCTGCAATCAAGTCTGAAGTGGTTTACATTGAATTTGTATCTGTTGTGTGCTCTTGTATTGTTGCCGTTGAAGCTGAAGTAGTCATTGACTGGTAGGACGTTGTAGCAGATAATTTTATGTGTTACGCTTAAGTCTAACCATAGGCGGCGTAGTTCAAGGTGGTCCATGCCCCAAATCTCAAGCCTGGTGATATAGGGTATTCTGTTGCGAGCAGAGGAGTGTAGTACTTTTCTCGTGAAATACTTCTGGACTTGCTCGATTGTATTATGTATTTATGATATGCAGTGCGGATTCCAGACTGATGAGCTTTATTTGAGTATTGGTCTGGCAAAAGTTTTGTATGCTCTAGTTAGCAATTCAATATTTCCGGAGGAGAAATTTCATAAGATTAGATTTACAACTCTTAATGCCTTTTTGGCAATGCTCTTACAGTGAGCTCTGGTGCTTAGGTCATTTGATATGAGAACTCCAAGGTCCTTGACAGTGTGAGGATCATCAACGAGGTCATATCCACCTAGTTTGTATTTGGTGTACTGATTTTTTTTACCAATTTGTTGGTCAAGATTTGGAGTTGTCAGATGTTTGACCATTCAGACACATAATCAAGGTTGCTTTGAAGGACAGTAGCATTGTCGGTGGTGAATAATTTTACGTCATCTGCAAAGAGGATGCAGTTGCTTATAAGGTGATCACAAAGGTCATTTATGTGGAGTATAAAGAGTGTGGGTCCTAGAACGCTGCCTTGGGGGACATCGCTATTAACTGGAGCAGGGTTTGATATAGCGCTCCCTATTTTTACTATTTGTTACCTGTTTGATTGGAACGCAGTAATCCACTTATGGAGGGATCCAGAAATGCCATAAGAGTTTAGTTTTAACAGTAGCTTGTCATGTACCACTGACTCAAACACTTTGCAGAGTCTATGTAAATTGCATCTATTGCTTTACCCTGGTCGAGTAGAGTAGTCCATATGTTTTTGCAGTGTAGGATTGCAGGATAATTTTTTCCTGAAACCAAATTGTTTTTTGGAGAGTAGGTTGTTTGACTCTAAGTGGAGAGTGATGAATTAGTTAATGATTGATTCTATGACTTCACACATGATACAACACAGTGAGATTGATCTGTAGTTTTCAATCAGGCTGGGGGCACCTTTTTTGAAGATAGGGATGACCATAGCTAAGGACCATAGGTTTGGTAAGGATGAATGATATCTGAATGATATCTCATATATAATGCTTAGGGGTTCCGCTATGGCAGAGGAGAGCTTTTTTAAGTATGCACATAATCCATCGGGGCCAATAGATAGGGATGGTTTTAGGTTTCGTATTGCCTTTTCTGCATTATCTTCTGTAAAGTCAATATGTAGTAGGTCATTACAGTTAGTTGTGGTATGACTAGGAAATGTGGAGCATGAACCATTGCTGTTTACAAAGACTGAACTGAAGAATGTGTTGAAGAAATTGGCTTTAACGACAGACTCATTGCAGTCTTTCCCATTTGGTCCTTTTAGGGGTGGGATGGTTTTTGATTCTTTAAGTTTGGTGTTAACAAAATTGTAGAAGGTGCAGGTGGATTTAGTACATAGGAGGTTTTCCTCTTGCTTGCAGTGGTAATTTGTGCATTCTGCTTTTATACGTCGGCATAGGGTGTTGTATTGGTTTTTAAAGTTTGCTATGTAGCTAGTTTTGTTTTTATGCCATAGCGATCTTTTTTTTTTATTAAAGTTGCCATATTGTTATGGGTAATTTTTTTTTGTTTTGAGGGTTATTAATGGCACATATAGTTTAATGACTCTTTCAAGTTCAAACAAGAATGCATTATAATGGTCTTCTGTAGTATTACAGCTAGAGAACAGACTGTGCCAATCAAGAGATAACAGGTCAGCATCTATGAAATCATAGTTGGCTTTTTTGAAGTTGTATTTTGGGGATCCATCATTATGATCTTTGTGGGGTTGTAAATAAAGACAGAAGTCTATCATACTGTGGTCACTGTTTGAAAAAGGTTCTTGTATTTGTAGGCCATATATCGAGTTTGAGCTGTTGCAGAAGATAAGGTCTACTCTAGGCAGTTATTGAGTCTAGGGTTGTTAGTAACTAATTGATCCAGTCCCAGTGTAGTAACAGCATTGTACAGGGTTGCATGTATGGGTTTGGATGTACATTCATTTAGTGTCCAATTTATAAGAGGTAGATTGAAGTCACCAAGGAAAATAAGAGGGTGAGGGCAAGAGGCAGCCCACATTAATAATGAAGTTAGCTTGTTTGCATGAACTATGTTATAATCCCGGGCTCTGTAGCATAATAAGAAGCGGATTGTGGCATTTGAGGACAGTTCACAGACAATGGTCTCTGGGAGAGCAAGTTCCTGTGTAATTTGAATCTTTTTTAGATTTAGGGATTTTTTTTGTAGAAGATAGCAACTCCATCTCCTCTACGGATTTCACGATCTGACCGATAAAGGTGATATTCGCTGACTGTGGTCATGGAGTCTGGAAAAGATGCATTTAACCATGTCTCACAGACAAATATAATGTTGAATGTGGTCGTGCCTAATAAGATGAGGAATTCATGCATTTTGTTTGCAAGGCTTCTTGCACTGAGTAGTTTGCATTTTAGATATGTAGTAGTGGGTCTGGAGGAAGTAAGGGGTGTGCATGCCTAATGTTGGATGTTGGGGTGATGTTTATTGGGATGTAAGTTGAAGGTCTTGCTTTTGATACATTCTGTGTGGTAGTCAATGTATAGGTTAGTATTTCCTTGTTCATGGAGTCTTTTGAGCTCAGAGCGCAGCTCATGGGATCGTATACGTTGCTGTAAGGTTAGGTCAGGGCGAGAACGGAGGTTCTTATGGTTGGTGCTGCTTTTGTCGAGTGAATTTATAATATAAATGAATTTACGTTTGCTTGATGCATTTTTGCAAATGATTCTGCCGAAGCATGGGATCACCAAGCGATCACTGTTTTTGAACTCTGGGCCGATGCAGGAAATGTCAAGTATTTCATCAGGGGAGATGGTTGATGCTTGATAGTCCCTGATGATATTGTGGACAATTGTGATGTCATCATTGTCATTGATCCTCTAGACCAAATAAGATGGCATTTGGACGCATCCATTCGCGCTCAACAGCTTCTTTGATGAGGATTGGGCCATCATTATTTGTTGGATTTGTGTTTGTTTGTGGATTGGGGTTGTGGTTGTTGGGTAGAGATGTGGTTTGTAGCTATTTTTCTGGGCTCTGGTAACCACTGGAGCTGCCAACTGTTTGGTTGGGACAATTGGCCGTACCACTTCTTGGTGAGCACTATTATATTGAGGTAATCTAGATAAAGCATCCACCATGAAGTTCTTCCCCCCTGGAATATACTTCAATGAAAAATTAAAGTGCTTAAAGTACTGCACCCAGAGAACTTGCTTGGGAGACAGCTTCCGGGGCATTTTCAAAGCCTCCAAATTTTTATGATCGGTCCACACCTCAAATGGGTGTTTTGCCCCTTCCAAGAAATGCCTCCAGGTTAACAGAGCCCAGAAAAAGAAGGAGGTTGATTTATCAAATGATTTGACTGCACAACTAAGAGATGCTCTAAAACTTGATGACTGGTTTCTTGCTCACTCAAATAACTGTACGGTTAGAGATGGATTGGCATGGGTGGGGGCCAAATTATATGTGCCAGCGAAGCTGAGAAATCAAATATTACAGCAAGCTCATGACTCTAAAGCCGCTGGTCATTTTGGATTCGTGAAAACCTTACACTTGGTTAAAAGGCAATTTTGGTGGCCTACCTTGAAAAAGGACATTGAGACTTATGTAGCTTTTGTTGCTACCACTTGATTTCCAGTAAAAGATACCTTTTCTCTGATTAAAGGAGTCAAAGTATTTCTTTCTTGGATTTTGAATGGAGCACCAGCTGACATTATTCTGAATCTGAGAAAATGGGCGCATAAATCACTTATACAAAGTAATGGCAATGTTCCCACCCCCAATAGTTCAATTGGCTCATCCAATTAAAAGTTGTGTATATCATCATGTGGGCATCTCCAGGTGGTGATGAGACTTCTGTCCATTGACCTTGACATAGTTTGATAAAGGGTTGCAGCTGCGCATAGCATAGGATAGAAACCTAAGCAAGAATGTACACCCCCCCCAATTTATACGGTTCTGATTTGTAACACCTCCAGCTCATTTCCCATAACCATTCCCCCCTCCTCCCCCCGTTACTTATGACAGTCGAAAGATGCAAAGCAAAGGAAGAAAATCTTGAAGGCTGACAGGGGCATGCATAACCGCACCATTCCTGTCCTATTGTTCTCATTTATTCGTAATTTATTATGTATTATGCATTTATACCTATTTATACTTATATGTTTATATGTTGTTTATGCTTATACTTGTTTTCTCATGCATGCTTGACAAACAATCAAACAAAATAAATAAATGGTATAGGGGCTCCTGCTTGTACAGGGGACTGGACTAGTAGACCTCAAAGTCTATTTCAGCTCTATTCTATTCTACTTCCCTTTCCCAAAATTGGGAATTTTCCTTATCAGCCACATGGAATTTAACAACAAATATTGAGTGCATCTCTACATATTCTCTGGCCATTAGCTACACGGACTAGGTTTTGTGGGAGTTTCTAGCAATATTTGCAGGGCTGTTATTTATCCATAACTGAAGGTGCAAAATAAAAATATTTATAAACATTAAATAATAGCCAGAAGCAATGTAGTTCATCCCCAACTCTGCAATATTTCTAAAAGAAATCTGTTCTCACCGTCCATATCTACATATCATTGCTTCAAATTAACTCTTTCTCAGTCAAATACACTTTCACAACTCATCATTTCCCCCAATTTCTCTCTACTATGTTATACCATGTTTCATATGAACTATGGAGCATCAACCTCAAGCTATTTTTCAACAGTTTTTGGGCAGTAGTTGGCTGAATTCAGCATTAAACGGTTTTCCTTTTATGTTAATGATTTTGTTAATAGTGCCCCATTACACTGCAATATGCACCGATCTATCTTATACCTATCATTTCTAGTGCTACAGGAAGCAATAGATCAAATCCATTTAAAATTACAGTGCCAGTGCAGGGCTGACCGCACACAAACAGAATTCATTAATTTTCAGCCCTTCCAAAGGCTTAAAGGAAGCTTATTTCTTTATAGGAGATAAACCACAAGTAATGTAGTTTTATATGAATTTGTCTATAAAACTACATCAATTTGTTATTTTAAATACTTATTTATTTTAAAATCTATAAAATTGCTACCAATAAAATATTGAACTGATTATAACATCTTCTGGAATTAATCCTTATTTGTTCATGCATTCTTTTTTATTTGTTCTTCAGAAACCAGTACATAGGCTGTTCCAAAGGATATGACTTCTTTCTGTCCTACCAGCTTGATGGACTGTTATTTAACAGCTTTTGTCTGCCTTGAGGATCATTTCACAATTTACCCCAAAGACTGGTGGGTTCTGGTGGTGAAGCTGGACCTAAGCTTTCATGGCGTTCCTATATTTAATTATATGGTAAGAGAGAAGAAGTCAAGGAAGGTGAGAGCAGTTGAGATGCAAGATTATGATTTTTGCAAACTGCTTTTCTTCAGGGCACTCTGAAATGGAAAATACCTTGTCAATTTCCTGTTGTTTCTTTTATGGGAGGCTGACATCGACAACAAGCTAACAGGCAATGGTGGGAGTAGATAATAAAAATAAAGTCTTCATAATGCTTTTGTTTGCTGTCAGCCTCTACTGAGCTTCAAGAAGATCTAACAAATGGGGAAATCGAAGCTTTTTGACTATACCTGTATTCGAATATAAAATCCTAATAGCTAAATACTGAAAAGGAAACATTGTTCAAGCAACCATGAAAATAAAATATATCTATTATTTTAGATGAGTGGATTACTTTCATTGGTAGTTATGTGTAAACACAAGGAATGATTTTGCTTGTGTTTTTCTTACTCCATTGACCAATTTTTTCAGATTTGTATTTATATTTAAATTCCCACTTCCTGATTTTTTTAATTGATTGAATTAAACCTACCTTTCTACTGCTGGACAATCAAAGCTGCAAGGAACATAATATAAATAACATCACTGTATACTTGTGTCTGTATATATGCACATATATTTAAAAAAAAACAATTAAAAAACTTAAATTGTTAATTTTCCATTCAACAAGCTGGCTTCTTTTACTTATATTAAGTCCTTCTTTTGAGTGGACCTACAAAATTTTTTACTTAAAATCCAATATGTATTATTTATTTAATTTGATTTATAACTTGCTTTTCTATTGTGGCAATATAAGGTTAAGTACTGTATTACTTAATCAGTGAAAATGGGTCTAAATTCCAAAAATGTGTATGTTATCTATTTTTTAAACCCATTTTTTCCAACTAATAAAAATATAGGGCACTGGAGTAGTTTTCTTTTAAATTTGAAATGTTTATGTATTTTACTATTTGAGATATTGAGATATACAAGTAGTATGCTCATATTTTTCAATATTTTTACATTGTGTTACTAATAATGTTGCCTTTTTATATTTGTTTACACTTTGTTTTAGCTAGGGATTTAAAGCTTAGAAATGAATAAATACAGCTACAGGATAATTAGGATTGGTTGTGGTATTATAAACCTATATCAGCTTGTACCAGCTTTATTCTTAGTACAGCTCATTGTAGATGATTGCAAACAATTTTCAACAAATTATCAACTTTTGTAATATAAAGTTTGTAAATTAGAATTTCTAGCAGCAGCCACTCTTAACTATCCATGAATATAATATTGCCATATATGGAAATTGGTCCTCAAGAGTGTCACAAGATGGTGAACACCACATCAATTGACTCGGAAAGTTCAGGATGTCTTTAAAATTTAGCTTGGCAAAACAGAGAGGAGGTTGTGTGGATAAACTCTTCCTTTTAGAATTTGAACTTTTGTTTGACTTGGACTAGATAACCAGCCAATCAATGTTTTTTTCTAAACCTTAAAGTCTTTAATTCTTATTCACTTTGACTCTGAACTGCTCTGGTCTCTTATGCTCTTCACCTTTGACATAATCAATATGAAAACTAATATGGAAACTGGTCTAGTTTGCCAAACTACCTTAGATTTGGGGGAGTCTGTATAGTATATAGTTCTTGGTCTCTCCAGGTCTGACTTTCATTTCACAATACATATTTTTGGCCCAACTGGTCAATACCTATTTCTATTTCCCTTTGTATAATCTTACAAGTATAATGATCTGGCAGCAGTGATGGAAGAGTCTGATGCTATGTGACTACTAGCTTTTTATCACCCCAATCCCCATAACTTGCATTAAGTATCAGGCTATTCAGGAGTGTTGGCGATGGAAAAGAAGTAGTTATGTATCTTTACACTTCCAATGCTTAATTATTCAAAAGATGGTAATAATGTAAAAGCAATATGCTTACCTTGGACTGGGCATCCTGTTATATCATGTCATATCTTGGTCATTTAAGAGTCTCATTTCTACTGGACCCTGGTAGCTTGATACAGTAAACAGCAAGACTGAATAATATTTAGCACATAGTAATGTACAATGATATTATGTAACGCATGGAATTGGGCATAATTATGTACTACACTGCGGCTATTGTGTTCATTCCTTGCAAATTATTTTTATCCTGTTGAAGATGCTCTAGGTAGAAAAAAAGTATCAAAAAACTTTTGAAACAAAGAGAAATCTAAACTCAGAAATCTAAGCACTGAAACCATTTTTTGATTCATGTATTATGAGTTAGTCCTTTATGAATATGCATAAAGTTACCTCTTTTGAACTGTCTTGAACCAAATTCTCATAAATAAACAAGAACCACATCCTACCAACTGACAGAGTCTCTTAGACGAAATGTATTGTGCTAATGGAGTGAACAGAATAAAAATTTTCAAGGGCTTCCTCTCAATTTTAATAAATCTCATAGAAATCGGATCAAGTTCTAATTGCTAATTCATCTGAAATTATTAAAAAGAGATTTCAATTAAATCCCACCATTGAATTTTGATATACTAAATTAAATTAGGACGCTAGATTATATCTTTTTCTTAAAACCAGACCCATTTAAAACCCGTTTCTGTAAATTCTGAAAAGGAACTTTGTGTTCAGTTATGCTGTTTTTTTTTTAAAGAGAGAGAGAGAGAAAAAAAAAAGAAAAAAGAAAAATCCAACATTAGTAAGAAATAGCAAGTTAAATCTCTTACTGAAGATTTTTAATGACATTTCAGTGCTCCTCTTATAATTACTTTTCATCTAAGATATCCCATAATGATGTTGGACATTCTTGGTTCAGGCTCACTGACTTGCTTCATTAGCATGTCATTCCCATTCCACATCATAAGATTTAATTGTAATGCTGAGTATGTGCAGCTCTCCACAGAAGTCTAATCAAAGTGGATTCACTTGTATTATTAATATCAAAAATCAGTCCACTTGCTATTTTTATAAATAAAAGAATCCAGATGCATAAATCAACTGTCATTTATTAGCACGTTACTGGCATATCTGCCAGACATATGAGCAGCCCTATCACAGTTTCTTAGGATTATTTTCATCAAGATTAAAACCCTTCTACATTAAATATACATACTAATTCCTCCATAAAGTAATCAGATTACAGTTCAGGTGACATTGTGTGCTGGAATTCAAATGATTTGTAATAATGAGTTGGAAAGGTATACTTGAAGATAGGCAGAAAATGAAACAAAGAAGAATTTGCTTTTAAAACTGGTTGCTGGCAAAAAAAAAAATATATTGTTGTTTTTGATAAATAATGGGCCCTAACTGTTGCAAACAGGAGACTGGAGAAATGAAATGTTCAGTCTGGCCATGATATTTTCAAAAGTTTTTTTTTATTATTATTATTACTGTACTGGGGGATAAACTTGTGGGTGCTCTTGAGGGTGCTTTAGTCATTCGTGCTTTTAAAGGCTTATTCGTATAAATGTGTGTGTGTGTGTGTGTGTGTGTGTGTGTGTGTGTATGTATGTATGTATATATGTATGTATCTCTATGTCATATATGTATTTGAAAGATGAAATAGGAGAATTGATGGAGGA
The DNA here is from genome assembly GCF_900518735.1 of Pseudonaja textilis. The sequence goes on along the minus strand of NW_020769366.1, from coordinate 3,313,933 downwards.
ACGAAAAGAAAGTACAAACAGCAAAATGTGATGTTACATGCACGGTATTTCCACAGAAACTCATCTGCATATCACTTCATACTCTGACATGATAGTCCTACATGATCTATCATATTCTTAAATAATAGTCCCAGAGTCAGCTAAAACATTCATTCAAAAACTGTAGATTTGGCTACTTTGATGCCAAGTGATGGTTGTTACAAGACTATGATTTAGCATTCATGTTAAATTATGCCTTTCTAGGCTAGTTTAAATAGAATGAATGTCTGAATGTCAAGCTTCTAAGAATTCTGTAGTATTTTTAGATTTGGCTTGGTCTACAATGTTAACAATTTCCCAACTGAAACACTGGTTAAGATAACAAAAGTGAAGGTGTAGTTGCATTATATATAAAAGATCACTACTCTTGTACAAAAATACACAAAACCAAGGATGAAAAACCTCCTAAAATCCATATGGATCAATCTAAAAAGGGAAAAATAACATTGCTATAGGTGTATACTAGAGGTATACTACTAGTTTACAATCTACTTCTTGGTAAATTAAAAAAATATGGGATAGACCAGCAGTGGTGGTCCACGAGAAAATTTTGGTGGTCTGCAGAGAAATGTCACCCCCAGAGCACCCTCCCAAAGCAATTAATCCAGGCTGCATGGGAACACAAGGCTGCACTGCCCACATGGCCGTGGGAATGCTCCCTGCCCTCTCACTCCTTATCTAGCAAACTTGCCTGCTAAGTTGATATTTTTGTCCTTTTTCCGACCATCAGCTGTTCTGCTGCACCGGGAGATTTAGATTAGTTGCATTTCTTGCTTTCTAGTTAATCTTTAGATCTTCCTTAGGACTGAAGCAGTGCAGACTCAGATAGCCAATGGCAGAAAGATAGATCTCTGAATGAATCTGTGATTCTGTGAGCAACTCAATCTGCCTGCCTGCTTTGCCTGATTTTGGGTAAAAGTTGCTCTTCTTTTATAAAAAAATCAAAATTTACATACATGGTGTGTTGTGAGTTAATTTTGTGAGTTTGCTTGCTAGCAAATTTTATGAGTTTGCTTGCGAGCAAATTTTATGTGACAGACTGAGCTAGCCGATGGCAGATAGATAGATCTCTGAATGAATCTGTGATTCTATGAGCAACTCAATCTGCCTGCCTGCCTTGCCTGATTTTGGGTAAAAGATGCTCTTTTTTAAAAAAAAGTTCAATATTTATATAAATATTTATATTTACATACAAGCCATGCCCAGCCAGTCACATGACCACCAAGCCACACCCACAAATTAGGCCACACCCACAGAACCAGTTGTTAAGAAATTTGAACCCCACCCCTGCCTGTGTGTGTGTTTGTGTGAGAGAGAGAGAGAGAGAAAGAGAGAGAGAGAGAGGTTAGATCATCTCTCTCTCTCTCTCTTTCTCTCTCTCTCCCACCATCAGCAAGGCCCCATCAGTCAAAATTAATATTAGTGGTCCCCAGGATTTAGAATTGTGAGTTTGGTGGTCCCTGACCTCCAAAAGGTTGGCAACCCCTGAGATAAACAGCATCACCACCAGATGGCTTTGTACCTGGCTGACAAACCATACTCAATCAGTAGTTCTTAATGATATTACATCTACTTGAAGGGACGTAAGCAATGGGGTACTACAAGGTTCCGTCTTAGGCCCAGTACTCTTCAATATCTTTATAAATGACTTAGATGAGGGAATAGAAGAGGAACTCAAATTTGCAGATGATACTAAGCTGACAGGAATAGCCAACACCAGAGAAGACCAACTCAGGGTCCAAAAAGATCTTGAAAGACTTGAGCAATGGGCCCTATCCAATAATATTAAATTTAATATGGAGAAAATAATATTTTACACCTTGGCAGAAAAAAACCAATGGTACAAATACAAATTAGGTGAAAACTGGCTCAAAAACTGCAATTGTGAAATGGACCTTGGAATCCCATGGACCTTGGAGTCCTATCACTTAAACATGCACCAGCAGTATGTGACAGCAATCAAAAAAGCTAGTACAATCCTTGGTTATATAAACAGAAGCATAGAATCAAAATCATGTGAAGTATTAGTACCACTTTATAAATCCTTAGTAAGACCACCCCTCAACATGGTATCCAGTTTTGGTTACCACCTTACAAAAGAGTTGTTGAGGCTTTGGAAAAAGTGCAAAGATAATTAAGATAATTAAGTCCCTGGAGACAAAAACATATGAAAAACCATCGCGAGAATTGGGTATGGCCAGTCTAGAGAAAAAAAGGATTAGGTGTGACATGATAGCATGTCATTTGAGGGGCTGCCACAAAGAAGAAGGGGTCAACTTCTTTTCCAAAGCAGTAGAAGGCAAGACAAGGACAATGGATGGAAACTATTCAAGAAGAGAAGCAATTATCTCCTGGAATTAAGGAGAAACACCCTAACAGTGAGGACAATTAACTAGTGGAACAGCTTGACTTCAGAAATTGTGGGTGCTTCATCACTGCAGGTTTTAAATGATGACAAAGCTATTTATTGGATGACCACATCAATTTACTTATTCTGGGATCACATTTTGTACAATTATTTGGTACAACCACCTATTTGAATTCAAATTTTCTGAAATGTGTAATTTATGCTAATATTAAAGCCTCTATATTTATTCTAGAATTTATTGATGGGCGCTTACTTTGAAAAGCACTTTCCATTTATTAAATGTCTAAGAGATTCCCAATCATCTATAATCACAGTTGTACCAAAGGTGAGTTTTCAAAATGCAACTGAACTTTGTTTTTCATTGAAGATGTTTCGCTTCTCATCTAAGAAGCTTCTTTGGTTCTCACTGAATAATGGAGAATAGTGCAAGATTCTCCATCATTCAATGAGAACTGAAGAAGCTTCTTGGTAGCAATTCCATGTGATCATCAAATCTCAGGAGATCTTCACAATTTCCAAGACAGCTGAAAACTCAATCTCAGAAGACTTTAATGTTATTAAATAAAAGGCTGTGAGTTAGTCATGCTTAGACTATTTCAGTATCATACCCTGATAGTCATGTTAAAACACACATTAAAAGAAGTACAAAAACCACCCCATGGAATTCTCCATATTTACTCAGAACGGAAGCAGCTTCTTGGATGAGAAGTGAAATGTCTTCAAAGGAAAACTAAAGAAAGTTCAGTTGCCTTTTGAAAAAGCATTCTTGGGATTTCCATTTATTATTTTTTTGTACTTCTTTTAACATGTGTTACAGAACATGTTTATATGTTAAATCAGGACATGATATTGAAATATCCTAAGCATGACCAATCTACAGCCTTTTATTTAATAATATTAAAAGTAATCTGAGATTGAGTTTTCTGCTGTCTTGGATATTGTAGCGATCTCTTGAGATTTGATGATCACATGGAATTACTACCAATTTAAAACATTTTTATGCTGATTTAATTTAGTGGAGAATCTCTGCCGCTAAGACAGTATACAGTGAAATCCCTGGAAACTGCTAATGTCATGCTGTTGACAACTACAATATAAAATAGCTTCTCTAAGGAAATGTGACTGCTGACCCAAACAAGGTGAACGTTAGCAATCAGCATACTGGTACCTGCTGAAGTTCAGTCTGCAGAGGAAGACTATTAACTATCCCTTTGCTCATGATGTATGCAAAAAAATACAGAAACTGCAAAAAATATGGCCTTGTTATTTTCTGTTTAGAAAGGGAAGCAAATTGATCCTTCAAGAGAACATGCAAGTGGTGAAAAAATTAAAAAGCACAACGTAACCATTATGCTTTCTAAACAAAGCTTTTCTTCCAGAAATGTTTGGATCTAGAATCTCATTCTTATCTGGGTATTTAGCCCCTCCACCCCACCAGCCCTGTCCTCCTATATTTATTCGAAGTTACCTGGGTTGTGTATATTTGTACTTGGAAATGTTGCTGAGCCCATTCAACTTACTAGCCAGTAACAGTTCTCTAGTGATACATAGCCAGGGTTGCAGTAAGAAACACTTCTAACACAATCTTTTTGAAACCCTACAATTATCAGCATCCTGAAGCCACGGGGTGGACCTGAAACCACTTTTTGCACATTCCAGAAATGCTTCAAACTACAATTGCTTAAAATTAGCAGCATATTTTCCTGGCATTTTTAAAGGGAAACAGATGGAAACTATAATGTAATCCCCAAGGAATCTTTGTGCATCACCTACTTTCCTCGATCTGTCAAAAAGCTGTTTGCTTGCAAACTTCAGTTGTCTCCCCAAGATTTATGGAAAACATAGTATTAACCAGCTCTGCCTCCTTATAGAGTTAATCTGTGTTCATTCACTAAGGTGCTATTGTTCTGGAGTAAGAACAACTTACTTGCCTTACAAGTCTACTTCTTAAAAAAGTTTTCCACTGCCATAGCTGAACCTCTAAGCATAATCTTTGAAAAATCTTTCAGGACCAGTTCCTTGCCTAACCTATGGTCACAAGCCACGGTCATCCCCATCTTCAAAAAGGGAGACCCCCATCTTAGCTGAAAATTACAGACCAATCTCTTTATGCTGCGTCACCTGTAAAGTCATGGAATCAATTATTAACCAACCCATTATCCTCCACTTAGAGACAAACAACCTACTCTCTAATAAACAATTTGATTTCAGAAAAAAACTATCCTGTAACCTGCAACTCTTACGCTGAAAAAACATATGGACTACACAACTCGATAAGGGCAAAGCAATAGACACAATCTACATAGACTTCTGTAAAGCCTTTGATTCAGTGGTACACGACAAACTACTCTTAAAACTAAAATCTTACGGTATCTCAGGACACCTGCATAACTGGATAGAAGCATTCCTGTCAAACAGACAACAAATGGTCAAAATTGGGAGCGTCCTATCAGATTCTGGACCTGTCAACAGTGGTGTCCCCCAAGGCAGTGTTCTAGGACCAACTCTCTTCATACTCTACATAAATGACCTCTGTGATCATATTAAGAGCAACTGCGTTCTCGTCGCTGATGATGTAAAGATATTCAACACCACAGACAATACTGCTACCCTTCAAAAAGACCTCGACTATGTATCAGAATGGTCAAACAAAGGGCAACTTCAAATCTCAACAAATAAATGCTCTGTCTTACATATTGGCAAAAAAAAATAATCAGAAAATAAAATACAAGCTGAATAGTCAAGACCTTGTTGATGATCCAAACTCTGTCAAGGACCTTGGAGTACTCATCTCTAATGATCTAAGTGCTAGAGCCCACTGTAACTACATAGCCAAGAAGGCATTAAGAGGTGTTAACCTAATCCTATGTAGCTTTTTCTCTGGTAATATCACACTACTAACGAGAGCATACAAAACATTTGCTAGACCAATACTTGAATACAGCTCATCAGTCTGGAACCCACATTATGTATCTGATATTAGCACAATTGAGAAAGTCCAGAAATATTTCACAAGAAGAGTTCTCCACTTCTCTACTCATTGTAGAATACCTTATGCCACCAGACTTGAAATTCTAGACCTAGAAAACCTAGAACTACACTGCCTTCGGTCCGATCTAAGTATAGTATATAAAATCACACATTGCAATGTCCTACCTGTCAATGAATACTTCAGCTTCAACCATAACAATACAAGAACACACAATAGATACAAACTCAAGGTAAACTGCACCAAACCTGATTGCAGGAAATACGACTTCAGCAACAGAGTGGTCAATGTTTGGAATACTCTACCTGACTCTTGGTTTCTTCCCCAAACCCCCAAAACTTTAACCTTAGACTGTCTACTATTGACCTCACCCCTTTCCTAAGAGGTCTATGGGGGCATACATAAGTGCACCAACGTGCCTACTGTCCCTGTCCTATTGTTTCTTTTTTATTTTTCTTATTTGTACCCATTTCATGTATTCATAACTATGTTTATACTTATATCTGTTATCTTATAATTGCTTGACAAAATAAATAAATAAAATAAATAAATAAACCTTATCATCCTCATTCTAAATATAAAATGAAATACATTGCCAGTGCTATATCCTTCTGTGAATATTTAAGGCCCCAAAGTCTGAAATGGCAGATTGCATAGTTTGGTAGGAGATTTAATACTATAGGTAGGTGGGACACAAGTTGAAGTTTGGAAAAGTAGAGATATTCAATTTTTAGTTCAATACTTCAAGTCTGTAATTTTTGAATTTCACATGGGCTGTCATGATTTAATTGAAAGTATTCTGACACATTTCAGAAACTTCAGAAAGACCCTATTTCAGACTGAAAACACTTGTGCATACTTAAAACAGAAGTCAAGAGATCAGTTTCAAACTGTACACAGATTTTTAGCATAAGAATGGAGTTTACCTAGACTTTAGAATATCCTTGTAAAACCAAATTTATGTGGCTCCTCACAATATTTATATAGGATCATCTTAAACCACAGATCAGTTCCATCTACACAGAATAAACCAAAGCAACAACTTTAAGCTGTTGTTGCTGCCGTAATGATCAATAGTCCTTCCAATTCTACTTAAATGTAGTTCTAATATTTCATTCCTATTTTCTACAAATTTATTTTACAAATAAAGCATTTTATTGTCTGATAAATCTTTACAAAATGTCTTGTTTTATACATTAAGATAGAGTTAAAGTATGGGAAAACAATTAAGGGAAGTTTGAGTAGTCTCTTGCATAATAAACATTCATAATCTTGAAGATTATGTAAAAGCCTTGGGAAAAACGTGTTTGGCTGAAGCAAAACTTTTCCATGAAGTATTTTTTTTTCAACTGACCTGCAATTTATTTATTGTTTGTTTATTTTACCACATAACCAAGAGCAACTCTTTGTGGCTTACCTATCATTAAAAACATACTGTAAAACAAAATATCCATAATAATTCAAAAACTCCTCTTGATATAGCATAACCACAACATTCAATTCAGTATTATTCCAGGATGGAGTCATATAATTTTTTGATTCACTTTTCAAGGCTTTACAAATGATTAACAGGTCAGGTCCTTGAGGGAATATGCTTTTCCAAGAAGCCGGCCATTGTGATACAGGAGGCATGTTTAAGGTTCTATTAGATGGCAATGTTTCATAGAGGAGACATGACACCAGTGGTGGTATTCTACCGGTTTGGTCTGGTTCTGCTGAGCTGGTAGCAGCGATGAGCAGTGGAAACTGAACCGATTCTTCCCGATGCTCTGTGTTGGGCCCACCCACCTGCCCGGGCTCCCATACTAACCTTTATGTCTTCCTTTTAAAGCAGCTGCTTTGCATGGCACAGCAATTGCTGCGCAGCAGCTACTGAAGCATCAGGGAGAGTACAGGATTGCAGGAGGTGACTCAAAATGCCTCTGCGTCTGCACAAAGTGAGTGTTTGGTGCATGTGCATGCAAAGTGTATGCACGCGCACAAAGCATGCCCATCAAAGCATGCCCACTAAACCACGCCCACTAAACCTGTGGTAAAACTTTTTGAAACACACCACTGCATGACACTGGTGTATCTCAGGGGGCGAATAGAGACAACCAACACAGGCTACCACACAAATAACCCAGTTCTGTGCCATGA
>NW_020769366.1:3264509-3306388 GCF_900518735.1 Pseudonaja textilis | reverse complement strand
GAAACAATCAACAGACTATTAGAACCATATGGCATCACTATAGCACACAAATCACTAAAGCCAACCAAAACAAATTAAGTAATCTAAAAGATCCAGTTGCTCTAGAAGAAAAAACAGGAGCCATCTACAACATACATACATACATACATACATAAGGATTGTACAGCCGCTATGTAGGACAAGTGAACAGAAGACTAGTGGAGCGCGTCCATGAATACCAACTACCAGTCAGAAGATATGATGAAAATTCCTTAATTTCATAACATATGGACAGACTTCACTAGTCCAAAACACTAGAGAATTCTTGGAGGGCATGGCACTCAGACAAATCAGCTATCAACAGGCACATAGAAATAAGCAATATATACACACACCTCTGAAAAGAGACAATCAAAAGGCTAAAACTCCTCCTGGTCAGCAATCAACATTCAGACAAGTAGATATTAACCAAAATTAATTCTAGATTAACAACAAACAGCCTATAAGAAACGTTCCCACCAACACTGACCAGGCAATCATTTGTGTATAATCAGAGATCAAACCCCATTCCCTTCCAGCACTGATTTTAACTAGCTGGGTAATGAAACATCTTCTAGAAAACTATCAAGGACACTACAATTCAACCCTGAGCTCCTAATATTCTCTTTTATTGAGAGTCACATGTTTTTGTATCCATTTTAAAAAGCCACTTCGGTCCTGAGGGGGGGAAAAAAAACACTTTAGTATTAGAATGAAGTCTCAGGCACAGAAAAGATAAAAACCAACAGAAAAGGTAAAATTTGAAAAAGGGAAACAAAATTTAAAGATCTGAAAATGCTAATGGTACCACGAAGGAGAACATATTTAGACAGAGACGGGTAATGGGAAAAAGATTAATGGGTTTGAAATCACAAACCATACAGAATGAGCAGAGCAAAGTCAAAACACTGAGAGGATTTTATTCAGGATCAATAGGTGCAAAATTAAAAGTAAATAAGAAGAGAAGATGAAAAACATTTTAAGAGCTTTAACAATAGAAGTACAGATGAGAGCAATGGCTTAAAGCCAGAAGAGAAAAAAAAAAAAAGCAGCAATGGTGCTGAAGAAGATGAGAGACTTTATGATAGAACTAGACAATTTGTAATCTGTTGTGCCATCCTTTTAGACATATGAGTATATATGGAGATTACACTTATGCGGGAGACTTATCTGAGCAACCTGCAACTTTTGCTGCAAGGTTTGCCCATTGATTTTCTCCCTGCAGTTTCCCAGGGTTCCCCAATGATTTATGGAAAGGTGTCAGGGAACACTGCAAATGAGGTCATAGCAGCAGCAATGCTGAACAGCTGCAGTGTAGTGATGCTGACATGGGAAGATCTTCAAAATGTCATTCCCATGGGAGTAATGGGACCTGGTATTCTGTAAGTTATCTCTTTTTGAGGTACCTTGATTGAAAAATTATTGCCCTACGATGTACCATTTTGTCTAGTTAAAGATTACAGACTCGAGCGTTTAGTAGTATATAATTGTCACAATCTTTAGAGAAATTGGGAAGGATGGAAAGGCAGTTATTATAAACACGGCTCCCATTTTCCCATCTCCAAAATTCTGAATTTTTAGTTCATTGATAAATGTACTTCCACGTTCACTTCACAGAGAAATGACTTATTTCCAAAGATTGCAGCTTGTGCTGCACCACGCTGTTCTCCCATTCTTCACACGAAGAAGGATTTCCATTGAAGAAGTGCAAGTGGCTGGGAATTCCCTTGACTTTTAGAATGGTGGTTTTTGACTAGATAAAAAAGCAGGTAAATTACTCTTGATAAAAAAAATAAATGACTTGGAGTTTTTAAGCATCTTTTTCTTACCAAAATTTTAAACTCCATTTTTACAGTATATACTCCAGATGTTTACCTCCTGTTTCATGGGTATCGGGTTCAATAAAGTTTTTTTATGAGGAAAACATTCCATAAATGAATAATAAAATAATAAAACTGTATCCAGACCCCTTCACTATTATCAATTTTGTTATGCTGCAGCGTGATTCCAGTTGTTGAAATTCATTTTTTTCTCATCAATCTACATTCAGTACCTCATAATGACAAAGTGAAAACAGAATTTTAGAAATGTCTGTAAATTTAGTAAAAAGAAATATACAGGTATGTGTGTGTATGTGGTTATAAACAATAGAAGGATATATCTTTCCAAATAAAAGCCATAAACCACAAAGCACAGCAATTATAATACATGAATAAAATATCTTATTAACTATTTAAAGTTCAATGTGTGAGATACAGTTGTTGATCTGTCTCTTCATACCAGTGTATGTATCTGGATAAAAATAAATGAAAACAAAGATTTGTGATATATAATCAGTGATACATTAAATTCATTATATTTCTATATTTTCTCTTTGATCTAGTTGCTATTCTCTCTTATTGAGGATTCTCTGAAAAATATAGCTGACTATAACACATTTGAATCGCAATAATTATGAAAAAATATGACACTTTTGTGAAAACTTAGCGTTAAGTCCTGTCAATTGCCTGGACATCCTTATAGTTTTCTTGGCAAGATTTTAGAAGTGGTTTGTTCTCGCCTCCTTCCTGGGGCTGAGAGAAAGGGACTAACCCATTGGCTTTGAGCCTAAGGTGCGAATAGAACTCATATTCTCATAAATTCTAGTCTTTTGTCTTAACTGGCTCTCTAAAATGTAATCAAATTTAAATTAGTCTTTCATACAAAAAGACGAACCAAAATGTCCTTCCCTCTTTAAAACCAGAAAATATCGTCCCTACAGATGTGTGATGCAAGCTTCTCAGCCCAACTGCTGTGGCCTTCTTGGCTCAAAAGCATGCTTAAATGTGACCTCCCATCATCCTAAGATTTATCTGATTATTAGAAGCATCAGCTCAGAGCTCAGAGAATATAAATTTGTAAAAAAGGGTAAAAATGCATCAATACTAAGAATGGCACAGAATATTTTAAACAATTAGTGGAAACATTTACTTCTAACTATCAGTAACTTTAAGTATATGTAGATTAATGACTAGCCTATAAATATCCTACTAACCAGGAGCATTTATGGGACGAGGTATTCAAAAAATAATCTCTTCTGCATTATTTGGCTGGAAGTCAGTTCCTTGAGTTGTATAGAAAAAAGGGGTGGGACTTTGATTGCATGGTCACATCCATCAATTCATTTTTTTTTTTACTTCATCCTGCCATTGCCTCTTCTATTACCAAAATAGAATAGGAGAGAATTCTTTATTGGGCAAGTGTGATTGGACACACAAGGAATTTGTTTTGGTGCAAATGCTTTCAGTGTACATAAAAGAAAAGATACATTCATCAAGAGTCAAGAATCATCAGGTACCACACTTAATAATAGTCATAGGCTACAATAAGCAATCAAATCATACTAGGAAACAAACAGTCAATATAAATTGTAAGGATACAAGCGACAAAGTTACAGTCATACATTCACAAGTGGGAGGGGATGGGTGATAAGGAGCGATGAGAAGGCTTTGTAAATAGTTCTACAGAAAAGAAAAGGAAAGAAGAAGCACCATTTGTCGTAACTTCTAATTGGCAATTGGACCAAAGCTTCTATCCCTTGTTGCAGTATGCTATTTCTTGAATTTGTCCTTCCCAAATATTCCTGTCCAAATTATGCTCATTCATTAAAGTCTAATGTATTTTTCTGTAACTTCAAATTGCAGAGCCAATTGAAAACTTGCAGCTTTAAATAGATTACACTTTGTGGATATGAGAGCAAGTGCCTAATATATATTTTTTAAAAAAATCAAAACTTCCTATTTACTCTCCATTTCTAAATTCAATTGAAAACATTTCCATAACATGCACCCACTAGATGTTACACTATTTGTATCACCATAGAATATATTAAATGCCATGATAGTCTACTCTGAGTTTTTCTATATTTGGTGTTTTTAAACAGTTTATATTTGTTATCATATCAAAGACAGGCTTGCAATTTTCAAAAGGAAGAAAGGAACAGAGCGCCCAAGGCTCTTCCAGCATTACATTTCTTATTCCATTTTATCTTTCTTGGTTTTGACTAATGTCAGTAACAGCTACTGGTAATAAACTGCTTGTTACAGCTCGTTCTTGCCTTCAAGCAGTGGCTTTGATACATTGTCAGCCATTGGAAGCATTTCCTGATTACATTTCCAAATTGCTTGTTTATTGATAGAAAGTTAATAAAGCAAAAGACAACTTTATGGGCTGAAATTAAATGAAAGTTTCCTTTGATGTTCAAATTATCCAGTCAACCAATGTGCAGTGAAATGTAATCATTTCGGAGTTTTATCTAGCAGGAAAGAACTATGTCAGATGAAGGGATATACTAGACAAGACATTGTATCAAATTACTAATGAGAAATAGTCTTTAGTTATGTAGATATTTTATTTTTCCTCCAAGATAAGAGAGAAGAAAGAGCAAAGTACAAATATGCAAAAAGTGTGTATTTTAACTAATCATGGTTTCTGTATTTTTGATTAGGAGCTATAAATAAAAATGTGTTTATTTGCAACCCTATCAAAGAAATGCACAAGTGAGGTGCTTTTAGTGATAGATAATCTGGAAGAAGCAGTTGCATACATTGACTTTCCAGACAAAGTGGAGGATATTCCTAGATTTAACTGCATTTCTAATCCGAAAAGAAATTGCTAATACTTTCATCAATAGCTCATTTCCAAAAGGTTATGTACACAAGATAAATTAAAAACAACTTGTAAATTATAATAATGCTATTATACTATTCTTGGCTGGAATTGTTTTGTTTCTCTTTAAGGGGGTCATTAATTGCTGAAAACTGATTAAGTTTGACAGAATATAAGTGTACACCTAGTCAGTTCAGCAGGGCAAGATGTCTAGTGCAAAAATGGCAAAATCAAACACACTGTTTTCTCTATCAACAATCCTCTGGAACTACAAGACCTGGGCTAAAAACTATAATGAGAAATAGAGGGAGAAAAATACCAGGATTCTTCCTGCTTATTAGATCAAACATTTCCCTCAGGGATATAAGAAAGCCAGAAGGCAATTAAATGGCAAAACAACAAGGTCTTGTTTGGCCAGACTGAAAACAAGGAGAAGAAACAAAAGGAATAATTTATATTTTATCAAATGACAAGGGAGCTGACTATTAAGTCAGAACATTGGCTCATGTTGCTCATTTGTCCATTCCAGAAGTGAGAAATACCTGGCCCAGGAGCAAATGTAGCCTGAGAGCTGTCCACATCTAACTTTGATATTGACCTTTATCTAAAATCACTCTCTCCAGAAGGTGTCAGGGAATGTTTGATTCTCTAAAGAGGTTGATCCCTCCTACCATCATTTTCCAGTAGATTTTGGAGAGCTACTGTTTGGGGAAAATATTGACTATTTCTTTTGACATATTTTTCTAACATATAAAAATAGTGGTGGAAGCTCCCCACAGTGGTGTATACATTTTCCCTGTCCTCAGAGTAGAGGGGAATATATAGATGTTACATTATGTCAGACCCCTATGTACAGAGTTATAAAGTCTTCCAACTTCTACAAGATAGTCACACAGTGTATAATATATCTTGTGTGGAATTTTCAGTTACAATGACCTCCAGGAGCCACCACATAACCAAGTTAATCCTTACGAGGGGTCTTCAGATGTTAGTAGCCAGTTTTTCCAAGTACAGATTACATTAGATGAAAACTGGCTGAAACACTGTAATTGTGAGAAAGACCTTGGAATCTCAGTGGATGATCACTTAAACATAAGTCAGCAGTGTGTGGCGGCAGCCAAAAAAGCCAATGCAATCCTAAATTGCATTAACAGTTAGAGGGATACAATCAAGATCAAGTGAGGTACTAATACCACTCTATAAAGCCTTAGTAAGACCATATGACTAAGGAGACGTCTTCGGACAGTGCTAGCATTTCGGGTTTGTAACGGAGATGAGCCCTGCTCCCTAGAGCTGGAAGCAACTAGCACATATGTGTGAGGAGAACCTTTACCTTTTTAAGACCACACCTAGAATGCTGCAACAAGTTTTGGTCACCAAAACTATGAAAAGAGGTTGAGACTCTAGAAAAAGTGCAGAGAAGAGCAACCAAGATGATTAGGGGACTGGAGGCTAAAATATACGATGAATGGTTGCAGGAACTGGGCTTGGCTAGTCTAGTGAAGAGAAGGACCAGGGGAGACATGATAGCAGTCTTCCAATATTTGAGGGGCTGCCACCAAGAGGAAGGGGTCAAGCTATTTTCCAAGGCAACTGAAGGCCAGACAAGGAATAATGGATGGAAACTGAACAAGGAGAAATTCAACCTATAAATGGGAAATTTTCTGACAGTGAGAATAATCAACCAATGGAACAGTTTGCCTTCAGAAGTTGTGGGAGCTTCATCACTGGAAACTTTCAAGAAGAGCCTGGACTGCCATCTATCAGAAATGTTGCAGGGTCTCCTGCTTGAGCGGGGGGGGGGGGGGGGGACTAGATGACCGACAGAGTCTCTCCCAACCCTGTTATTCTGTTTCTGTTCTGAATGACAGACTGGATGATGCATTCATTCTAAAGCTCAGTCTGAAAGCAAAATATTAGCAGCTTAATGCTTTGATTTAAATGCATATGAGTAGGGTAATCTTAGAATGTACACTTCTCCGAAAGTATATAATTATACCAAAGCTGAATACATTATGTGTTTTCTCAGCTTTATCCTCCACAGGAGCACACAGTTCAGACAAAAGCGGCAAGACTGACCAGAGAATAAAAGCACACAGCTTCAGGTAATTTTCCTAAATTCACTACTAATGGCACATTTATAATATATGCCAAAATCATAAAAGCAAAGTGTGTCAGGTGGTAGAATGGCAAAAATACATTTTTGCTTGGTTAGAATTACTTTTATAGGTTCATAAAAGCAAATGCTTTGTAGGTTACCCTTTCTTCTGGAAAACACATATATAAGTGTGCTATGTGTCTGCACCCACATGCAAAAAACCCCAAAACCAAACCCCTCAGATACACATACAAACATACATACAGTGTTTCTCTTAAAATAAGACTGGGCCTTATTTTCTTTTGGGCTCCAAAATAGGCAATAGGGCTTATTTTCATAGGTGTCTCATTTTGCGCCTACCTGCCTAGCCCTTCCCACCATCTGCTTGCCCGTAGCCTTATAGGCCTTCCCAGGGCAGATGTACTTTTCGGCCAGATGGGGAAATGACAGAGACTCAAAGCTTTGTCTGCTTGCAAATGGGGAACTTCGAAAAAGAGCTAAGCATGTTGGGATCGCCTGCCTCCCCACCCTCCGTGCCTCTGCCTCTGCCTGGCTCTGTTGTGCACTTTTCGCCCAGAGAGAGAGAGAGACAAAACTTCACCTGCTTGTAAATAGGATGCTATGGGAATGCAGGCAAAGCTTCGAGTCTCTCTCGTTTCTCCATCTGGACAAAAAGTGTGTCTGCCCTGGGAAGCCCTGTAAGTCGTTGCGGTTTATTTGAATACAGAATGGCTTCCAAGGATAAATTGGCAAGCAGATGGTGGGAGAGAGAGGGTGGGCATCTGCCTCCCCCATTCCCACATGCCTGTGCTTCCTCTTGCTGTCAGTGCTACTGCAGAAGCCTCTTGTGAGCCAGCGAGCACGTGGGTCTGCCTCTCCCCTGCCTCTGCCTCTGTGCTTGGACTTATCTGCTCTGCACCAAAGAGCCAATGGGCTGTAACTCCTGCTGGACACTGTCAGTCCCCCTATGTGCTCACTGCCTCTTGTGCTGGCCATGCCTATCCCTGGGCTTATTTTTAGTGTAGGGCTTATATTAGGCTCACCCCCAAAATCAGGCTAAGGCTTATTTTCAGGGTGGGTCTTATTTTGGGGGAAATATGGAATATATCAGAGGAGAACTTCAGCAGGAATGTAACTCGTTTGTAGTGATTTTCTCATTATGGCAGGAACCTTAGACGCAGTTCTAATTCAGAAACATGATTGATTTGCCTTGCTAAGTTGTGTACATATGAAATTGGAGAAAGATTATGGTTACTACATTTACTTCTATGGAAATAGAACTGGGCATTAAGGGAGCTGATGTAGTATACCTAAAGTCAGTGGTAGGATTCAAATTTTTTTTTACTACTGGTTCTGTGGGCATGGCTTGGTGGGCATGGCAGGTGAAGGTTACTGTTAAATCCCATTCCCTCCCCACTAACCTGCTTTCCAGCTCCATTCTCCTGTGCAGAAAAACAAAAGAAGACCCAGCCGATCAGCTGGGACTCAGTGGGAGGCAGAGAATAAATGGGGGCGGGGCCAGTCAGAGGTGGTATTTGCCAGTTCTCTGAACTTACCCAAAATTTCCACTACTGGTTCTCCAGAACTGGTCAGAACCTGCTGAAAACCACCTTTGCTTAAGGTGGAAACTAGGATTAGAGAGACACAGATTCTAGTACAACATTAGCTACAAAATCTGCCCAGTAACTCCTTCTCAGTCCTAGACTGGGAAGTCAGAAAACTTGCACTAGATCAACATGGTAGATCATGGCCCATATCATTCAATAAAGGGGAATTCATCATGTAGCAAATTGGTTCTAGCTGGGTATAAAAATAATACCTGGGTTTTAATTAGCAATTAATTATTTAAGCTGTCTGGGTACCTGAGGTTTTAAGTGGGGTATTCTCCATTCCTTATCCGGGGTTAAAACAATACAAATCAAAACCACTTAATGATAATTAAACAATTCTTAAATTTTTCCCAGTAAAAATTCAGAATCTTCCAGGGAGCCATCCTCAAAAGCTTTTTGAAACAGGAAGGTCTTGATGACTTTCCTAAATTCCAAAGGGATTTGGAGGGGTCTCTGTTCATTCTTGTAATGTTGTTCTATGGAAAAGCATCCCTCAACAACTTGAAGTAATGCTTTCGCATGTGTCTACATGCCTGCTTTAACATTATGAGAGAAAGAAACAAAAAGAAATCTGGAAAAGACTTTTTTAAAAGATAAATGTCACAATGCAACAAGATAACCATAAATTAATATATGGAGTCACCTAATTTCCATTATTCCCAATTCAGACTTATAATAGGGAGTATAGATGTATCTGCCTGAGAATGTGTTTGTGTGCACATTGTGTCTAAATTTCCTTGGTAAATCCAATCCTGCAAGCAAATTTTCATATACAAACATAGCTATGTTGGAAATTATTTGTATGAATTGCTACGAAACTCATACTAAGGCACCACCTGCTACTAACTAAGGCAGCACAATGTTTTTGGACTTCTGATCAAGCCTAGAAAAAGATGGAAGCAATTCCTTTAAGGGGATCTTTTTTCCCAGGTTTGTGTGAAGAATCCAGAAAAAAATAGGCAGCTTTAATAAAGAGAAGAAAAGTGTTGTACTTGTAAAGATTTGAAGCATTTCTAAATCAAAAGCTATATGGTCTGTCTGTCTATGTCAGTCTATCATTTACTATCTATATAAACTACATAATCAATTTATGTGTCTCTAATTGTCACATATTGTATTAGAAATACTAAAAATATTTATTAGAACAAAGATGAAAATAATAACATCAATAACAATATAACCACCAGGTTAAGCAAACAACATCACTATATCAAGGGATTAAAATATTTGGTATTCGCATCAATGTGAAGTCACTAAAACAAATTAAAAATTCAAGTTCTTGCTGATAAAGCCATATTTTTAAAGAAAACAGTGAACACAACACATGCAGAAAATTTGGACATCTTTTCAATCTATACTTGGTATCACCTCTTTGAGCAGAAATAACAGCTTCCAAATAAATCTTACAGCCATCTGTGTATTCTTACTTTCTGAGTATTTTCCCCTGGTCCCTTGCAGACATTTTCCAGCTCAGAATATTATTAAATCTTCCTGAATACCTTGCATATTGAAGATAAGCCCAAAGATTTTCAATAAGATTCAAGTCTGTGGATTGTGAAGGCTACTTCAAAACCTTTATCTCTTTTTCTTGTAATCTTCATGGTTGATTTGGAATAGTTTTTTAGATCATTGTCTTTCTGAAAACATCTTTCAATTTCTTTACCAATTGTGGGACATTGACCTTGCCTATGATGACATTTCATTGAATGAATTCTCCCTTCCACTCATATGATATTTTCTCCACTGCTGGTGCCATATAACCTGTGTGCATAAAAGAACCCTAACCCTAACCCTCTGCTTAACAGTTCTCAAGGTATTATTTTCTTCAAGGGCTTCACCTTTTTTTCTTCAAATATATCTTTTGGGGTTCGGATTAAACAGTTCCATTTTGTTCCATCAGTCTAAAACTCTTTATTCCAAGACACTTCAGGCTCATTGAAGTTTTCTTTTGTATGCTCAGATACACAAAAGATGTACAGAAATGGTTTCATTCTGATAACAGTTGGAGAATCACGAAAAAACAACAACTCCCAAGACATTATTTTACCAAGAGTACAAACTTTACTGAGTAAATCCACATTGGCACAGAAGAAGCGAAACCAGCTCTGGGCTTCTTGCTCAAAAGCATGCATAGCTCATTTCACTTTTCCCCATGGGACACCCACAGTCCATTATGTCCACCAATCACTTCTGATCATTTTATTATGGGCATTGGCGGGCCATGCTGGGAGGTCTGCTAGGGTTGTCCTTGGGGGGCAGCAATGTCTCATAGGAACCGATGATGTTTGAATGCCATTCCCCCAGCCCTTGTATTACAATCCAAACCACCCTTATTTTTGTCAAGCTGTGACCAAAGTGGAATATAGGTGAAAGTTCAAGTTAGTCTTGACGTGCCAACCTCCCGAAGAAGGATAGACCTGAAACAACAATAAACATACAGACACATTATTACTTATGACCCAACTACTGCTGCATTTCTTATTGGGGCAGTTGAGGGTATCTACTGTGAAATTTCTTACCTGACCTCACTGCCTTAATGTTGGGAGAGGCTTATGATATTTGGAGTCAAGAATCTTTTTGACCCCATAGTGCTGCTCTCTCTTAACTAGGCTAGGAGGAGGTGGTGGTTCTTTCACCAGCCTCAAGCCAGATCCCTGAAAGGGTTTTAAAAGACTGTAATGAAATACCAGATGATTTCACCTGAGGCTTCTTGGCAATTTTAGCTCCATCATCCCTGGATTCATGATCTGGATGATTTGGAAAAGCTCAATGTATTTGGGACCTAACTTTTTACAAGGCTGTCTCATGTTTAGATACCTGGTGGACAGATACTCTTTATTTCCAACTCTAAATTCCCTTTGGAAGACCCATTTCCAAATCTTCTTGCCTTTGGGGGCTTTCCCTAGCTTTAGTTAGCATTTCATGCATGGTGGACCATGTGGCTTTTAGAGCATCCGTTCAGTCAGCCGATTACACTGAGGATGGAGCTTCCTGTGGGAGCTCCATCATGGGCATGAATTCTGTCCCCATGGTCACTTTGAAATGGGTAAAACCTGTGCTGTTGTACACCTTGTTATATGCCACTTCTGCTAAAGACAGGAGCATGGCCCAATTAGTCTGCTGATCATTTACATAATAGCACAGGTATTGATCTACTAATGAGTTGGCATGCTCAGCCGCCCCACTGGTACTCAGATTCTAGGCGGAGCTAAATCCCTGGGAGAAGCCTATCATTTTTAAAAATTGCCACCAAAATTTTGTGGTGAATTGTACCCCCGTTTGAGATAATGTGCTTCAGGACCCTGTGTAGGCTATAGATGTGTTGCACAAACATCTTGGCTATGGCCTGGTCTGAATGAATCTTCAGACATACCAGAAAGTGTGCTCGCTTCGAGAACAGGTTGATGACAGTTCAAATTTCTTTTCTTTTTTTAAATAAAAAAATTATTTTTATAACAACAACAAAAACAAACAAATAAAACCTTTCTGTTCATCAGTGTGTCAGTTGAGTACGCATTTCTTTGTGCACATAATAACATTATCATACATATTTTACTTATATATGTTTATATATATATATGTGTGTGTGTGTGTGTGTGTATGTATGTATGTATATGTATATGTATATATGTTTATATTCTAATCAGTATTTTATATTGCATATGTTACTTATTATATTAGCCTTAACATTATATTTATTGACTTTCAATAATATATTTAACATTCATTTTCTTACTCTAACTCATTCAATTATAAGTAATAGATATTATACTGTACTTACATATTTCAATTTCTTACTCTTCTATCTAGCAATTCATAAAATAAATTCCAAATTTTACAATAATCTTTTTCCTCTTGTTCTCTAATTGCCATTGTTAATCTACTCATTTCTGCACATTCCATTATTTTCTTAATTATTTCCTCATCCATCGGAATTTTCTCATTTTTCCAATTTTGTGCAAATACAATCCTGGCTGCTGTTAATACATTGATAATCAAATAGGTTAACTCTTTGTTATAACCCTCAGCCAAAATTCCCAATTAAAATGTCTCTAGTTTTAAATCTATAGATTGTTTTATCATTTTCTCCAGCCACATATGTCCAATACTTTTTAGCTTCTGTGCATGTCCACCACATATGGTAGTATGATCCTGGTAACTTCTGACATTTCTAGCACTTCACCAACTTATCTTTAAACATCTTGGCAATTCTCATTGGGAGTGCCACCTGTAAAACATCTTATACGAATTCTCTTTAGAAGCTGTTGACATATTTAATTTATAGTTTCTAGAACATAGTATCTGCCATTTATTCCATATCCAAAGATTTCCCCCCACGCAATCATTGATTCTTTAACTTGTTCTTCCTCTAATTTCACTCCTAGTAAGTAACCATGTAATTTTTTAATCAACTTCTCTTCAGTGCCTGTTAGGATTTTATCCAATTCAGTCAATTCCTTATAAAACCCAGCCATCTTAATGTCTTTCTCATACCTTGTATGTATTTGCAAATACGAATACCAATTCATTTTTATCCCTTGTGACTCTTAATTCTTGCTTTGTTCTGAGTTCACCCTTTTCGTTTAAAATTTCTTCATATCTAATAATGTGTTCCTTTTTAAAAAGCTGTGGATATGTAAAAGCTTCTAATGTTGGTAACCAGACTGCTATTTTCATATAGTGATAATCTCTTATTTTTTCCCATACTGTTAATAAAGCATCCCTAATGTAGTGTCTCCTAAAATATCCATGTACCTTACTTTCTTTATACCATAAAAATGCATGCCAGCCCCATTGTAAATCATGCCCTTCTAGCGTTAATAATCTGGCATTTTTCAATACAATCCATTCCTTCATCCACATCAATATTGTTGCCTGCTAGTATAGTTCCAAATTGGGTAATCCAAAACCCCCTCTCACCCTTACATCCTGGAGTAGTTTTATCTTGATTCTTACCTTTTTCCCCTGCCAAATGAATTTCAACATCATTTTATTTAAATCTTCCAAGTATTTGTTTTCAATCTTATTGGAATCGTCTGAAATAAGTATAATATTTTTGGCAATATGTTCATTTTAATTGTCGCTATTCTACCTATTAAAGATAGTTGTAAAGTTTTTCCATTTTTCTAAGTCTATCGCAATCTGTTATACTAATCTCTCGCAATTATCTTCTTTAAGTGTTCCACATCTAGCTGTCATTTGTATCCCTAAATATTTCACTTTTTTTGTAATTTGAATATTTAATTTGTCCATTAATCTTTTCTTTTCTTTTTCTGTCATGTTTTTCACCAAGATTTTTGTTTTTTTCTTTGTTTATTTTCAATCCTGCTACTTTGCCAAACTCCTCTACTTCTCTAATCAACTTCTTCCAATATAAAAACCAAATCTTCTGCGAAAGTTTGTAATTTATATTCTTCCTTTTTTATTTTCATTCCCTTTATTTCTTCATTTTTCCTAATGTTTCTATTCAAAACTTCCAAAGTCAATACAAACAATAATGGGGATAACGGACAGCCTTGTCTGGTTCCTTTTTGAATGTTAAAGTTTTCTGTCAATTCTTCATTTATCATTACTCTTGCTGTTTGCTTGTTATATATCGCCTTTAGTGCTTTAGTAAACCTATCTCCAAAACCCATCTCCTCCAATTGCATCAACATAAATTGCCAATTCACATTATCAAATGCTTTCTGTGCATCTAAAAACACTAATGCCATTTGTTTCTCTAAGTGGGTTTCATAGTATTCCAGAGTATTCAATATTATCCTCATATTATTTTTTATTTGTCTCTTGGGTAGAAATCCATTTTGATCTGAGTGTATAAAATGATTTAAATATCTTTTACTCTTTCTGCCATTATTGAAGCAAATATTTTATAATCGGCATTTAGCAGAGATATTGGTTTATAATTTTTTATTTGTTGTGGGTCAATATCTTCTTTTGGTATAAGTGTAACATATGCCTCTGTCCATGAATCAGGTACTTTATTTTTTGTCAAAACCTCATTCAATACTTCCAACATTGTAGTAGAAATTACTTCCTGTATTGTCTTATAGAATTCAGCTAGTAACCCATTCAGTCTGGGAGCTTTCTCAGTATTTTGTCTATTTATTGCTTCTGTCAGTTCCATTATTGTTATTTTCTCATCTAACATGGTCTTTACTTCATCAGGTATTCTTGGTAATTCTGCTTCTTGTAAATATTGCTGTACTTAGCTTTCTAATATTGCCTCTTGATCATATAGTTTCTCTTAGTATCTGTATTATTTTTTTAATTTTCAAAATAATTCTATTTAGCCCCTCTAATCTTTTGTGCCAGTTCTTCTTTTTCCATTAGTCCAATTTTGTGTTTAATTATATCCATTTGATTTTTGATATTTTTGTGCTGTGGATATCTTTGTAAATCCTCCTCCAATTTCTTATGTTCTTGTTCTAAAATTTGTTTGTCTCTTTTTAATGTTCCTTCTTCTTGTACAGGTTATAATCACACCTCCGGTATATGCTTTCATAGTGTCCCATACATTTTGCGATGAGGTTTCTCCTGATTTATTTTCTTTAAAGAAGAAAACCAATTCTTTTTCCAGGTTATTAATAAATTCTTTTTCTTTCAAAGTTGAATTATTCAAAGTCCATCTTAGTCTTTTCTTCTGCTATTTTATTGTGCTATTTTATTCTGAGTTGTGAGCACTATTATATTGTAAATTGGGGAGATGTTTGGCAAAATTAAATGGAAAAAGGGGCATGGTTGAATTTGCTTTTTAAATCCTTCAGCACTTCTCTAGATAAAAAGTGAAAGCCCATTAAAAAAGATCAGCAACACTGTAGAGCTGGGGCAATTTTTGCATTGTCAGTTTGAAACAATCTCAAAATTTCCAATGAAAAGAGGCATGGATGACTTTCCTGCCTTTCTATAGTTGGCTAGGTTGGGCCTAGTCAGCTCTCGTCTCCCCGAGATCCTCTGCTTTTTACACCCTGGTGCCCCCATATTTCTGCCTTAATGTAGCTGCTTAGTGATTTCTGCTGCCATTGCCTGTCAGTCACATGGATGTATTTACCTGATGTTTTCCCACATAACCCTGGCATGTGAGACAGGTAAGAATTTCACAGGCTGTGCCACCAATGAAGAATAAGCCAAAAAGTAGAGAAAAATAATGTGGATAAAAATGAAATAAATACAGTAGTGTAAGGCATGCGACAAGGCAGTCAGTACCCCTTTTCCTTTAGAAGGACATCATTGTCACAAATGATTTGTTTATTTTATTAGATGTTTATCCTGTTTTTATTACTTTATAAGGAATTCAAGGTGGACAACTTATCTAATATTCCTTCCTTTTCTTAGTTTCCCCACAACCACAATCTAAGAAGTGGTTTGGGTGGGAGAGACTGACTGATCACTCAGCCATTTTTACAAGCCTAAAATGGTACTAGAACTCAAAGTCTCTTGGCCAGCACCTTAGACCTTAACCACTACTTTGTTTAAAAAGGAGGAAAGAATGTCAAAATAACTTGTAAGAATTGCATGCGAAAACAGGGTTGGAGGAAACAAATAAAGCTGAAAACATCACAGATAACATCTCCCATAGAATAATGCAAAAAACAAGAGAGGTTGTAGCAAACCTAAGATGGACCTGTTAGTAAGAAAGGAGACTAGAATGAGCAATAATAAATACTTTGCAAGATGCATCAAACCTGAAATCAAGATGTTTGTTATTTATTTTCACAAGGTAAGCATTCTTTTTATTTGAAAACTACTCACTCTGGCGAGGTGAGCAGCCAGGCGTGACAAAGAGAGGCTGGGCAATCACATCACCACTCAGCCCCACCTACCCAGCCAGTCATTAGGGCAGAGAACCAGTCGCTGAATTATTTGAATCCCACCACTGGTAATAGGCCAAGACAAACTCATTATAAAGTCATATCCCTATAACCCCTAATACTGAAAAAAAAAAGAAGTCTAATTTTGCTTTATGTTCAGATAAACCAGAAGGCATCTAGAAAAATGACTGGGGAATTATAGTTGAAAGAAAAGCCACTGATAATACTGCATGTTTGTTTGTTAAATTTATTGACTGCCCATCTCACCACAGGGCAACTCTGGGCGGCTTTGTTCTTCTGATGGATCACACTACCATTTATATAGTATTTACATCCCTTTTGTTCACTGCTCTATTGACCATTTGACTCCATTGACTGGAAAAAATAATTAAGCACGTTATTTACTGTTTTTCAACTATAAGAATCACTGCTAAAATGATGACGATGGAAATATCATCTAGCTTGTTTCCACACTAGATATTTAGCAAAGAACAACCATGTCTTGTTCTTACATAATGTATAAGACTCCATATACCATTTATACTTTTTCTCAGTGTTTATTAGCTTTTTTTTCATAGCAGAAAGGTCTGCTATAGAAAGAGGAAAATAGCACCAATATGTATGGCCTTAGTTTCTCATTTTTGTTTTCAGAGATATATTTGTTATTGGGAGCAGTGACTTAGGCAAAAAGAAAAAACTCCATCAAAGGTCAGAATGTATTTATTAATATTGTTTCATGAACAATTTTGTATAATCTAATTTTTTAAATTGATGTATATAATTAATTAGTTTTAAAACACTTGCTATTTTTTAAAATATTAGCAAATGCCACTTTAGTGAGTGTTATAGAATGATATCATCATAATATTAATTAGAAAAAGAACAGGAAGACAAAAAAACATTCCTTGCTCTACATTAATTTATTTACTGGCATTTCATGGGCAGTAATCCTAATGTGTATTCATAATTATAGCTTTCCCCCCTTATGTTCAATTCTCAGAGACTGACTGGACAAATCCCTACAGGTTTTTTGGTAAGATTTTTCTGTAGTCATTTGCCATTGGCTCTTCCTAGAGCTAAGAGAAAGTGACTAGTCATGATCACTTTGTGCCCAGGGAAGGACTAGAACTCACGATCTTCCAATTTGTAGTCTTGTGCCTTAACCACAACACTAAACTGGCTCTCAATTACAACTTAGCAATAAATAATTATTTTAATTCTTGTAAGCTTTCATAAGTATAGGCCCTTCCAACTACTATTTTGCAATAGGCCCCTCCAACCACCTCCAGGGGTGGGATTCTACCGGTTCTGACTGGTTCTATAGAACCCCTTGTTAACTTTCTAAGCAGTTTGGAGAACCTGTAGTTATCTAAATCTCTTTTTGTTTTTTTCCACCCTTATTACATTCTTGGCAGTATGCCTAGACTTACTGGCTCGAAGGAGGGTTTGTTTTTTTTATTTCCTTAAAGGGGAAGGGTTATTTTAAGCTTTTTACACTGCTGTTGGGAGGAGATACTCCTCTGGATATACTTCCAGCCACATACAACAATCAGCACTTTGAAGAAATAATTGAATAACTGGAAAGGAGCTTTTAATGACAAGGAGTCAAGATGAGTGACATTCAGCAAGACTTCTTGGCTGGCTAGAAAGATTGACATTCAAACGTGCATTTACAAACCATGTAGATGGCAGTCTTCCTTCACTGCTTTAGTGGTATCTGGCACTGTCCTTTTGGGGTGTACTTCCAAAAAACATTTGGATGGATAGGTGCTTCCATTGTTGAAAGTCACACTGGTTCTCTGATTTTCTCCCATACTAGCAATAAAGCATTTCTTATATAGTATCTTTGAAAGTAATCATGTATCTTATTTTTCCCATACCATAGAAAGCATGCCAATCCAATTGCAAATCATGTCCCTCCAAGGTCAATAATCTTGTATTCATCAATACGATCCATTCTTTCATTCACGTTAACACCACTGCCTGATAATATAATTCCCAATTAGGCAGTCCAAAACATCCACTCATTCTTTTGTCCTGCAAAATTTTTAAATTAATTCTTGTTTTTGCCCTTGCAATATAAATTTTAATATTATTTTATTCAGATCCTCAAAGTATATTTCCCAACTTTGTCAGGACTGTTTGAAACAAATACAGTAACCCTGGTAATATATTCATTTTAATTATGTCTATCCTTTCTATTCATGATAATTGCAAATCTTTCCATTTTTCTAAATCTGTCTTAATTTGTTGTAACTATTTATAATAATTATTTTCTTTTATTGTTACACATCTTGCTGTTAATTGAATCCCTAAGTACTTTACTTTCTTGGTAATCTGAATATTTAATCTCTTCATTAACTCCTTTTTTTGGTTTATCTGAGATATTCTTCACTAAAAAATTTTTTTCTCTGTTTATTTTCAATCCTGCCACTACCCCATAGTCTTCTATTTTTTCCACTAGTTTAAACCCTGTTTCTTGTGGGTCTTCTAAAATAAAAACTAAATCATCTGCAAATGCCTGTAGCTTATACTCTTCTTTTTTAATTTCCATACCTTTTATCTGGCTATCTTGTCTAATATTTATATTCAATACTTCCAAAGTCAATACAAATAGTAATGGTGACAAGGGGCATCCTTGTCTTATACACTTCTTAATGTTAACCTTTTCAGTCATGTCTCCATTACCATTACTTTTTCAGTTTGTTTATGATATATTGCCTTGATCATTTTAATAAATCAGTTCCCAAAATCCATCTCTTTTAACTGCCAACATAAACTGCCAATTCACATTGTCAAATGCCTTCTAAAAAGTTTGACGTCATCTGCTTCTCTGGGTGTGCTCCATAGTACTCCAGTGTATTCAAAATTATTCTCATGTTATCTTTAATTTGTCTCTTAGATAAAAAGCCATTTTGATCTGAGTGTATAAACCAGTTTTAAAATCCCTTTAGTCTTTCTGCTATAATTGATGCAAATATTTTATAATACAGACTCAATAAGATATCAGTCTATAATTTTTAATCTGTTGTAAGTCTGAATCTTCCTTTGGTACAAGAGTAATATATGCTTCCATCCAAGAGTTGGGTACTTTCACCTCTAGCAGCAAGTCATTAAATACTTCCAACATTATGTTATTTAGAGAGTCTTGTAGATCTTTATATAGTTCTGCTGATCCTTGTGTTTTGCCATTCTTTCATCTTTTAATTGCTTCTGTTAATTTCATCATTGTTATTCTCTCTCCTAACATTGCTTTAACTTTTATGATACTGTTGGTAATTCCGTTTTTTGTAGGTATTGTTTTATTTTATCTTCTAAGATTGTCTCTTGTTCATATAGTTTTTCATAGTAGTTTTAGACTATTTTCATTTTGTCTTCATTTTGATGATGATGTGTCCCTTCATCATTCATTAATTGGTGAATCAATTTCTTTTCTTTCTCTTTTTTCAGTTTGTATGTCAACCATCTTCCTGCATTTTCAAAGAAATTTTGCTTAACGTTTTTGATTTTTTGCACTAGTTCGTCTTTATCCATCAAATTCAGCTTGTGTTTTTAAATTTCATTTGCTTTTTAATTTTCTTTTGTTGTGGGTCTTTCTGTAATTCAGTCTCTAATCTCTTATATTATTCTTCTAACTTTTTTTGTACTTGTCTCTTCTTTTTACTTCTCTTTCCCATATATGTTATCGTTAATCATCTAATATATGCTTTCATAGTATCCCATAAGTTTTGGAGTCAAGTTTCTTCTTTTCTGTTCTTTTTAAAGAAAAAATCCAATTCTTTTTCCATAAACTGAGTATATTCTTTTTCTTTTAATATTGTTTGATTCCTTGTCCATCTCAACTTCATTTTTTGTCCTTTTCATATTGCTTTAATCAGATTGTGGTCTGCCCATATGCTTGTTTCAATATTTATTTCTTGTATGTTGGATCTTAGCTTTGATAGCCACATCATACCTATTCTAGACCAGGACATGTGTCTATTTGAATAAAATTAATATTGCTCTTTCTCAGGATAGGTCTCTCTCCATACATCTTGAATGTTTAGTTCTTCCACCATTTAAAAAAAAAAAAAGGCTTTTGGAAGTATTTTCCTAAGTTTCTTATTTGTTTTCATAGTTTTATAGTCCAGTTTTGCGTCCACAATTGCATTAAAATCTCCTACTATACATCTGTTTTGATACTCCAATTCTATTATCTTCTTATGTAATTTATCATAAAAATCTTCTTGATCACTATTCGGTCCATAAATTGCTACCAACATTACCTACTTGCCATTCAACATTATCTCCACCATCAAGATCCTTCCTTCTTCATATATAAAAATTTGTTTAGTGTTTATTGTCTCTTATATACAGTGCTACTCCTCTCTTACTTTGTTGTGCCAGTGAAGCATACAACTTCCCAAAAATTATATCCAATTTTAGTTTTTCTAGTTTACTAAAAATTATTTTCCTTTTTATTATTGCAGAATTCAGTCCATTTATGTTAATTGACAGTAATTTTGTTTCTTCTTCCATGTTTTTACTTATAGATAGGATTTGCTGTTCTAGTTGTCCTTGCCTCTCTTGGTTCTTTGGCTCTTGCTCCTTCTCTTATGATTCTTTCCTCCAAATCTCTTTCAGCCTCTTTTTCTTGTATTTCCTTCTCTTGTGCAGTTTCTTCTTGGCTTCTGATCTTGTTTTCCTCCCTCCCTCTCTCCTCCTCCTGTGGTTTCAAGTAATGATCATAAAATTGTTCCGCCTTCTCTATTGAGTCTTATCTATGTCTCTGCTCCTGCCAAGTTACCAATATTCCCTCTGGTATCAGTCATCTAAAGTTCACTCCATTTTAAATTAAAGTTTGGTCAAAAACTGATACTCCTTCCTTAAAGCTCTAACTCTTCTTGGGATTTGTTTTAGGACCACTATCTCTTTTCCTTTATATTTTAAGGGATCATCTCTCACTCTCTTCATGATCTCTGTTTTTATTGCTTTTTTTTTGGTAAACCTCACATGATCCTCTCTGGGGAGCTTGTTTCTCATTGCATATCTAGTATGTACTCTAAACATTTTGTCCATCTATGTCCAAAAAAAAAATCCCTAGTTACCTCCAGGTCCCTTGCCAATAACTCTGCCATTATCTCCACTAGGTTTTCTCCCTTTTCTTCTTCCACATTTTGAAATCTCAAATAAAAATCTGCCTTATCCATTTATAATACTATTTTGTCCTTTCCTTGCTCTTGTCTGCTTGTGTGAATCTATAGTCAAGTTGTCCCACTCTCTTTTTTGTTGATTCAGCTCTATTTTTTGTATACGTTGTCCATTTTTTGCCATCATTTGTTGGTGGGTCTCCATTGTCCCTTCTACTTTCTCTATTTTCCCTTTTATTCTCCCTACCGTTTTCTCCATTCTTTCTTTCATGTCCTCATGGAGTGCTTGTATCATATTTTTTAAATTCTGATTGCTGCATATTTGCTTTTTCTTGCTGAAGTAGAGCATCCAAAGTTCTTTGGCTTGCAGGGCTGGAGGCTGCTGAAGAAGATGCTGAGGATGGTGCAGATGTTGTTTTCTTCATTTTAAAGTATTTCAGTATTTATAATTCCCAATGATTGAAAATTATTTCCACTGTTATCCCAAGGAGTTATAATCCAAAACTGGCTTGTCACTCTTTTGAGCTTTCTTTTTTACTTCAGGTTCTTCAAACCCTAATCCAATTTCATGTAGGAAAAAAGTTAATATAACAATAATTTATAATCCAAATAGGCCCACCACACCCAAAAGTTCCACCACCAGCAGGTTTATATCCAAAGGGAGAGTTCACAGAACAAAAAAGGGAAACAAAAAAAGGAAAAAAGATCCGAGCAGAAGGGCAATATTCAGCTTCTGCTGACTTTATATGTTAACTTTTATTTAAGTTCCAAGAGCTACACTTTTTTTCCTTGAAAATAAAGTCTCAGTGTTCTGCTCTCTATTTTAATTCTTCAGTCAAAACAGCTCCTTATTATTTTGTTCTGGAGCTTCAAGGGTATTTTTATTAAATAGTATAATTTCCCTTCTATTTTCACTTCTGCCTTAAGGTGACACTGATGCTCTTCTTCTCCCTTCTTTCCCTCTTTATATGCTGTTATCCAGTAAAAGTTGCAAAGTGAAGTAGTAAAATATTAAATATATTTAAAACATAGTTCCGTATAGTCTTCTGTGTTATCCATATAATCTTTTATGTTATCCAAAAGTTCTAGGTTGGTATTCTATTCTATTTGAAATACTCAGACCAGCTTCTTAAATAAATTCTTTCAGCAAGTCCTTTAGACAATTTCCTGTTGTAATTGTGGCTCTTCACTGCTCTCCTTGCAGCTTTTCTTCTAGAGGTGGAAAGCAAAACCACTTCTTCTTTTAGGTCTTGCTTTCCCTTAATTATATTCCAGGTTTCAGTATGCAATTCAATTAAAAAATATCTCACCCAGGTCTCACACCATCTTCTTCTTTCACTTTCTTTTTGGTGAAAATTGCTTCAGAACAGCTGCAATGGCCATCTTCACTGCTGCCAGATTGGAAAGCCTTCTCCAGCTGATCAGGGAGTTTGCAGGCTCCCTGTAGTCGATGGAGTGTGCTCTCTATGATCCTCACCCCTTCAAGGCAATTTAGATCTGTTAGGACCCCTCTGACAGCTGGATATTGACGGTCCCCGCAGAGCTCTCTGTGAGGCACTTTATGTAGCTGGGGCTTCAGCCCCGCCCTGTCAAAAATGTGCTCCTTTGATAGGTGCAGGAATACACTAAGATTTAATTCAATACAATCTACTGCACTGAATTTCATTGGATTGGATCTATTTCAGAATATTCTCCATATGTTTATTTTATAAAATTTTGTATATCACTGACATCATCCTCAGTCAGAAGGTTAGAATAAGTGGTAATTATTGTGTGTTAGGTTATTATTGCTTTATTAAATATGGCAATGATATAATATTGTTATTCAGTTACTTTGGTCTGTCAATTTTCTTCTTCCTCTTCCTCTTCCTCCTCCTCCTCCTCCTCCTCCTCCTCCTCCTCCTCCTCCTCCTCCTAGCATATTCCCACAGTTACAGGGTTCACATTTTAGATCACTGAACACCACTTTGTATAATCGGCTGCATCTCCAAGGTGCAGGCCTGTGGCTTGCATGTCTTTGTTGATGGTGTCTCACCATCTCTGATTTGGATGCTCACAAGGTCGCTGGCCATTGACTTCTAGTTGGTAGGTTGTCTTGGCAATGGTGGAAGGTGCTGCTCTCTGGATATGTCCATATCCATGGAGCCGGACTTCTCTCATCTTCTCTGTAATTGGTGCCACACCAAATTACTTTGGTCTGTCAATATATATATATTGATTCTTCGAGGCTCACTGAAGTTAATTATTTTGTGTTAGTGTATGTCCATAGAAAATACAAAACAGTATGAGAAAGATAGAATCATAAAATAAAAAGTTTCTCAGCTCACATTATCTCTGGAGACAGAGGAAGAGGATTAAAAACAAAAACAAAAAAGAGGGAAAATAATATTGTAAGAAAGTAAATAATAAAAAAAAACCATGACATAGAGAAAAGGGCACAGCAGGTTAGCGAGCTTTAAAATTTATCTGTGGCTGGGGATTATTTATAAAGAGACTTGAACAAATTTTTAGCAAGAGAGATTCTGAAAAAAAGTTAGCTGTTTTATTCAGTTTTATAGAACTTGGAATGTAGCTTAAGAAGAAGTTTATATTCTTCTAAGTGAAACTCTTCCAATTCAGCTTTGCAGAACTAATAAAAATAAAAATAATGCAAGGATATTTGGTGCCAAAACCTTTATGAGATGTATAGTGCCATAAGCACAACAAGAAGAAAAGAGTCAGTTGCAGCAATACACACAAACTTACAAGACTGGCTGAATCCTACAATGCCAAATTATGCTTTAAGAAATTAGCTGCTTTGTGGAACTTTGAAAGAAAATATTTCAAAAAGGTTTTAGGCAGGGTTAAGATCTACGGGAGGACTGGAATTATTATCACTGTAAAACTGGTATTAGAGATAACACAGAGCTGCAATCAGGAGTACAAGCAAGTATGAATAATATTGCACTAGTACACAAAAATAATAACGTGCCAAAATAAACTGTGCTATCATTGTGGCAGAGGTCAATGCAGATTTAAAGGAGCAATGTGCAAAAAAAAAATTAAATAAAGTGAGACATATTTAGAAACAGTGTTCCAAAATTTGAAGTGCTCACAAAGAAGAGAGAGAATCGATTTTCCAAAGCACCAGAAAGCAAGATAAGAAACAATGGATAGGAACTATTTAAGGAGAGAAGCAACCTAGGACTAAAGAGAAATTTCCTAACAATAAGAACAATTAACCAGTGGAATGGCTTGCCTTCAAAAATTATGGGTCCTCCGTCACTGGAGGCTTTTTAAGAAGAGACTGGATGGCCTTTTGTCTGAAAAGGTATTGACTCTCCCAGGGGTGGGATCCGACCGGTGCAACTACTGGTTTGGTGATTTTACATTTTGCACATGTGTGTGCTGTGTGCGCACATGCTCCTGATGCGTGCTGCGTGTGAGTGTATATCATCATCATCTAGATGCCTGGACAGCTGAGCAGCACTGCGCGCAGGTGCACAGCAGTAAAAAAAGCACTTTTTTTCCTGCTTTTTCAACCACAGCTGTGTCACACAAAGCAACTACAGTTGAAAACACAGGAAATAAAGGTCAGCTAAGAGCCCGGGCGGATGGGCCAAAAAGTAGCAGACAGAACTGGTTCTATGTATGCTCTCTGTTTGCTGCTTTTCAGAGCAACCAGTTCTACGGAAGTGGACAGAACCAGTAGAATCCCACCCCTGGATTCTCCTGATTGAGCAGCGGTTGCTCTAGAAAATAGTCTAGGTAACTTACAACTCTGTTGTTCTGTTATTCAATCTTTCAGGAAAAAACATTTGTGAAAGTTACAGAGCCAAGCCATTATTTTAAAATAAGTATGGTATAGAGTAGTGAAATGAAAATGAAACAGGGATAACTAATCTGGAAATCCATAACATAAAAGATGAAATGAATGTAATCAGTAGAAAAGATACATGCATATGGAGAAGAGTTTGGAACAAGGGTCTTCAAACTTGGCAAATTGAAGTCTTGTGGACTTCAACTCCCAGGATTCTTGAGCTAACATGACTGGAGGAGGAATTCTGGGAGTTGAAGTCCACAAGTCTTAAAGCTGTCAAGTTTGAAAACCCCTGTATCTTTGTCTTGTACTTTTGACAGTTTCTTCTTGAAAGACCAGTGTACAATGCCTAGATGCTGATAATGCAATCTGCAAACAACTGAGATTTCAGAATTTAGCTTATTAGATCATACATACATAAGCCTCAGAAATTGTAATTATCCCTCCCTCCCTTTTCCTCTCTCTGTTCTTCTATCTTATATGTCAGGAGCTTCCTGTATTTACATATCAAATTAGTTTCTTTTTTTCTTTTAATTTTTAAAAAAATTCTGCAATTAAACTTTTCTTCAGTATACTGTTGTCTTCTTCCAGATGTCAATTCATTAAAAAGATTGGTGAATAATTAGTAATATTTTTACTTGACAAACAGATTATTTTTATTTTGTTTTAAGGAAAGATCTTGCGACTGACTTTCTCTGTGATTAGGAGTTTGCTAACTATTCTCTCCATTGCCTGGAAAGTTCTCTCTTTTTCTTCACTATTTTCATAAATGTGTCTTGGGGTTTTTTAATATATACTACTGGATTGCAATGTACCTTCTGCTTGTACCAACAGTCTTTACAGATGTAGTGTGCATTTTGCACTACAGAGAAAGAGAGAAGAATCATTTTTCTTCCAAAAGTTATATAACAAGAAGATATGATGCCAGGCTACACAATAATTGGTGCGTAATATGATGGAAAGCCAACAAATTGAGAAAACAGGAGAATAGAACATCTCAGCCGATGCATAGGGAAAGCATGTGAAAGGCTTAGAACAATTCTGGCTTAATTCTGCCAAGAATAAGTTGAACAGGAACTTAGCCCATAAGTTGATGGGCTTTCAAGATTGATCACCCTACCAGCACTAAAAACCTTCCCAGAATTCCAAGTATTTCTTGTTTCCTGAGTTACCAATCTTGCAACCCTTGACAAGTAGAGCTGAAATAGACAGTAGAGTAAGTCCAAAGCAGATGGAGTCACATATTCTGTCTCTTCTTGATATCCTATTTTTCTTTCCCTCTCTTGATATTTTTCCTCTCTCTTTCTGTCTGCTAAGGAGTTATGGTTCATAAGCTATATGCAAAATAGTAAAGTAATTGCAGTTTCTTCCATAATTTAAAAGCAAATACAAGTATTTTCTAGTCAGTGGACTTTTTTTTTTTTTTTGCTATGCCATTATTTAGTAAAGCCATATCTTCTTTCTTCTGTCTGCCCGAAGATAATTAGACTACAATATTCTCATGAGTCCTAAAATACCATTTCACATGATCATATGGCTAAACAACCATGGGATATATTAATAGTTAAGTATCTAGGAGATTCTCAGTCATCTAGGTCATGGTTGTCCCAAAGGTGCTTTTTCAAGAGGCAACTGGGCTTTCTATTTTTTCTTTGAAGACATTTTACTTCTTATCCAAGAAGCTTCTTCCACTCTGACTGGATGGTGGGGAATGGAAGGAGCAGAAGAAGCTTCTTGGATAAGAAGTGAAATGTTTTCAAAGAAAAACCAGAAATTCCAGTTGCATCTTGAAATAGTAGTTAAGCAGTCTCCATTATATTTGAAGTGTCAAATTTCTGCCCAGCCTATCACCTTCAGAAAAAAAAATAAAACTTTTTATGGTTTTCATTTCAGAATGATAAGTTAAATAAATAAATTGATACAATTTCTCTCCTACCTCTGCAGAAATGGTAGAAACTTAATTACTGGTTTAGTCAATTGCTAATTGGTTGGGTTTTGAAAACTCAAAAATGTAATGGCAGGCAGACTCTGTCAAATAATTATATAGAGCAGGAAAATTCTACTGAGATGGCCTTGTTCTTCACATTTAATTAGATGACAACTGTCTATTAATTCTATTATTCTCACATTACTACTTCGGAATAAATTTCATTTGATTTTCAGTTTTTTAAAATTAATTTAGAGATTAAATTAATCTCTATCTAATTTCTATCTATCATCTATCTATCTATCATCTTTAAAAACCAGTTAGTTCTAGGGATATAAGGCAGTCTACAATCAGAAGAGAGCAACAACATGAATAAATGTATAACAACAATTTTCCCCAAAACTACAAGCAATTAAACATAATATGCCAAATAATTGGTTCCAAATGATATGTGAAGGAATGAGATAAAGACATATGAATAGGTTGATGAAATATTGGCCCCTTTCCTCCCTTGGCCATTCTATATTTCAAATGCTAAATTCAAGAATGCAATGGATATGTACCTCTAACTACACAGGAAAGAAAAACAGCTGATGAGGCACCTCAGGAAAGAGGGGAAATTCATATACAGTATGTAAGGTATTGCCTCAAGAAAACAGAACTCTTGAAACAGGCAGCATTTCAAAAAGATAGTGATAGCAAGGAGAATAGGCAGGATCTGAAGTGAAAATGTTAGGTTAAAAGTTGTAGAAACCCATGCCCTGTATCCAGTCTGACACGAACTAATCTCAAACTAGCTACATAGCTCTCAATGTCATTCTTGAGGGATGGCAACCAAAACTGCCTTTTCAGTAGGTGCAGTGTTTTTACAAACCCAAAGTGCCCCACTAGTTTGGAATCATGTCAGGTTTGCATCGATTTTAGTTTCTGGCTTGCTGGAACATACAATTTCCCTCCCACCCAAGATAAGCCATCTCTCATCGAGCTGGAGTCTTTGTGGCTGAGGAATCACTCCTCATCAGCCATGGCTTGCTTGAAAGTTAGGGTGGTGACATTGTCCCTTCTCTTGTGCTCAGGTGGTACTGGGACTACTAGTTGTGATGCTGGAAGCTGGGGTCTGGCTTTGTGCTATTATACTGGGGTAATCTCAATAAGGTGTCAGGCAGGAAATTTCCCCCCCCCCCTTAAAAGTAGCAGATGGTAAAGTTAAATTGCTGAAAGTATTGGGGCCAGCAGGCTTGCTTAGGGGACAGTTTTCTCTGTGCCTTTAAGGCTTCCAGGTTCTTATGGTCAGTCCACATCTGGAATAGGATCTTGTTCCTCTCTAGAAAGTGGCGCCAAGTGAGGAGAGCCTAACACAGTGGTCCCCAACTCTTTTTGTGCCACGGCCCGGGATTGGCATCACAAAATGATCCACGGCCCGGTACTGGCATCAGCACGCATGACAAGGCAAGGCGAGCCGAACGACCGGCCAGCCAGCCGGCCCCCGCTTCTCTCCGCCACCTTCAACTCTTCCTTTGTACCTTTGTCGATGGGCTTCGCTTTGGGACAGCTTACCTTGGGTGCTGAAAGAATCCTTGCGCCTTAGTTTCGTTTGAAGCCCCCCCATTCGATGAAACTAAGGCACGAGGATTCCTTCAGGACCCAAACGCCACTTTCCAACGGAAAAGCTCACCCGGAAGCACTTTCTTGTCAAACAAGATGGTGGCGCCCAGCAAACCGGCGGCCCGGTAGGAAATGTTCCACCGGTACCGGTCCGCGGCCCGGTGGTTGGGGACCCCTGGCCTAACAGACAGCATAGGCTTCCTTCTCCCATACTGCCCACTGTTGTTCCGTCAGTCAATTTTTTCAAGGTGTAAGCACAGGGCTATAACTGGGCTCTGCTTGTTCTCTGGAGTAGAATAACCCTGACAGCTACATTGCTGGCATCGGCTTCGATTTCAAAAGGCTTTTCTAGATCCAGATGTTTTAGCACCGGCTCAGTGGAAAAAGTCTCTTTTAAGTTTTTGAATGCGGCTTGGCATTCCATGGTCCATTTTAACAGATGGCTAGGCTTTAGCTTGTCTCCCCGTCTTGTCT
Organism: Pseudonaja textilis; assembly: GCF_900518735.1. The sequence continues at coordinate 3,277,270 of NW_020769366.1, read as the reverse complement.
TTAGCAAATTAGTGCTGGGTAGGGCAATCCGAGCAAAGGCTGGAATGGACTGTCTATAGAAATTAGCAAGCCAAGGAAGCAATGCAGCTATTCCTTGTGTGGGGAGATGCCCACTGAATCACTGCCCTGGACTTTCTCTGGGTCCATCTCCACCCCTCATGGGAGATTCGATAGCCCAAGTAGTGTATTTTTCCTTGTGGAATCCATATTTAAACAGTTTGGCGTACAGCTTGGCAGCCAAAAATTTGTTCAGGACCACACAGGCCAGTTTCACATGCTCTGTTTTCGTTTCAGGGTAGATTAATATATAGGCAAGATACATCAAAAAACCATTGCATGGGTGTTCGTGGACTACCTGGTTTATCAATTGCATGAATATTGCAAGGGCTCTTGTAGCCCAAAGTGGAGCACGCTAGATTGGAAACATTTGAGGGGGCAGTTAAAAGCAGTTTTCCCCTCAAGATAGCAGAACTCTTGAAACAGGCAGCATTTCAAAAGGAACTTTTATTGGGAGATAGCGATAGCAAGGAGAATAGGCAGGATCTGAAGTGAAAATGTTAGGTTAAAAGTTGTAGAAACCCCTGCCCTGAATCCAGTCTGACGGGAGCCAATCTCCAAGTGTGTGTGAACTTGTTATGAGAACCTGGAGCTGAGAAGAAGGTGATAAGAAGTCATTTTCAGGTACCCATACACAACTCTTCAGATCTGAGACAAAACAGATGGCTCCAAGCTCATTCCTCCCCACTTCCCAAGAAGATACAGCAAAGTACAGGAAAGACCAAGCTAGGAATGGTTCATAAAATGTTACCAAGTCCCCCCTTCCAGTGGAATGGCAGTGTCCCGATCTCTCTCTCTCTCTCTCTCTCTCTCTCTCTCTCTCACACACACACACACACACACAAATACATACACACTTCTATTTTGTCTGTGGATCCTAAAAGCAATTGAAAACTAGTGTTAGATAAAACCAAATAGATCTATATGAATGAGAAAAGGCCTAATATTATAAAGTTATCATTTTTATGTAAAGCCTTTTGGCCTCTCTTAAAGTGCTAAAAAAAAGATGGTAGAAACAGGTAGGGGAAATGTGTTTTAAAGATGGGAAATTATTATTTCAAAAACTGCAGAAGGCAATGGCAGTGGCAATTTAGTAGGGCTAATAGCATGCAAAACATACCTACATTTTCATGAAGTAAGGCTAATGTGTCTTCTTTAATTGCAGAGCTGCCACAATGAAATTATTAACAATAATTCCATTTGGTAGCTAAACAGTCACAGGGGATATTTATTTTTATTTTTTATTTTAAAAATGGGTGCTTAGGGCTCAATTAAGTAACAATGGCTTATGGCTCATAGCTATATTCAGTAAGTCAATTAACAGAGATTTTGACATGAAAAATTACTTCGGGATTGAATACCTTAATCTGCTCTTTAAAAAGAAAGGTGGAGGGAAAGAACAACAAAAGATGAACCCCAAATAATTCAATTGGAAGATCATCATTAGTTCGTGAAAATATATTACTTTTTTTAAAAAAAAAAAAGGCAAATGAAATTAATTATGCCATTTGCTCTTTGAATCACTTTGTGCTTCACAAAACTGCTAACAGGGACATTTTTCTTTGCTGAATTGTTTTCTTTTCAGCTGAAGGTCCCAATCTCCCCATCTGCCTATTTAAAGTGGTCGAGGTTGAAACAATATTTTCCAAAGCCACTATTTTTTAATCAACCATTTTTGAACTGGCCAAATTGTACTAGAGACAAATAAGTCCATATAATGGTCAGAAAACTTTTCCTTTAGAAGTTTACCCTGAGCCAAGCAAGGCTTAAAGATTGGAGTAATGGTTAAAACATTGGGCTAAAACAGGGGTCGCCAACCTTTTGGACCTCAGGGACCCCCAAACTCAAATTATTAAATCCCAGGGACCACTTAGTGGTTCTGTGGGCATGGCCTAATTTGTGGGTGTGGCTTGATGGTCATGTGACTGGCTGGGCATGGCTTGTATGTAAATATTATAAATATTGATATAAATATTGAATTTTTCATAAAAAAGAGCAACTTTTACCCAAAATCAGGCAAAGCAGGCAGGCAAATTGAGTTGCTCACAGAATCACAGATTCATTCAGAGATCTATCTATTTGCCATCGGCTAGCTCAGTCTGTCACATAAAATTTGCTTGCAAGCAAACTCACAAAATTAACTCACGACACACCATGCACGTAAATATATATATATATATATATATATATATTTTCTGAGATTCTCGCGGGTATTTGTATGTGGATCTTTGGTTGTTCAGGTTTTCTCCCATGTAAGATTTGAAGTATCTAGGCAACGTTTCGATGAAGTCTCATTCATCATCTTCAGGCTTCTGTCTTCGGCTCTGTGCTTCTCAGAGTGATGTGAGATTGCAGCTGCTTCTTCCTTTTAACTGCTAGTGGGGGTGTGACTTGATTGGGTGGGGGCTTGGCTGTGTTCTGATTGGGTGGGGGTGTGTTCTCATTGGTAGGGGGTTTGGCTGTGTTCTATTTGGTTGGGGGGTTGGCTGTGTTCTGACTGGCTGGAGGAGTGTTCTGTTCAGGTGGGGGCTTGGTTGTGCTCAGGTTAGTCTTAGTTGCTGGGGGATTTGAGTTGGTGAGCTGTGATCTTGCTGTTTGGCTTCGAGTTTGTGGTCGTGCTGCATCTTCATAGTGGGTGTCGGTTTGCTTCATGTATCATTTGCTTCATCATTATCCACTATGGAAGAGGAATTCTCATGTTTATCATTATTGTATACAGAATTAATATATTATAAACAATTGTTGAAGGATATTGAAATTACTGTATGTGATCCATTTATTGTTTATGAAGACAATCAATCTGCAATTAGTATGGCTACTAATTTAGCTGTTAAAACAAGGTCTAAACATACTGATTTGAGATATTTGAACATTAGACATGTGTTCAAAATAAATTAATTTGGTTAGAATACTGCATGACTGGACATAATATTGCAGATCATTTCACGAAAGCTCAAGGTGCAATTAAGCATAAAGAGTGTTGTGAGAATTATGGTTTAAAGATGTAATGTATTATATATTGACCTACCCAAAGGGGAGAATGTTAGGAATCTGTCCACCAATTAGTTGGGTTGGCAATATATAAACCAACAATGTATGTTTGTTGCTTTAAGACAAAATCACTGTATTGATTTATATTATATTCTGACTGGTTGATTATATTGCAAATTACCATAAGAGGGAGCTAGAGATCATAGCTTGCTCTCTCTGACATTCTGTCTCTCTGACATTCTGTTGCTATCTAAGGTTCTCTGTTGTATTTATGCTGTGCTTATACTTTGACATCTTTGTTCACTGTAAATGACAAAGACAACCGGTAAAAAGATTTTGTAATTGGATATTCTTTGGACTGTTAAACGTATATGACCTGGACCATTTACTGGACTGTGCTATTTCTTAAAGTAAACTTTAACTCAATTTAGTGTATCTGTGTGTGGCTGAATAATTATTCATAACTATTCTCATAAACGTTTCCATGTGCATATCCTTGTTACTCAAGAGTTATTCTGTGCATATCATAACAGGTTTCCTGGGTGTTTCCCTGCCCTAATTCTGTCAGTTTATTCAAGGCATGTGTTGGCTGTTAAGTAACCTGTTAAGTGGTTCTTGTCTGTCTGCTCATAGCTATTAACTGAAGCGGGAGAGAAGGGGAAAAAAACCTCTCTTGCACTTTATTTTCATCTGTTTCTCCAAACTACACAAGCAGTCACCTACCGGTTTGAGGGAACCTGAGCAAATCTGCTGAATCCCACCACTGGCTGTTACATAAGTAAAAGTAAAATGTAGTGAAATTTCGGAAGGAATCAGGCAAGCTTATTGCAAATGTAATCTTAATCTCCTAGTAAATTTCTACACATTTTCATACAATCATTATCTTTAAAAAAGCTGCCAAACTTGATTTTATAATATCTTTTACAATCAACATGCATGGACTTCTCTTATCACCTGAATGCCCCGATTATGGACTCAACAAAGTAAATATTTTTCTTTCCACTTCAAAAATTCTTGTTACTAAGATGCTGATATACAATCCGTCTAATATTGCAGTGGAGTAGCCTCCCCCACTTCACTTTTTCTGTTTTTATTTATCTTTATTGCGAACAGAAAAATCCATTCAACAATACTGAAAATGTGAAAGACAGGGATATGAAGCAGCAGTATTGTTTCCTTTTCTTTCTTTGTGCAGTGTGGCCAAGGGAACTTTTAATATTTCAAAGCATGTGGTTGATCTGAGTTCCATTTTTGAATTTGCTTAATGGTCACCAGGAAGAAAATTTACAAGAGCCTTTCCTCTGCATTTTAAAGCTAACAAAAGTGAAGAACTTCCCAACTGATTTGTAAGCAATTGGGTTTTGTAGACTTATCCTAATTCACCATGAAATCCTTCCTCTGCTAGGGTTGATTCCCAGAAGGAGAATCTCAACTTCCTAACTATGACGACACCAAAATGGGGCTATACCTGTGCTAATTTCACAATTGAAATGGCTGGATCTTTTTCTAAGACAAATGAAAGTTCTGAAGGTGTATCTTTCTTTGGGGGGTGGGGGGGGACTTAAATGTCTTACCCCAATCCTCAGCCATGAAAGTGTGGTGCGTGACTTTGAGACATTCTCACTCACAGAGTTCTTACGGGGAGAAACAGCAGGAGGAACCATTGTGCATGCTGTTTTGAGCACCTGAATGAAAGGCAGGATGTAAATCGTAATAGAAAAAGTCCCAGACAGTTAATTCTTACCGCCCTATGCTTCAAGACCTTTTATGTATCAAATTATAACTGAATAATTTGGGGGGAATTAAAACTAAGGACAATAGTCTTTAGCATTTAAAGCTGTAATTTCTATTTGTTTCATGGGCTTATAGCAAATGTTAATATAAACTACCTTGTTAAAAATTAATCTAAAAGTTGGTCATCATTATTGTAGTTTCTTTGCTTCTCCAGTGCCTTATATGGATCAATCTTCATGAGGATATTTTATATGCTTCTCAGGCTCATACTACACATGACATAAATCAAATATATTACTATACACATTTTTTTTTCCTTTTCAACTTTTCTTTTAAGTGCAATGTTCACCCAGACTAGTTTCCAGCAGAACACAGGAAAGAATGGGAAAAAATCATTTCTTATCATTTCTGATTCTCTGTTTCCAGATCATTTTCCTCCCTTGTGGTTTTGGTCCTCAAGTGAGAAAAAGACAAGGAGGCTTTGTTGTTAAGTTGCCCAGAAAGTCCCTCTCCCCACATCCGTTTTTTAAAAAATTCTTTTTCATAGCTAACTAGATTTTTAGCTCTAGAAAATGTTTTCTGGGAGTATAATGGTGAGTGTAAACAGCTGAAACACGAACATTTAATATGATATTTTTTTATCTTGTAAGCTTGTTTTTGTGAGAGAATTAAGCAGTATTATGTTCACGTACAAAGCTTACTAAGTAGGGTAAAGGATTCAACAAGCAAATACACACATCTGAGAAAAATGCTCATGCTTTTCAGTTTCTCAGACAATGGAAACAAAAAAGAAACACTGCAGAAGAGCAAGTGCTAAACAACAAGAGCAAAGTATCCGTCGGGACTATATCTAAAAATTAATTTTAATGAGGAAATACAAAATATTATTTAATAATAATCTGCATTCAATGCTTTGTTAAATGATTTTTAAAACAAAGGTAAAGAAAAAGTGGGCTTTAGCTGCTCAAAGCTGCTTCTATGTGTGTAAAACAAACATAGAAAGAAAATAATCAGTTGTAGCTGCCAGAAATGTGGTAGTTAAAGTTGGCAATCTAAACAATGTATTTTCTGTAATGATAATTTTTTGATATTAGTTCATTAGTCAATACATAGCTGACCGATTAAAATATATCCTAAGTTGTTGACAACTGAGCCCAGTAGTTTGTTGTTGCTGATGGTTTGATTCTGAGTTCCTGTATTAATTTACAAACTGCAAGCTATGTTTAGTTACAAAACATAATATTTATTTCTTCCTTTCTACTATTGGGAAATAAGGAGAGTCAGTAAATATGTTAACCACTTGTTGAAGAAAAGCAAACGTCAACCCAAACTGTACTAAAGCAAAAAAAGGTAAATTAAATTAAATCCTTATTACAAATGATATTTAAATAATGTTAGGACTTAATTAAGCAATAGGCTTATTTTGGAGTTTTTTGCTGGATAACAACTGCAATAGTTGAACAATAAAGCTCACCCATGATGTGTCTGTGCTCTGACTCATCCTAATTTTTAATGTTCAGTTGTGGCAGAGCGTTGTAGAGAGAAAAGGGCAAAACGCACACCGTTAGATAAAATAGGATGACCAGAAGTAAGTGATCAAATGCTAGCAGGAATTACATAGGAGGATTTAAAAGTATTGTGTCATTTTCAAATATTTCATTGTAGATGGTAGCCAGTTTTTTGTTTACTATCAAATGTTAGGAGTCACGGTAAAGATGCAGAATCTAATGATGTACCTAGCAAAGTATTTCCTAGATTCTAGACACCTGAGCTGAGCAAATAAATGTGCTGTCTAATAACAAACAAACCTAAATCTATGTTGTGGGAATTATACTAAATAAATGATTTTCCTTGCCATCTTTGTATCTATATAATATTGTTATGTCTCACCTGTGCCAAGGAGGTGAGAAGTCCAAGTTTCCAAAGGAATATAAACAAGCAGACAAGACCAGTAATGACAGGGTTAAATTCCTTGAGCCAGGCAAGTCCTTGGCAGTCTCACACAAGCTCTCTGCCTAGTCCGATAATAAAGCAAGAACATAAATCACAGACCATCGCCACACACAGAATCCTTCACAGCTTCTCTCACAAATTAACACGTTGACCCGAACAAGAACCCAGAGCGAACACACCCACTTTTATTCCCTGTGGGGCCTGTCAGTCTCTCATCTCAGTCTCTGATTTGTCCTTTCTTTCTGCATCTCACGCTTTTGCCTGCGTCTTTGCCTCGCATCAAACCAACATTCCTCAACCAGAGGCTCTGATACATCCTCCTGGTTATCTGCCGACACCTGAGGCACAACCAGGGAGGAAGGTCTTACCGAAGAGGAAAGTCCTGGGGAGGAAGGCAATTCCAAATCCTCTAGCAAAGCAGGCTCAAACCTCAGAGCCAAATCCTCCTCTTCCTCATTGTCCAAGTCTGTGTCCTCTAGCAAAGCAGGCTCAAACCTCAGAGCCAAATCCTCCTCCTCCTCATTATCCAAGTCTGTGTCCTCTAACAGAGCAGGCTCAAACCTCCAAGTCACAACATAATATTATATGGGAAAACTTTAAAAAACTGTAATTTTTCAGTGGGAAGACAATTCCTTCACCATAGTTGTTTCAAAAATCTTTGATCATAGTTAGGATCCAACCTATAGAATACTTTCATTGTTAAGGTGGGCAAACCACAGCTAGATGTGCTTTGTTAACAGGTGAACTAGGTTTTGCACTGTTAAATTATTCAGATTTACAACAGAAGTCTTCATCTATGTGTCCTCAGGCTTGAATCAGCCTGTTTCATTTTTAGCCTTATATTGTGCAATCCTTCTATTAGTTATCCTAGGCATGCTTATGGGCTAACACAATCTCCTCATCTACCTTATGGCCCTAAAAATTCTGCCTTGGGCTTCTGAGAGCTCGAAAATGACTGCAGGGATCTCAGTTTCTCCAGACCAGCATGTAGCTTTCCTTGCCTGGAGAAGTAAGAGCAGAACCTGGCAGGTAAAAACAGCAAATATAAAGCAAAATGATTTTTTTTACTTTTGAGATAAATTATACTTCCAGCCTTTATAATGAATACATCAAATATATGATCAGAAAAGAAGAGTAAGATCTGTCCTAAAGGAAAATTTTAAATTCCAGAAAAAGATTGCAACCCATTTATGTTCTCTGTATTTTCAGATTCTGAAAATTGCGAAAGTTGACTAAAGAGGAAGAAACCAGAGTATCATTTTGGTTCCCACCTGCTCCATTTTCATTACTGCCATAAAGATGCAAACTATTTAAATGTCTGTTGAAAGAAGGCAATATCTTCCCATTTTTAGCCTTTCTTTTTCTCCTGTTTGGATGCAACCAATTATCTGGACTGGAGTTATTTAAAGTCCTACACTTAGGCAAGAAAAACCAAAAGTACACATATAGACGGTGTGAAACCAGGCTCAATAGCAATAACTATGAGAGGGATCTTGGAATCTTAGTGGACAACCAGCTAAATGTGAGCAGCAGCAGCCAAAAAGGCTAATGCAATCCTAAATTGCATTAACAGACGGATACAATCGAGATAAAGTGAGATACTAATACCACTCTATAAAGCCTTAGTAAGACCACAGCTAGAGTACTGCATTCAGTTTTGGTCACCACATTATAAAAAAGATGTTGAGACTCTAGAAAAAGTACAGAGAAGAGCAACAAGTAAGATTAGGGACTGGAGACTAAAACATATGAACAGGAACTGGGCATGGTAGTCTAGTGAAGAGAAGGACCAGGGGAGACATAATAGCAGTCTTCAAATATTTGAGGGACTGAGACAGAGAGGAAGGGGTCAAGCTATTTTCTAAAGCACCTGTAGGCCAGACAAGGAATAATGGATAGAAACTGAACAAGGAGAGATTTAACCTGGAAATAAGGAGAGATTTTCTGACAGTGAGAACAATCAACCAGTGGAACAGCTTGCCCTCAGAAGTTGTGGGAGCACCATCACTTGAGACTTTCAAGAAGAGATTGGACTGCCATTTGTCAGAAATGGTGTAGGGTCTCCCGCTTGGGTGGGGGGTTGGACTAGATGACTTACAAGGTCCCTTCCAACTCTGATTATCTGTTAATCATAACCATAATTATACACAGGGATCATGGGCTTGATCCTAATGTAGTTCTGTAATATCAATGAAATTATGGCAATTTATAAATGTAAGAGCTTAATTCACCTGGAAGATAAGATCTGGACACATTCTTTGATAACTTTCCTGCCATGATGAATCAATTTTTTTTTCCTAATTAGACATAATTTAATTAAGAGATCAATGGTTAGAGTGCTTTCAGTGTGATCAAATCTATAAATGAGCTTTTCAGATTAAATGGGTAGAAAGGCAGACAGATGAAGCAGGAAGGAGGAAGGCAAGGACAGTAGGTTGGTTATATGGAGGGGGACAAAAATAGGAATACAAAAGAGAGGGGAAAAAAGACTGTGGCAGAAATAGAGGATAAACAAAAGCAGATAAATAGCAGCAGAAAGAATTACGGTTTGGAAGACTCGGTAGCTCTTCAGTGCTTTCCCAATGTGGGGTAAGGGAGAGTGCCAAACTTGACCTTTCTGCAAGCTGCAAACTGTATCACTGGATCATCAACTGTTTGCTTTTTAGCTTGGTGTTTTAATGAAGAAATGAGTCATACAGATGAAATAAATAGTGGGTGTAGGGAACCTTAATTTCCCCCCATTCCCATCAGTCTTCCTCTGCAAATGTTCCCTGTGCATTTTCATTACCTTGATGGATGTAAAGTTAGGATCATCCATTTGTCAAGAACAGTTAGTTTTCCTCAGAATCAGGAAAGCTACGGGGTAACAATTCAAGTGATATTTGGAAGAAAGAGACTGGATCACAACAGACCTACTTTATTGCCACCATGAACCTAACTTAGTTCACTGCTTTCATTGTGAATGAGCTCAGGAGATACTATTGGGTAATTTTGTTATATTTTCAATTCAGCTTCACCATACAGTTCATTCAAAACATAAATACCTGTGTGTACACACACACATACATATACAAACTATTGAGGGGGTTTTGTGTTTGGGTGCTTGTAAGCTAACATATATGGATACCGAGGTCTACTGCTCAGAAAGAACTGGGATTAAAGGCCATTATGTTTTGGTTCTGGTCTCTTTTGATTAATAAATGTGATGTTACTTTGTTCGTTCTCAGCAAGGATTCTTCGTTGAATTAACATTTCATTTTGCCATGGAAACCCTTCTACAACTTTAATGCTGCATTTTCCTTCCTGTTTTTTAAAAAATAATTATTACAACTAGCTGGCATTTCCTTAGAATGTAGAAATCTTCCATACTGCCTTAAATATTTGATATTGGGTATTACTCCTTTAGCTTTTAATTATTAGCGCTTCTCATATCTTTCTTATTTCTCAGCTCTTCAGTAGCAGTTGGGCTGCGCTCTGCTGTTTGATGGCTTAGAGTAGGCGTGTCAAACTCAAGGCCCGTGGGCCTGCAGTACCTCTGCCAGCAAAAGTGGAGCTTGGAAGGGCTGCATGCGGCTCTGCTGATTTCTGTTTTCGCTGGCAGAGCACTGCAAGATGCTGTTGCAGCCAAAAACGGGGTCCAGGAGGGCCCCATGCTGGAGATAATGGATCCCCCCCCAGCTCCCCCAGGCCACCATAGGTGCCCCTGACACCAGTGATGTCAAGCTAGTCATGCCCACACTGGCCATGTCCACCTGGGGGTCAAACACAACCCTGATGCAGCCCTCAGTGAAGTTGAGTTTGACACCCCTGGTTTAGAGGGTGTGAGAGAATCTGTCCAAGTGTTCTTTGTAGCCAAACCAATAGGCAGTGGTCTAGTACTATCAATATAAGATATTGTTTTGGAGCCTTCTTCATTTGCAATGTTAGAATTAAATCAAGCAGAGTCATTCATTCATTCATTCATTCCCACTTTTGCAAGTCACTGTCTGTTTACATTCACCATTTAAATGCTACATTTTTTGTGAGTGGCCAAGGCATACAGCAGATTTGTCCTATAGATTAGTGATGACCTCCCCCACTCAAAAAAAAAGAAGATTATTTTATTTTATTATTAATTACTGTATTATTTTAAAGCTAGGTTATTCAACAATTTTTTCTTCATTATGTAGGTGGCTTCACAACAATTTTTTCATATGTTTTGGGAAGCTGAGACATTTTGATGATTGTGATAATCACAGAATCCTAGGTAGACTGTGGGTTTATCAGGGGCTCTGGCCATCAGTTGCAATGTAGGCAATTCTAAGTTCATTTAGTTAGCTATTAGTATAAGTGGGTTGGTAAAATTTTGGTGGACGAAAAGCACCCAGCGCTTTAGGGGATATTTTTTTTTCTTTCATTCACTTGTGTCCAATTCTTGGACACTGCTTGGCTAAGCAACAGGAATTTTCTTACCAAGGTTTTCTTCAGAAGTCATTTGCCATTGCCTTCTTCCTAGGGCCGAGGAAAAGTGACTGGTCCAAGGTTTCCCAGCTAACTTTGTGCCTAGGGCAGGACTAGAACTCATGTTTCCCAGTTTCTAGATTTATGCCTTAATCGCTACATTAAACTTATAAAGATAAAATGGTTTCCTTCATGGAAGGGGTTCTTCTGCAGTTACGTCAACAATAACCATCAAAACCACCCTTCCACTAATATTTCAAAAGTTTATCTTTATTGATTACCAACATTCCTACTTACAATTTTACTCTTCAATTCTCTAGAACCAGAAAAATGCTTAACTTGGGTGGAGTATTACAAGAAAAATTGGGAATACTTAGAACAAAACCCTTTCTCTAGATTCTGCAGGTGTTTGTATTATTTTTAGGATTTTGTAAAGATACAAATAGGGCTCATCCTTCAGTCTTCCTAATTGTGCCTTTAAGATGTTGACTAACCATTCTTTAAGGACGTGACATAACCTTCATCTCAACTTCATCCCGGTTCGGCAACTCCAGATGCAAGATTCCACCTTTGAAATGCACTGTGCCTTTGAGGAAGCCAGGCAGCAATGGCTGGGGCCAGGGCAAGGGCAGAGGAGGCATCAGGGCTTCTCCCTCCTCCTCAGCAAGCCAGGCGTGGAAGAGTGGGGAGAGTTGCGGGTCAAGCACCGGAGAGTCAGAAGGCACATTCTGACATCGCACTAACACAAGTTTCCAGCACACACTCCTCTGTCCAAAGTGGGATTGAGTGGGGGGTAGGGGGAAGGAAGCAGGGGGATAGGGGAAGGGGGCTTCTAGGAGGAGAATGATTGCTTTATAACTAGAAGTGCATTTGTTTATTTCTGAGATTTTGAAGCTGCCTGATTCCAAAATTACCAAGTGGTTTACATAATATAAGAAAAACAAGAAAAAATGGCAAAAAAAAATCTATACATACTGACAAACATATTCCCTTTAACAAAAAAATATCACCAAGAGGCTCCACAGAGACGTTATCCTGCGTCTTCTGGAACGTAAACAGGGTGAAAATAACATAGATCTCACTGGGGTTGGGTGAAACTCATATTCAGAGGGAAGCACTGCAACATACAAGGCATGCTTCTGAGTTTCAATAGACGATATTGATTGAGAGGGATCCAAAATGCACCTAATGATTATTTTTTAAAAATATAACTTAATTTAAACCAAAATAAAAGCATAGCATGTAAAACAGACATAACAAATAAAAGCAATAACAATACACAGTATTTCTACAAACAAAACAAAATTAGCCGTCAAATCCCAAAATCAAAGTTTTTTCTCTATCCTTTTTGAGCAAAAGTCCAAAAGTGATTTCCAAATGGAAACAAAGCTAGAAAATTTTTGTTTTTCATTAGTGGTCAGTATTGCTTTCTCAGCCAGCTCCATTAATTATACCATCCATTTTTGTAAGAATCTGTATATCTTTCCACCTCTGTACATGTAGAAGTCTTGTTGCTACCATATTATCTATCTATCTATCATCTATCTATCTATCTATCTATCTATCTATCTATCTATCTATCTATC
>NW_020769366.1:3203987-3264499 GCF_900518735.1 Pseudonaja textilis | reverse complement strand
ATCTATCTATCTATCTATCTATCTATCTATCTATCTATCTATCTATCTATCTATTATCTATCTAAAAATGTATGTGTGTGTGTGTGTATTTGAACCAAACCTGGTACATAGATGACTTACTCTCTGGAAACAAATACTGTCTGGGTAACACACTCCTAACAACACTCGATGTGTGTTTGTGTGTGTGTATGTGTGTGTGTGTGTATGTGTGTGTGTGCAGTTCGGCGAACCTGCTAAATCATCTCACCCAGCCCAGCCTTGTGGCTTACCCCTCCCCACCCTTCCCTGCCACTTCTCACATCACCTGCCCTCTCCTGAGACCATTTTGGCATTAACATCTAGCAGAGGCAAGAAGCAAATTTTGGAAATTCTATCCACTTTCTTTTCCTAGTGCATAAATAGCACAGATAACACACCATTGTTCACAATCTTTATTGATTCAAGCAATGCTGTTGATTTAGTATGCATAGCATAGCAAAGCATAGCATAGCATAGAATAGCATGGAAACTATTAGCATTTGTGAAGTAAATGATCCCAGTCTATCTTCTTTGTCATGTATCATGGTTAATAAATACCAGTGCAACACTGGGTGGTTAATTTTTAGGTAATTGTTCAGATACTGAAAGACTGAAAATATAGCCATCTGAAATGGAAGAATCAAAAAATCAATGGCCACTTAAAGAGATAATGGGGAACACTGAATTCAACCTGCTCTAACATCTATTTAGTTATGAAGCTATAGAAAAGTCTGTGGATATTGAAACAAAATGACATGAAAATTAGAGAATTATTTCTATGTGAAAAAGCTACAGAGGAATCATTTTACTTGCCTAGTTAACTTACTAGCTCTGGGAAAGCTTGAAAATATGTGATGCACACCATGAAAAATGGATTTATGAAATTACAGTTGTATTCTAATTATTCATTTTAGGAAGTGATTTGGGTGAAGTGGTAAATGATCCTAAACCACTCTGTCTCAATAAGAAAAACCCCTCAGCAACCGATCTGTTGAAGGCTGTTAGTCACTAGTGCCGGAATAGTCACATTTCCAAATGCAGGATAAGAATGAATTCAATAAAAAAAGAGATAATGACAGATTTATAAAAGTAACATTCCTTATATAATGGATTTTCCATTCCAATATTTCTTCACTGTAATCACTTAAAATTATGCAAAACTTATTATTTAAGTCATAATAAGGAATTCATTAGAAGATTAATAGTTCTGGTTTACCAATTCGCTTACCAAGTCACTTAATTATTTAGTTCATTAATTCTGCAAATGTCAAGCTTGCCATGAACTCTGGTAATTTGCATAAGTAAGGTAATAGTTCCACCAGCAATCATAGTCACACAGGAATTTGGTGTCATTTAAAGATTCCAAATAAGAAGAAATTGTGTTATATGTGTATATATATCAATAAGGAACTCCATAATGAAAGAAATGGAATTTTCTTCTAGATGTTCGTTCTCAACCTTTTCTGCTTCAAAGAAGAACTAAGGTCAAAGGGAAAAAATGCAAAAATAAAGGGTGATAATAAGTAGGATTCTAGATGTTAGGGATCAAAGCAATACAAGTATAGGAAGTGATAAGAAATGATCCCTCATGCAAGTCAGTAATTTTAGATTTCATAGTTAATGAGTAACTCTTTTGATGTGGTTGTATGAATGTCATTACTTTCTCCAAAATGTATAAATGCTTTGCTAAATGGGACCTTGAAAGCTTGCCCTGAGTTTGGCTTAATGCACCTAGCCTGACAACAACACGCATTAATTTGGGGTTGTTATCGGAAAGCAGTTGACAGTTGACAGAATCACTGCAGTGGAACTACTTAGCGCATGGAATAGGTCAATCTTTTCAATTGGGAACTATCCAGAGATATTGGGTTCCAGATCTACATCTATATCTAGAGGATACCAGTTTGGAGAAAGCTGTGGTGAGACATTTGGAGACACAAATATCAGGTGGTCATGGATCTACCAGTTTTAGCAGTATCTAATATCGTAGGACAAATTTAAATATTATATTATTTAAGATTATACAAAAGTCAGGCTAATAACTATTTAAAACATTTGCTGTAAAAATCACATTGTCTTCATTTAATAGCACTACAGAGGGAATGTTTGCTATGTTCAGCTGCAAGCAAAACCTGCCAATCTCCAAAGGAGGACCATCGCCTGTGTTTTCAATAGATATACACCAAAATAATGTTCTTTTTCAAAAGTGGTTCTAAATATGGTACATTCAGCAGAACAAACTGGGCAATGAAATAACTAGTGAGAAATAGCCTCTCACCTGCCAGCCTCACTGGAACTGATAGTCATTAGTAGCTGATGTCATTTATGGCCTATATGTTTCGATTAATGCTGATCGGAGACATATCAAACATTGCTCAACAAACTTTTTATTACTGAATATAATTGGGTAACTTTGTTGTTAAACAACGGCAATTAGAATAGTCTATGCAAAAATATGGAATGTTGTCTTCTTGGAAGTCAATGGAGCTGCCAAAATATTCCCAAATGCAAAAATACCTGGTGAATATCTACAGGGGTAAATGTATACATATTCACAATACATGTGCTGTAAATCAATAAAAATGTTCTATTGGAAAAAAATTATTTGCTTTAATAGGCAAAGTTATGAAAAGCCCAATGTGCAAAGGCTTTATATTGCTTACTGGAGGAACGATACAGTGGTGGAAATTGGGGTATCAGAAACCCTGATGGATAGTTTAATATGTCCATTATTAAGGGCTATTTGGACAGAATAAGTAACAATGATACCTGCCAAATTATAGATACACTTTTAAAGGACTTATCATGGATCATCTTGATTTTGCTCAAGAAGAAATGGGAAGACTCATTGTGGTCTTTTTAAAAATAAAGTGCAATAAAATATTGCTTAAGTATTCCATTAGTCATCATTACAACAGATTCAACTCTAAGGTGTCTTTTCAAATATAGCATTCCTAATTTTTTAAAATTCAAAATCGGATATTTAGTAAAATACCAGGTAAAATTATCTATATTGCTTTATTAAAATAGCTAATCCCCATAGCATCTTGTAAACAATTGACAAATAAATAAAATAAAAATAAAAATAAATCTTCTAGAGAAACATTTCATTATCAAACATCCTATTGAAAAGCTGACAGATTGCATAAAATGATCCTTATTTACATCAGAGTAATGTTTTGCATTACTCACACTTAAGTTTAATGTATGTGATCCTGGGCTAATGCAAACTAGGCCCGTGGTTATGTAAATAGTTGTCAAATTTTATTAAAAAATTTCCTGTATTTATAAGAGGCACCTCTTTTTACATATAAAGTTTTCTACCTATTTAGTAAGCTTGAATGAAGAACATCAGTGGCTAGTCATTATGTCCCATGTAAAATAATTTGATGGCCTCTGATGCATGCCAAATAAGTAAGGCCATCTTAAATATTTTTTTTATTGTGAAAAGATATTCTTCTGTTAAAAATTCTATGCACTGCTAAAATCCCTGGAGGAAAGTGAAACCCTCATAAAACAAAATGGACTCTATCATCTTTAAGGACAATGAGAAGCAAACTCTTCTGATGCCAACATCTCCCCTTAGTCTCTCATGCCAATCAAAAAGGTACATCATTATAAGACCCTCTTCCATCTTGATTAGAATTGCAAGCAAACTCCATAAAACCTGGGATGGAAGAATGAGCCTCTGCAAAGGGGTGCGGGTGGGGGGTACTTGCCTTGTTGGATAAACTGTAATCCTTGGATTCTCAGTTTCCTTTGAAAAAGAGCCCCTTTGATTTTTTTTTTTAAGGTGGCTGTGCTCTTCGTTCATTGAGCCAAAGAATGAATAGTTTTAATAATGACTGACATATACCTTATGTGTCAAAAGTTTTTCTTTTTTCTTTTGAGAAGAAGGGCCCATAGAGAAATACTGTTGGGATGGCCACAGTTGACTAGTACTGTGTCTACCCAAAGGGGAAGAGCAAAGACAGGAGTTTGGAAGGACATACATTTTTAAAATTTGTAATTTTTCAGAACTTATTAAAAAAAGCTAGCCTGTTGAATTATGTAGATCAAATCTATTGCAATGTTGGCAAAATCAGGATAGTAGCTAAGCAACTGTCCAGTATGACAGTCTACAAGATGATCCAACACTATTAATCCCATTTGTGTAGCAGATATGACAGCTGACACTTACATGGACATCTGCAGGAGGCAAGTGAGGGCAAATGATAAAATGAGTATAATATCATATTGATGATACAAACATTGGGACTTATGTATGTGTGTGACAGATGTCAGGACTGCTGCTTCTTATGCTATTTATCGCCTAGAGTGGGACACTGATACATGAACAATATGAAGAAAGTGGCACCAAGTATTGCTGTCATGGAATGTGACTGTGCTGCTCACTTAATGGTGTAGAGAAAGATGGAAATTAGATGGCTCACTGTTAACCTGTACATATTAATGAATATTATATTTTTCCATCAAACTAGCATGTACATGGTTCCCAGTGGCTAGATCAGCCAACCCCAGCCCGGTACCTATCCCAGAATTGCAAATGCTTATTAAGAAAAGTTGAACTAGGTGGCTTGAAGCTTGGTTCATCTATTTGCCATCATGAAAACTTAGATTTGACAACACTCACGCACGCACACATATATAGACAACGTAAATGTGTTATATAATCATAATCATAGTTTGAATTAATTACTTCAGGTCAGGGATAAGGACTATTATTTTGCAAATAAATTCTTAGTTTTGGTTTACATTAAATAGAGACTGCGGTTTTTCACGTACTTGAAGTGCCTGCCACATTAATAGCCATATTGCACTGAATGGGCTCTACTTTAGATTAATAAGTGCAAGAATGATCAATGTTATTTAATCATAGAAGATTTTGCAATGCAGAGATCTTGAAAATATATGTATTAAGAGAAGAAAACTCTCTTAGCCCTATATTGTAATTTCAGATTGATTCAACTCATTTCCATTCATGCATTTCCATTTTTTTAAAGCTAGCCCACTATTTAGCCATTTTTCATTATGATAAACATATTGAAATCAGGTGCGTCATTATGAGCTGTTGTGGAGCATTTTGTTGCATTGGATCCATTCTGTAAAATCTTTTCTTAATCTTCATAATGGTGACTCAAGGACAATGTTAATAACAATTCTATAGAAAGACCTTTTACTAACTTACTCTATTTTCCAGTCAAGGGCCAATTAATATTTTTGGCAATCCAAAGGACAACAGTTCAGAAATAAAACAAATGCCAATAAATATTTACATTAAAGGTGAGAAAAATTCCAAGGATAAGATAGTTTTATAATGTGAAGAGAGAATATCAGAAGGAAAAAAGGGATGCTTAGATGTAACATATTTGTGAATTCTGGAATAAGCATGTTTTAAGTCAGTCTTCTCTTTAATTATTGTCTGAGTTTCACATAAAGTCTGCTTCATCAACTGGATAAATATTTGACTGCTGTTCAATAAATTGCATTAGTTTACTTTAACTGTATGCTCAGCCTTATTCAGGCATCCTACATTAGGCAATGTACTGTGTAATGCATCTCTGCAGGTGACCAGAGCTATTCTCTGTATGAGGTAAATTAAAACTCATATTTTAAAAATTAAACATTCTTGCACTTCATGATTTCAATATTTAATTATAACCTGTGTCAGGGCCTAATCTCTGACTGAGTCAGGCATGAAATTAATCAAAAAAGGCAAAAGCTTAGCAATCCTTCTACACTGTAAAAATAATGTAATTTTTATGGCAGCTCTGTAATTCTCAGAGGAAAAATTGAGGAAGGAAGTGATGGTAACTGATAGCAATTGCCATAGGCTGTGTGAACCCACAAACAAGTGACCTAATGTAGTGGTTACTGTGGCAAGAGTAGAAGTATGATTAAGAAGGAGAAGTGACAGCAGTCTAATTATAAATGTTTTAAGCAAAGCTTTAAATATATTGTCAAGGGAAAAAATAAGTACACGTATTTAAAATCTATATTTCATTGCAATTGTTATATTTTGCCACAGTAATTTCAGCAGGACTTGGAAAAAACAAATGAATCGAAATGGAAGAAATGGGAATTGAAGGGATCTGTTTTTCCTTATTCATTATTACCCAGAGCCGAATGTAATAATAATAATTACAACAACAATTACATCAAAGACTATTTGGCAAGCTTCTTTGATAGACTTTCTTTCCTACTAAGGGTATAATTGTTACAGAAAACAATGCTCTACTATGGAAGAAATTTGGAGTGAGGGAGAGATGGGGCATTTCAAACATTTCATGTAGCTGTTGGATCCTGTTGTCTATTTTAGAACTGATTTCTTGATGAAAAGTGTGTAATTGCCACAGCTGATGACTATCTCTTATAAGTTTTGGTAAGAACAGAAGTGGAGGCTCTTGGTTAGTGATAAATAGCTTGCTTTTTCACATACAATTTGATGAATTTACAATCCAAAATCAATCCAAAATGTGCTGGCATGAACTCAAGAACATCAGTTCATAAAACAATAATTTTTTGGTTTAATCTTGAAATGCTTTCTAAAGCTATATTTACTAAGAGTGATTTCCTACATGACCAATGGAGGTGCAATGGCTCAGCACTTAAAGATGCTGAGCTTGTCAGCTGGAAAGCCTGGGTTCGAGACCTGAGCACTACTTGACATGGTGAGCTCCTGTTACTCACCCCAGCTCTTGCCCACCCAGCAGTTCTATAACATGCAAACGCAAATAGATAAATAGGTACCACTTTAGTGGGAAAGTGTCAGACCTGCCTCAATCTGATCCCTTAGAGAAGAAAAACCCTCAACTTCATTTGGTTGAAGTGAAAAGTACTTTTACTAAGAGATGCTGGTTGCTGTAAAGTCAGGCAGAATCTGAGGTTCCTGTGCATCAATTTAAAACTATTTCCTTCGTTCCCATCCCTCTCCATGACCCGTCCAAACCCAGCCAATGCAATGCTGCTGAGATGTTTTGGAAATGCTAATGTGTTTGGTCTAGTAACTTTCCAGAGCAAATGGCCTTGACACAAATCGGATCCGCTATTCTTCATCTGTCATTCTCCCTCCTGAATTCCCACACAAAAGGCATACAGGTTTATTGCCCAATTGTCTCCTCATTCTGCCCCCTACTCCTTTGATGGCTAGACACCAGTGAGGTGCCAAGCAGAAGATGACAGACCTGACATGTCACTCCCCCTTAGCAGGGATGTTAGTCCTGCAGAGGAGAGAAAGGAAAGGGTGTGGGGTAGAAAACATAAAGTTAAGAAGTGAGTTTCCTTTAGTTTCTACCGGAGTTTAATATCCTTAGGCAGTTTAGCACTTGGCAGAATTTCTTTTTTTTTTTTAAACACATTTTATTAATTTTACAATTAAAAAAAAACAAATCTACAACATATACACAAATAACAAAGCCAAGAAAAAGGCCAGAAAAGGAGAAAGAAAGAAATGCAGAAAGAGAGGAAAGAGAAAGAAAAAAGAGAAAAGAAAAAAAAAGGAAAAAAGGAAAGGTGAACATTTAAAAACATTTTTATTTTTGACAGTCTGTAGGATCTTTTCTTCTTAAATTGTATCGTATACGCACATCTTATAGGTATCTATATTTAAATTACCCTCGACTAAGTTTATCTTATACATGATCTATCTTTGATTTTACCATTTATACCAGGGATTCCAGTTATTGTAATATATTGAGGACTCTTTGTTTTTTAAAGCTAGAGTTAATTTGTCCATTTCTGTGCAATCTAAAATTTTCTGGATAATCATCTGTTCTGTTGGTGTGTGAGATAGTTTCCAGCACTGAGCAAACGCTAGCCTGGCCGCTGTTAAGAGATGTATTATTATATACTTCATCTTTTTTGATAATTGTTTGTCAGAATTTCTATGGAACAGGCAGTTGGCTGATGGGGCGGGAGCTTGTTTGAGCCCTTCTTGCTAAACACATACCACAAGTCCTGGTACTCCTGTGGAATTTGGTGCAGGTAGGTTTTCTTTCACTCCTGCGTTGCAGTCCCCACTTCCTGCTTTTGGGTTTGGGCCCTTTAAATCCCTTCCTGGCTTTCCTTTCACTTCAGCTCGCTGGATTTTAAGCAACCCCCTCCTCCAGTTCACATAGGGGTTCCATTTCAGTAGCCATGCTAAACCTAGCACCAGGGATCTTTTCATGCTCAGTGATATGATAAAACGTAGAGTCTCTGTGTGTGCCTCCACCTTCATTTCTATTGGTTCGGTGACAAACATTGCTGGGATCCTTATGGAGCCTTATGAAAAAATTCCACTGGCAGGCTGTGGAAGAGTGATCTAAGTCACGAGTGAAGTGACTTAGTCAAGCGTGATCTAAGTCTCATCCCTAGCTTTTCAACTAGGGCAGGGCTGACTAGGCATCTGGTGCACCCTGAATCCAGAAGAGCCGGTAGGTTGGCTTTTCATCCCAAGTGCAGTGGGGACTGTCACTGGAGTAACTGATCCCCTGGAGTATCAGGGGATCATCATTGGAGTTGGTATCACTCTCCCCAAGGCCTCTTCTCTGCTCACACCATCCTTGGGAAATGGGGTGAATTCTACAATCTCCACTTCTTCCAAAGCCATCTCATGGGTTAACAGTGGCAGCTTGGTAGGCTTCTTGCTGGGATGAAGGGTCACTTTTGGGCAGGAGTACTGGATTTACATTCAGAGGTCCAGTGCCCCTCCTTCTTGCATTTGAAGTAGATGGAAGAGCATTGCTGAGGGATTTGGATGCTTGTTTGTACTTTTGGTGTTTCCTTCTTCTCTGGAAAGGATTTTCACCACCTGCACCCCAGGTGATATTCTTCAAGCAGGAGAGCCTATACCAGGGTCTTCAAACTTGAAAGCTTTAAGACTTATGGACTTCAACGCCCAGAATTCCTCCTCTAGTCATGTTAGCTCAGGAATTCTGGGAGTTGAAGTCCACAAGTCTTAAACTTGCCAAGTTTGAAGACCCTTGCCCTATACCATTTCAGACAAGTGACTATCCAGTCTCTTCTTGAAAACCTCCAGTAATAAAGTACCCACAGCTTCTGAAGACTCTTCCACTGGTTAATTGTTCTCACCATAGGAAGTTTTTCCTTAATTCCAGGTTCCAGGTTGATTTATTGAAGATTTGAGTGAAGATGGGGGCCAATTGGTCAACACAGACTTTTAAGCAAGAAGGAGTTATCTTGTCTGGCCCTGGTGCTTTTCCTGGCTTTTGTTTGTGAAATAGATCTTGCACTTCTTTTTCTGCGATCACCAGAGGCTGTGAACCCAATGGGTTGGGGTCAGTTGTAGGAGGCTTAGCTGTTGTTAGTGTGTTTGAGATGGGGGTTGTGGAGATAGGTGGCTGTAGCTTCCTTTCAAACCTGCAGTAAAACACATTCAGGTCATCTGCTAGTTGTTGATTTCCTTTTGCCTGGGAAGGAAGTTTGCTGTAGCCAGTGATGTTTTTAAGAGTTTTCCACATGTTTGCTGGTACATTTGTTGAGAACTGATTCCTTAACTTTTCAGAGTAGCTTCTTTTTGCTGCTCTGATCTCTCTTGTTAATATGTTTCTGGCCTGATTGTATAGCATTCTGTCACTTTTTCTTTAGGCTTCCTCTTCGTGGCAACCTACTGAAATACTGCTATCGTGTCCCCACTAATCCTTCTTTTTCCTAGACTAGCCAAACCCAAATTCTGTAACCATTCTTCATATGTTTATTTTCCAGGCCTTTAATAATCTTAGTTGCTCTTTTCTGCACTTTTTCCAAAATCTCAACATCTTTTTTGTAATGTGGTGACCAAAACTGGATACAGTATTCCAACTGTGGCCTTACTAAGGCTTAATAAAGCAGTACTAATACACGTGATTTTGATTCTGTGCCTGTTTATATAACCAAGGATTGAATCAGCTTTTTGGGTTGCTGCCTCACACTGTTGGCTCATGCTTAAGTGACTGTCCACTAGGACTGCAAGTTTCCTCTCATGGTTATTGTTTTTGAGCCAGGTGTTCTGGGATGTTGGCTATTCCTGCCAGCTTACTCATCTGCAAATTTGATAAATTCCTTTTCTATTTCCTCAACTAAGTCATTTATGAAGATATTGAAGAGTACTGGGCCTAAGATGGAACCTTGTGGTACCTCATTGCTTACTTTCCTCCATGTAAATGTAGTTCTGTTAAGTGTACTCATTGTACTCATACAGTTCTGTTACTGTACTCATTGAGTACAGTATGTCAGCCAGTTACAAATCCATCTGGTGATGATGTTGTCTATCCCACATTTTTCTAGCTTACCAAGAAGTAGGTTGTGGTCCACTTTGTCAAATGCCTTACTGAGGTTTAAATATATTGTGTCCACAGCATTTTGCTGATCTAATTATTTAGTCACCTTGTCAAAGAATGAAATAAGATTGGTTTGGCATTATCTGTTTTTTACAAATCTGCGCTGGCTACCAGTTATAACTGTATTTGTTTCTATATGTTCATAGATCTGTTTTTTTCCCCAGAATCTTCCCAGGTATTGATGTTAGACTAATTGATCTGTAGTGTAAGCATTGGACTTTTCCCCTTCAACTGAAAAAGAATGAACTTCTGAAAGCTAGGTACTTCAAAAGGAATTCTTTATTGAAAGGAAGTGATCCCAGTACTAGACAAAGAAGAATCTAAGATGCTTCAGGGATACAGTAATAGATAAATGGAGTTAGAACCCCTCCCCTTATTTAGATGTGGATTTAGTCAAACAAAGAACCAACATGTTAATTCCCTAATTAGTTTCCTTTTCTGGGAACTTATCTTAGAAGAGGTTCCCAGGGAATATCTTCCAGAGCTGGAGTTAAACAGCTCTGCCTTTCTCTCTACTGCCTGTTACTTCCTTGCCATTTTCTATCTTTAGTGGACTGACTGTTTCCTTGTTTTTTAAGTGTTGAAAGAATTTTATTTGGTTATTTTTGACTTTTGTTGCAAGTTTTGTTCATTCTGAGCCTTTGTTTTCCTGGCTTCATTTTTGCAGATTCAGGCTATCTGCTGATATTCTGCCTTAGTTATGTGTCCTTCTTTCCATTTTTTGTACTTGTCCTTTTTGTCTTTCAGTTTATCAGATACATCTTTGTGCAACCATACTGGTTTCTTCTTGGAGTTTTTCTTTTTCAGCGGTATTGTGTTGGATTGCGCTTTTATGATAACATTTTTTAATGTTTCCCATGCTTCTTGAGTTGTTTTCCCCTTTTAGGATTTTTATCTTGTTTCAGGCTAGGTTGATTTCCACCTCCTGCACCAAAATACACCAGCTATACAGGGTAGGTGGGGCACACCTGGAGATGCAGGTATTTTAGACCTCATCACTCAGCCCATCTTTGAAGCAGCTGATCAGGATCTCTTGTAGCCAGTTGGTGAGCCTGCAAGCCAGGTCACAAGATTCCTGGATGTACTTGGCCACAATTCTCCATCCCTGTCTGACGGTCTTGGTGTGATCTCTAGCTTTGTGGTCAGCTAGGGGGTCATTGTATTGCTTGTGGAATTCTGCCATGAAACCTTTGAAATTTCTCTCGGGCATTACCACTGTGGAGGGTGACCATCCATTGTGCAGTGGCCACTTCTAGGGCCATGGTAACACATCTTACTTTGCTGCCTTCTGTTGTTATCTCTGGACCTACTCCTGCATGTAGGTCCAAACTTGGATTAAAAAGGAGCCCAGTTGCTGGTGAATCCTATTGGATTTCATACCCAGCAGTGGGGACTTACGACTCCTTCTTGCTGGGAGTCAAGTTTAGCTGTCAAGTTGTGCTGAAACTGGGAAGGTTGTCATTGCAGCAGACTCGGACCTGGTGCTATGGTGGCAGATATGGTTGCCCTGTTGGTTTCTAGAGGTAGCTGATCATCAGGTTGTGCAACTCAAGCAAGGGCTTCAAGTGCCTTGAGATTTTCGAAAGCCCCGCACATGAATTTTATGACTTGTTCCATCATCCAGTTTGTCAGAATATTCATGAACTGGCAGAGACATGGGTAACAAGGTCAGCCAATGGGAGCTGAACTGGGGGCTGAGATTGGAAACTGTCTGGGCATGGCTTAGCTCTGTGCTCTCAGCTCTAAACTGAAACTACTACTCTGCTCTGAACTCTGAAGCTGCTGCTTGTGGTTTTTTTGCTTGTAACCTTCATCAAATTGGAAGAGTCTACTATTGGTATTGTAAACTTTATTTCAAATGTCACTATGTATATAAAGAAGTTAATGAATCCTGCTGAATCAGTCATCTGTGTGTGCTTTTTGGATTTGAATTTCTGCTGCAAAAACTAATACAGTTGTTGGCCACGTTCTCTGTTCATCTCCACTTCTTCTTCCACTTCTTCCAGCTCCACTTGTTCCATGACTGCTGTGGCTTCCATGGGTGAAAGCACTCCATGGGTCTCTCTTCCCAATCTTCCTTCCTCCCAACACCCAGGCATTACCTGAGTCTTAGTGGATCACCACAGTTTTCTGCCTCTCCTACCCACTTGGAGAGATCCAGTCCTGAAGGACGCCTGGACAAAGACTCTCCCCAGCCTACGATCTCTTTTTGATTTCTCCCTTGAGCTAATATCATGTGCACAGTTCCCCAATATGGTCTCCAGGTTGAACACAATTGCAGATTCAGCCTAATGTCAGACCTGGCCAAGTCTGATCCCTTAGGAAAGAAAAACCCTTGACTCCATTTGGTTGAAATGAAAAGTGCTTATAGTAATAGATGCTGGTCATGGTAAAGTCAGGTGGAATCTGAGTTTCCCACGCATCAACACAAAACTTTTTCTTTCATTCCTGTCCCTCCCCCAATGACCAGTCCAAACTCAGCCAATGCAATGCCACCAAGATTTTTTCTGGAATGCTGAGGTTTTGGGGCTTGTAAAGGTCCACACTCAGAGCAAATAGCCTTGAAGATCCCTGGCACAAATCAGTTCCATGTTGATCTGCTTTTCTTCAGCTGTCATTCCCCCTCCCGAATTCCCACACAAAATGTATACAGGTTTATTGCCCATTGGTCTCCCACATCCTCCCCCCCGCTAGTCCTTTGTTGGTAGGATGTCAGCAAGGCACCAAGCCAAAGATGGTTGACCTGACAGAAGGTAACAATGTTCCATGTTATTGTCAAGTAAGGATCATGGGTCTTTAAGTGAACACATTGCTGCAACTCTCTGCCAGCTTCCAACAAAGTTGGTGGGGAAGCTGGCAGGAAGTTTGCAAGTTCCAAGTGACTCACAAGGAGGCTAGCTAGCAGGTAAGTGGCTATTACAGGGTAGGGAAGAGGTGGGGGAGGGTGTGCGGGTGGCCAGTGAGACATGGCAGGGTGACTGCTGTCCAGTGGGGAAGGCTGTATGAAAGCTATACAAGTAGCTCTAGAGCCAGGCGTGGCAAAGAAAAACAAAAAACAACCCACACCCCAACAACATTGTTGTGCTACCCCGAATAAGTCATTGTGCCTCCCAGCAAACAGAATGGTAATCCCAGTGGAGGGGAAGTAGGCAAAGACAATGAAGAACAGCTGTGGGGTCGGGATGGTGAAAGAACAGTTGCAAATATGGGCTGGCTAAAAATTTTATCCTGTGATTGCAGGGATGCTGTGACAGTCTTAAGTTCAAAGACCAATTGCAAGTGTTAAAGTTACTGTTGTAACTTTAAATGATCACTGAATGAGCATTAAGCAAGAACAATCTGTACTTCAAATCCAGTCTAATTCCTGGTGACTTCATGGACATATTCATGTTCTTTTTTGGCAGTTAACACAACTCTTTTTTCCACTGTTGCTTATTTTATTTATTCCTTACTTACCACAATATAGGATGTTTGAGGATAATTATCCATTTTTAAGGGTAAATTTTTAACACTAATGTATGTTTGCAACAATAGGTATATTTCATCACAATAACTAAGGCAATTCAGACTTTTCCCTCCATATTTTCTTCTATGATTTCATTAATTCGACAAGCAGAATTTCAGGCATCCTATAAACTTCTTTGCTCAGTAGTTTTCTAAATAGTTTCATTCTGTGATAAAAAGAAATGCCTTTCTGCTCCAAATGCCACATTAATATGATCATGTGATAAGTGTAGAAAAGTGCTGGTTTCTGCTTTTATTGTCCTATTTATGTAGCTATTTTTAAACTAAATGTTATCCTGTAATCTCATGAATAAAATATGGAATTGCTCATTGTAGTTAGAAATTAGGTGATAGGGCTCGGGGGTTAATATTTGACCTCCTTTTGTTGTCTAAAAATGTATAATTAATGAATGGCTAAGCAAATAATGTAATCAACTGAACCACGTGGCAGCCTATGCATTCAAATAATCTGTCTGTGTTTTCTTAGGAACATAAGAATCTGGCTATCAAGCAACTTTCTTTTTATTTATGCTTATTCATTATCTACTATCAAAGGACACATCGTATAAGCCCCTTTTTCAAAAATCTGAAAAATCAAAAATTTAGGATTTGGTGCAAGAAAAGCATGTCTTCTATGTTTGACTGCAGTCTGTATGGATGTATTTCTCAAACCTTCCTCCAAGCATTCAGAGATTTAAATCCATATATTATCCATAAATGCATAGGACACTCTAATATACACAAGAAAATATATGTCTGATCTCAAGTTGTGCAACCTTGTTTTAGGCTATATTGAGGTAGGTAAATCATTCATGACCAACATTTAACAATAGGAAATGCCAACTGTCCAGAAAAAGAAACTCCTGGGACATCATTTTACCAAGAGTATAAAATTTTTACTGAATAAACCACATTGGCAGAGAAGAAGCAAAACCAACTCTGGGTTTCCCATGCAAAAACAAGGGTAGATAATTCCCCTTTTTCCTTTGGGCCACAGTCCAAATGTCCACCAATCATTCCTGTTCATTTTGTTATGGAAAACAGCCAGCCACACTGGGACATCTGCTCAATGTGTCCTTGGGATGCCAGCAATGTCCCACGGTACAGACGGATGGCTGAATACCATTCTCCCTCCCTTCCATTCCATCCCCACCCCCCGCCCTGTTATTGTCAGGCTGTGAGTGAAGGAAAAATATAGGTGAAAGTGTGAATTAGACTTCACATACTGACCCCCCCTCAGAAGAAGGGTAGACTTGAAACAATAATAAACATATATGCATATTATTACTTACAAATTAACTACTATCACAATCCCTTGCAGCAGCGAATCCACATCTAACAGCCTGGGCATATGCCAAAGCCTCACGTAGGCAAAGGAGTTTCGATACCTGCAAGACCTCACGTAGGCTGAAAGCAGGTATCAGGAACAAAAGGATGCTGCCCACCTTGGGCTACTGGCTGGACTGCAGGCGCGGATTGATTACTTTGTATCCCTTAAGCGCTGTGATTGGGCGCTACAATGTATCCACTGAGACCCCCCACTCTTTTAACATGTAAAGTAGACTGAACTTTCTCTTTTGTGACGTTTAACAATGTGTGTTCAATAAAAGAGCTTCCCTGAGCGCGTGTTCGGGGCTGCTCATCCAAGACTGAACCGGCTTGGTCTCTTTCTTGATGCATTGGACTCAATGAGAAGCCTTCCTAATGCGGAGCAAAGCCGCAATCCCTATTGGGACCACTGAGGGTACTTAGTGTGAAACTACTTCTTTTTTAAAAATATTTTTTATTAAACATATTTCATCATTTCATATCACTTTTACAGTCTTTACAGCATTCCAGCATCAATAATCCTCACATATACATATCAATTACATTCCTTTTTTCTTCCTTTAACTATATACGCTGACATTAAGTTTAATATATCTCTTAAATTATCTTTATATTTAATCTTTACTTCTATTTTCTAACCATTTATACCATGTGTCCCAGACCAAATAATATTCCTTTTCCCCTCTTTCTTTTAATTCTAATGTTAGCCTATTCATCTCCACACAATCTAACACCTTTTTTTAATCACCATTCGCTCAGAGAGCATGCTGTCCTGTTTCCAGTTTTGCGCATATGCAATTCTGGCTGCAGTCGTTATATGCAATATAATATATTGAATTTTCTTACTGTAGCTTCCTCTTATTATCCCTAGTAGAAATAATTTGGGTTTTAACTTAATTCATTGACTTGTGATTTCTTCTAGCCATTTTCTTACTTTGGTCCAGTACTTCCTAGCTTCCGGACAACTGCATATGAAAAAATGTGCTCTGATTGTGTTTGCATTCTGCAGGTCTATTTGGAAACATTATCGCCAATCTAGCTGCGGGTAAATGCCAATGATAAAACGTTTTGTATAGATTTTATTTGTAAGCTGCCAACATTGTTAATTTATAGGTTTTTCCCCATAGTTTTTCCCAATGTTCTAATTCAATATTATAGCCAAAATTCTTTGCCCGGGCTACCATAGTTTCTTTGACCATTTCTTCTTCCATTTTAAATCCCAGGAAATAATCATATGCTTTTGTTATCATTTTCTCCTCTGTCCCCTGTATTATTTTGTCAAGTTCTTGTTGTTCCTTATAACAGCCATATTTTTCTAGATCCTTTTTATATCTTTCCAGATATGGCAACCAATCTATACCTATTCCTTGTTATTTTAACTCTTGGTTTATTTTTAAATTCCCTTGGGCATCTAATAATTTAATACCTTACCATTTTATCTAAGTCTAATACATTTAGGTATGTTATGGCCTCCATAGTTGATAAGCAAACTGGTATTTTACTATAATGATTTTTTTTTCATTAAGAAGTGTGAAACTTCTTAAAACAACCTTGCTGCCCTAACATCTGGAGTAGCTACCCACTCAGCATCTGCTAATGGGTATCATTTTCACAGTACTAGATATTGTAATGTTCTCTTATGGTATCTAGAATCAAACATCTTTTTGACCTCATAGTACTCCTTTCCTTTAACTAGAATGGGCAGAGGAAGTGATTCTCTGACTGGTCTCTACCCAAATACTGGTTGAACCTTCCTGAGGGTTTTTGGCAATTCTAGTTCCACCATCACTGGATTTATAATCCAGGTGGTTTGGAAAGACCCTGTATATTTGGGACCTAGCTTTCTACAAAGTTGCCTCAGGTTCAGATGTTCAGATAAGGATACACCTTATCCCCCCACTCTAAATTATTTTTTTGGGGGGGCGGGGGTGCTTCTCCAATCTGCTTGCCTCCTTCGACTTTCCTAGTCTTATTCAGCACCTCACCCATGGTGCCCTACATGGCTTTCAAAGTATCCATCCACTCACCCAACAACTCTGACAATGGGATTCCCTGTAGGAGTTCTGGAATAAGCACAAACTCAGTTCCCGTGGCCACTTTGAAAGGGGTAAAACCTGTGCTGCTATGCACTGAGTTGTTATAGAAGCTTCCCAGATAGGCACTTCATGGAGGCAAAAAGGCCAAATGGGGTTCTATGTCCTTTTTCATTTTGGACACCAGAACTGTCTTTTTAACCAAGTGAAGGGTTTTCACCAAACCCAAAGTGCCCTGCAGTTTTTGTGTCATGGCTCCTCTGGAAGACCAAAGTTTTCTGGCTTGCTGGGATGTACAATTTACCCACCTTCCACATCAAGCCGTCCTTTAATATCAAGACATTGTCTTTGGAACCATTTCCTCCCTCCAAGGCATCCTTCAGCAGCTACATCAACAGGTCTCCAAACAGCTGCAGAGAGATCGTTCTCTGCTGTCTTGTAAGTGCTGGCATTGTAAGCTGCCTGGATGGGATGATGGAATTAAATGCTTCCTCTCAGGCACTTCTGCACTAGGGCAAACAAGGGAGAACATCTGCTAAGAAATTCTACCCCTCTGGCAAGAGCCCACCAGATCCGCTTAGGGGATAGCTTCCTGTGGCTCTTTAATGCATCTAGTTTCTTTTGGTCCATCCACATCTCAGCTGCTTGCCTAGCGTTCCACTTGTCCCCATAAGGTCACCGTGACTCCGGGGGGATTGGTTGATCCTCTGCTTCTGTTGCCTTTCCCATATGCTTTGCATACCAGGCCTTAGGGCCCAGATTGGCCCTCCATTGCTCTCTCCCTCTTGAACATGGTCTGTTGCTCTGGCTTTTCAGCCCTCTGTTTGGGCCCTAGGCCAGTCCCTTGGTTTGAGCCTGGGGTCTCTTGAGAGAGGACTTCCCCTGGCTTCACCCCCCATCCATTTCTTTGTCACCTGCTGCCATCTCAAAGCTAACCTCCTGGTGGAGTCCAGGCTGTTGCACAGACAGCTGGTTTAATGTCAACTGTCCGGTTGGAAAATCCAGAAAAGGGAACTCTTGGGACGTCATTTTACCAAAAGTATAACACTTTAGTGAATAAACCATATTGGCACAGAAAAATTTAAACCAGCTGTAGATTTCCCACGCAAAAGCAAGCATAGTTATTTCCCCTTTTTCCTACAGTTCAAAACACCCACCAATCACGCCTGTTCATTTTGTTATTGGAAACAGCCAGACCTACAGGGAATTTGCTCAGAGTGTCCTTGAGATGCTAGCAATGTCCCACAGTGCTGACTGATGCTTGAATATCATTCTCCCTTCCTTGTATTCCATCAACTGCCCTCCCTGTTATTGTCAAGCTATGAGCAAAAGAAAATTCTAGGTGGAAGTGCAAATGAGTCTTGACAAATAGTTTGATTTAAATTTGAAATTTCATATTCAAAGACAACAAAATCTGATTAAAAATGATTTGAGATTAATTCTAAATTATTTTAATCATTCAAAAAATATTAAAAACGATTCACTCAATAAAAGGTTTTACCATAATCTATAAATGAACATCATTAAATTGCTCATAGTTTTGGCAGGATAGAAGAAAATAGGACTGGCATATATTTATATAGCATAGACCCTAATGAATAATTTCAAATCATTCAACCTCAGTCCTTCCCTAAATGTCTTTTAAGGCAGGAACAGCAAAGATGAGGAAAAGACAGCACAGAGACATCTACGTTAACCCATCAAAGTTGTGAAAACCAATGTAAATAATGCCTTAATTCATTTTAAAAACACAAATTTCCCCCCAAAAAGATTTAAACCAATTCTTTTTACAAAAGATAAACACACTGACAGTTGATACCCAGAGAGAATGCAAGGAAGAGAACAGAAATTTAAAAAATTAAAGGTGGAACCTGGGAAATGGCACTAGCATGCCCAATGCTATCATCCTAGCTGCTCTCGTTTCATTCTACTCCTTTCTCTTTTGTTTATGTGCTTAATGAGATCTGTCTATGAGACCCATTCATTTCTCCTTTGTGAACCCATAAGAAAGATCTATCCCTCTCCTTTGCATCTATGAAGTCAG
This sequence comes from Pseudonaja textilis, assembly GCF_900518735.1. The sequence continues at coordinate 3,245,252 of NW_020769366.1, read as the reverse complement.
AAAATAAACAAACATACAAAAACAAAACAACATCCTTTCTGACTTTGTGTGGTTAACAGGCTGTGCTGATAAACAGTAGCTACTTCTTGTATATTTCATAATACACATACATTTGCATTGTCCATATCAAGTAAAATGAGTTTCAATATCTCCCACAATTTTAAGACTGATAGCTGGTAGGTTTAAAAGTTTTCCATGGGCTTCCTATAATTTCTTATAGCAATTCCCAATCTCCAGTATGGACTTTATTCCTGTTCAGAGTTCACCAAGTTACAACAAAGAATAGGAGATAATAGGACAGCACAGCAAAGAATATCCAGCAAACGTTTATCTTCTCAGCTACTTGTCATTTCTATTTGTCATTTCAGCAACTATTAAGCAAAGCAAGAATGTTCTGGACTCACTGGGTAACAGCACTTGCTCCAAATATATATCCTTAATAGATTAGTTATGGGCAAAGAACAGTTCTGCTCTTTTAACCTGTTTTCGGGGAGAGGGATACTTTATATTTTCTGTTCTTCCATGGAAGTCAACTTCTTCCCTTGTTTACAACAGTTGGACAAGACTAGAAATGGGGGGGAAATGAGCTAAGATTTGGCCTTAGGTCCAGTCAAAGAAAGATAAAATATAGCAAAAAAACAGAGCAATGATTTTTCCCACCCCAAACAAAAATAAGCACAACTAGACATTATCCAAAGGGTGGAAGCAAAGTGGAGCGCTTATATATAAAATAATCCATTATCCTTCAGTGGATTGCTTTCCTGGACTAGCTGCTTCTTAGCAAAGTTTGTTCTTTATGATTTTATGTGAGAATAGGATAGGATATGATAGGATAGCATACAGATCAGAGAACAAATGAAAATATATGATGACATCAGAAGAGTAAAAGATTGAAATGGAAATGGGCTGGTTACATAGCAAGAACTGATGGCAGGTGGATCAAGGCAGACACAGAATGGATTCCACTTGATAAAAAGTGTCTACAAGAGACCTAAAACAAGATGGAGCGACAATATCAGCAAGTATTAGGGGCCCAACTGGCAAAGAAAAACTGAAGACGGAATTGGTTGGAACCATGCAGAAGAGGCCTTCATCCTGTAATCCTGTAGTGGATGGAGGAGGAGGAGGAGGAGGAGGAGGAGGAGGAGGATAGAATATTCTTTATTAGCCAAGTGTGATTGGACACAAGGAATTTCTCTCTGGTGCATAAGTTCTCAACATACATACAAACAACAATTATGTGATATTATGTGAAGCTTGTGCTTTTTTAGAAAGTCAATGTGTGCCCAACCACTGGGCTCCAGACCGGTACCGGTCCGTGGATCATTTTGTACTGGGTCGCAAAGAATGAATAATCGTGATTAAAATATATATAAAAATATGTTTTTGCTTCCAGGTATCTTATTTTGAAAGACAACCACTTCCGCCCTCACCTAACTTCCGCGCTTGACTCTTTGGCGCGTATTTATCCTGAATCAGCAATGCAAGCTAGCCCTTGCAAAATGAGCCAGAAACAGATTCCTACCTGACTTACGGGTTCATCGCCACAGGTGATTCACAAGCCCCACACCCACTCTGTGTAATATGCGGTGACAGATTTTTGTTATTGGAATGTTCACGCCCCTACCCGGTCCTTGAAAAAGTGTTTCTGCGTGAAATTGGTCCCTGGTACAAAAAAGGTTGGGGACCGCTGCCTTACACCACTGCAAGAAGCACTGAAGAAATAGACTATTATAGCCACAATACTATCTTAGATCCATTCCCATAATGAAGTCTCATTCAGTTTAAAACAAAACAGAAATGAACAAGTTGCAAATATATATATATATATATTTCCCCCCACCAAAACCCTCCACTTTTTTGTGGAGTGAGGAAAAGGAAAACGAGAGTTTAAAAAGCTGAAAACTGCAGACAGGATATTCACAGAAACTAACAGAAATCCCAAACAGCTCAGTTCCCCATTGAGGTGATAGAATACATTCACTTGGGTTTCCCTAGTTCTTGTCTAAATTATTAAGCCTTTTTTTTTTTTGCAGTTCTTTGAACCATTAAATGTTAAATGAAAAATAGGCATATACTCAATCTAATGGAATGTATCTATTTTAGCTTTTATTTTGTAAGGGAAAAAAAACCCAACACCCACAATCATAGTGCCAAAAATAACCATTTGCTGCTAAAGTTTAAAATTTTCCAATTATGGGAAATCAACATGAGTAGTATCATATTGTAGTCTAGGCCTTTTTGTGCTCTTCTAACAAACATATACTGTCTGAGTTCTCACCAAACCTAAAAAGTGAACAGATTTTGAAAACCTTTAAGAATTAAAATTTTGACTAGTATCAAAATGGCATCTGTGTAACATAAATAAAATCTTGATGGCCAGGAACAACCAGTGGTTACAGAAAAGAAACAAAGCTGAGCGTAATAGAACAAAAGTAATCCACTTTTTATGTTATGGAGCAAAGGAGCAAAGGAGAGAATATTTCACTTCTTGTGAAATATTTCTGGACTTTCTCAACTGTATTAATATCAGATACGTAATGTGGGTTCCACACTGATGAGCTGTATTCAAGTATTGGTCTAGCAAATATTTTGTATGCTCTAGTTAGTAGTGTGATATTACCAGAGAAAAAGCTATGTAGGATTAGGTTAACAACTCTTAATGCCTTTTTGGTTATGTAGTTACAGTGCGCTTTAGTACTTAGATCATTAGAGATGAGTACTCCAAGGTCCTTGACAGAGTTTGGATCATCAACAAGGTCTTGACTATTCAGCCTGTATTTTATTTTCTGGTGTTTTTTTGCCAATATGTAGGACAGAGCATTTATTTGTTGAGATTTGAAGTTGCCATTTGTTTGACCATTCTGATACATAGTTGAGGTCTTTTTGAAGGGTAGCAGTATTGTCTGTGGTGTTGAATATCTTTACATCATCAGCGATGAGAACGCAGTTGCTCTTGATATGATCACAGAGGTAATTTATGTAGAGTATGAAAAGAGTTAGTCCTAGAACACTGCCTTGGGGGACACCACTGTTGACAGGTGCAGAATTTGATAGGATGCTCTCAGTGGTGGGATTCAATTTTTTTTACTACCGGTTCTGTGGGCGTGGGTTATTTGATGGGTGTGGCTTGGTGGCCATGTGATTGGAGGGGCATGTCCAACTCAACATCACTCATGTCAAGAGGCGTTTCGCCCAGTCCCTCCCCTCCCAGCCACTCCTTGTTACCCCAAGCCTCAATGTTAGTTCTGTAAAAAATTTCACCATTTTTTGGATTTTATTATCTGCATCCACGTACTATAGATGTACTTTAATGGATCACTGAAAGGAGGAAATGGTTCACATGCTTTGTCCAAGAGGGTGATAGGCAGGTCACAAAACAGGATTTTGAGAGGTTGCCACAAAGAAGGGGGGAGGGGGGCAATGTATTTTCCAAAACAGCAGAAGGCAAAACAAGAAGCAATGGATTGAAACTGAACAAAGAAGAAACAACCTAAAACTAAGGAGAAATTTACTGACAGCGAGAACAATTAACCAGTGGAACTGCTTGTCTCCAGAAGTTCTGGGTGCTCCAACACTGGAGGCTTTCAAGAAGAGACTAGACAGCCATTTCTCTGAAATGGTATAGGGCAGGCAACCTTGGCAACTTTAAGACTTGTAGATTTCAACTCCCCAAATTCTGGGAGGAATTCTGGGAGTTGAAGTCCAGAAGTCTTAAAGTTGCTAAGGTTGGAGACCCCTGGTAGAGGGTCCCTCCAAAGATTATTCTGACACCTTTGCCTGGCCCTCCATCCAGACTTGGCATCCTCAGTTTTCCTGCCTAAGCAGAGGGTTGGACTAGAAGACCTCCAAAGTCCCTTTCAACTCTGTTATTCCATTATTCCTAAATTAGATAGCTAAGATCCTCATTGGGACCCTCTCTCTTTTGCTCCCTCGGGTCTAATGGGTTAATAAGATGTTTAGAAACCTGCAGTTGAAAGTTCTTTATGTCCCCTTACCCCGAAGACCCAATTTCATTTGGAATTTAATCCCAAACGGATTGCCCTTTTAGCATTTCCCTTGACACTTCTCCAAAATGCACCCCCAAGAAGCCACATCTCTCCCCCTCCCTCACACACACACACACACACACACACACACACACACACCAGAAGTTGTATTGAATATCTCTCCCTCCGTCTCTGCTTTAGGCTTAGAAAGTCTGCCAGTGCTGCTCCTCATTTGGCAACGCTTAAGGAGAAATAGGGGCTAGAGACAGTTGACATTCTCATCTCTGCTACAGGTGAGGCTGTGTAAACTTTTTGGCAGGCACGCAATGCCTTCTCCTCAGCCTCTCAGCACTAATGAGAGATACGGCTCTACTAGCCAGGATAGGCAAAGCCTCTCATTTTGTACAAACCACCTGCTACTGGCAGATACACACTTATGGGTGGCATGGGCGGGTCCATTCAGGGCAGAGAAGTTCTGCCGCTTAGCCCGGAAGTCTGGCTCAAGCCACAGGGTTTTTTTTGTTTTTTTTAAATTTCCCTACGGGAAGCTACCAAAATGGGAAGCGTGTCTCTGCCTGCATAACTAGAGCCTGGAACACAATGAAGCCATCCCACTCACCTCCTGCTGGCAGGCTGGCTAATGGGGAGAGAAGGAGAGGCGGAGAAGGGGAGCCGATCGGAGCCCTCCGAAAGAAGAGAGGGGTGAAAGAAAGTGCAGTTTGCTGCAGATGCCCCCCTGTGCCCCTTTGCCTGGATTCCCTCCTGTGGCCTCCTCAGTGTTCTCCCTTCCCCGGTCTATCTTGATTGCGGGCAGAGCCACATTGCCTTTTGCAAGCCTGCTGTCGGTGAAGCTGGGTGCCGGTGAGGGCTGGCTTTTTTGCGTAGCTTTGTCCACCGATTGGGGGTGGGTGGGGGAGAGAATGGCTTCCTCCCCAGGCCCCCGCCGTCCATTTCCCTCCCGACTGGGGAGGGAGAAAGCGTGAGCAAGCCAAGGCTTTTCCCTCCAGCCTTTGCCCAAAGCCCCTTGACGCACCAGGAGGTTGAAGTTTGAATTTCTTCACCCCCTCTGACCCACATGTACCTTGGCAGTGGGAGTTTCTCTCCACCCACTTTTCCAGCTACTAGATCAGTGGATGAACCTAGCTTTGCTGCCCATTGCATTGCAAATAAGAATCTAAAAGCCGAGAAAGAAAGCCATCTCTGGCACATTTAAGGGTATTTGGAAGCAACGCATGAATCTCAGGTATTTGAAGGGAACTGTGAACTTGGGTCCTCCAATACAGGTCTCTGAAGAATTGAAATTGAAATGTTATGTTGACATTGATTGTGCCAATTCTGGGATCGTGGTATTGTTTAGAGGGGCTTTAATTGGTTGGAAGTCCATGACCATGGAGCATGTCACATAGAACTGGCCATGAAGAGAAACAGTCAGTCATCAGATACACACCAGCTACTTTCCAAGTCTGTCCCCTGTGCCTTATTGACAGTGATGGCATAGCAAACCTTAATGGGAAATTGTAGAGATTTGAACTCAAAGTGGTAGTCTGAAAGGTTCAGAGGAATTCGGGGTATGAAAACTTTGTCTCCCTGATTGATGTCTGTGAAAATCATGGCTTCGATTACGTGTTTGTTCAGAGTCTTCACCTGAGGCCTGGTGCCGTTGCACAGTTTTGGAGGGGTTAGATTGCATAACAGCATGATTGGAGCACCAATCTTAAGGTAGAGGACATGAGGTGGTAATCCTGGTGGGTTGAGAGTGTGCAAGAACTCCATAGGGTAATGTACAACATCCCCGATCTCTATTACTGAGTCCACACAGATTCATACTTCATATGCTCAAGGGACAACTTTTGCAGCAGAAAGTTGTTGATGCTGTTGGCTGACTCATTTTTTGCAGTGAGAATAGCTCTTTCCCTCAGCCAATCCAGTCCAGCTTGATAAATGTTGGGATATATTCTGTCAGTCAAGCTGAGCAGATCTTTCACAACATCGCAAAGGTTAATGGGAATCAGAGGTGGTATTCAGTAGGTTCTGACCAGTTCTAGAGAACTGGTAGCAGAAATTTTGAGTAGTTCAGAGAACTGGCAAACGCCACATCTTCTTGACTAATATTTAATTATAATATTAATTTTCCTATGTTGTTGGGTGGGATTCAGCCGATTCGGGCCAGTTTGGGTGAACTGGATGTTAATTTGACATCCAGTTCAGTGAACTGGTAGTTCCGATGACCAGCTGGCCCCGTCCCTCCCAGGACTTCCCCCGTGCCGCATTCTGGCTCCCAGGTAAGTGCAGGGAGGACTCCTAGGCCAAAATGTGGTGTGGGGGTATGTCCCCCCACATCCTGTTTTGGCTCTCCTGAGGCTGCAGGGAAGCCTCCTAGGCCCAAAACAGGGCGTGGGATGTGCAGCACAGCACTAGATGCAGCTTCAGAGGATGGAAGGGACCTCAGAGGTCATCTAGTGCAACCCCCTGGTCCAGCAGGAGACCTTATATCATCTGGGTTATTTTGGTGCCTCTAACGCAGAGGAGAAATTTCCAGAAAAGGGAAGGAATTTACTAGGCAAGGCTGCCATGCAGAGAAAGGCAGAGATAGTCCTCTACTTACAACTGAGCCCAAAATTTTGGTTGCTAAGTAAGAGCATTGTTAAAGTGAGTTTCTGTCTTTTGACCCACCCATTCACATGACCACCAAGCAACGCCCGCCAAGCCATGTCCACAGAACTGGTAGTAAAACTCTTCGAATCCCACCATTGATCCAAAGCCCCTCTTTGAGGTGATGGGTGGTTTAGAAATGTGAAATATAAATAAATATATAAATGAATATTGTTGAAGGCGTTTGCCATTTCTTTCTTTTATTTCCAGCTTACGTTATAAACTTGGATCAGCCAAACTTGGTTATATACAATTGTTTTCTCATTATGTATTATATGACATATAAGAATTCACTGCAATCACAGTGAATGTGATTGTTTCAAAAGAAATAAGGAAAATGTTTATTTTATGCAAGCCATGAGGTCAAGTCAAAATTCTGCCAAATGCTTCTGAATAGGCATCACAGCTGATTGGAGTAGCCATAGTATATATGGTGTGCTTATAGAAGTCAGAGTCTGTTGAGGTAATTCCCCGTTAGGAGAATGAGCGCATACAGGGAGACGTATAGAGAATAGTGTTTGAATAATACACACACAGAACACAGATGCACTGTACAGTAAATGTAGGTTTTTACTTCCAGAAACATTAAGCAAAGTCCAAAACAGGCAGTCCAAAGTCATTCACAGGTAACATCAGTCAGTTTTCATCCAGGGATAATCCAAATATCAAATTCCAGTGTCAAAAACAGTTCAGTATCAGACTTACATTAAATCCAGTAATATCAGTCAATTAGAAGAAATGGAGGAATGGCAATACTTTCCAACAGAAGGAAACAGAGATACCCTCACACTCTCTTCTGAGACTCAGACTGAACAACCCAGGTTTCTGGCTCCATCTTATGGCCGTTTGAGAAACCACACCTAATTACAGTTTTGCATTTTCTTAAAGATACAGTTTTAAAATGTTTATCCTGGTTTATATATTTCTAACCCAAATAGCTGTTAGGTGACTCATATTCCTAACAGAGTCCAAATGCAGAGTTCTTAAAAATGAATTATTCAAGGTATTTTTATTTTCACATAGTCATCTGCTGCCATAAGATCCTCCCTAAGCATGTTCTGCTGGTATGAATCTTCACTGTGGATCACTTTCAGGTTTATGTCCTTGCTCACCCTTTGAAATTTTTCTGACTATGTAACCAAATCATTGTCCAAACCCAATTCATGCCTAACAAGAAGCTGTGTTGCCACTGTTAGGCAAATTGAACATTTCATGTGAAATTCATGTTATATATGCTGACTTGTCACACCTCAATTGCTAAGCACAAGGTCTTTCCTGAAGTCTATGACACCTCCGGAATATTCTTGCATTAAAACAGAAAGATTCACAGCAGTCAAGAAGTCTGCCCAGAAAGTTCATGATCAGTTATTGTTGCAAGGACAATATATTCCGGGGGAGTTAAATCAGGCTGATGACTTTTTAACAGGTCAAACTACTGATTGCATTTTGCAGCCCAGTTTTTCCTTCTCATTAGGTACAAGACTGTATAGTTTAAAAGTCAGTTAGTTATCTATGAATGAAGATAACCTTGTATTAATCATAATGCTGAAGCTGAGTGCTATCTCAGTTTGACTTATCATCACATTCTACGGTTATAAAAAGGGAGTCAGAACTACCTCTTTAACCTTTGTTACTCTCTACCTTTTCTCAAGACTTAAATGCACCATCATTTCAGATAACAGATATTAAAGAATATGAATAGTTGCAAAAAGAAAAGAAAAGAAATGTTATGAGCTATGCAAGTTTCGGTGTTACCCTTTCCCCGATTGAACACAACTGGACTTCATCTACATATACTTGCATGCAAGAGCATTATCGGGGTGGCTCCTCCACTTTTTTCCTCAGGTACTAGATACTAGAAGGAAGATTTTATGAGAACAAACTGACCCAGAAAAAAAAAAACCCACACACATACACAACCGGAGCAAATGTCAGAGATTTTACTATGTAGGGCAGTTCATCATGAGCAATTTGCACCATTCTAAGAACAGGTCATAGCCCAATTAAACTCATAGTAGCTGTTTCGAAGAGCTGAATCAAATTTGCTATGGTTCTGTTCTGGTGTATTTGAAATTGCTGTAAATTTGCACTTTTTGTTTGGCTCCAGAAACTTTGAATTAGTAAATGTTCCTACTTGTTGAAATTTTTGGTACACCCAGCCTCTAGCCTCTGTACAAAATGAAAAGTAATTATTACTTACTCTCCTCCCTTCCATTCCAGGGAAGAGAAGAGAGCAGGGTTGTCAAATGCAAGGAAATCATCCAGATTTAAGGAAAGATCACATGCCCCCAGAAAGGCTGTAAAAAAAATCACTGCCAAACTTGCATCCTGCCTCTTGGAAGTACAACCCAAAGGGACACTGCCAGGAACCACTAAAACAGTGAAGGAAAACTCCCTCCCCAGATAGAAAAAGAAACCATGAGGCAGGAAAAAATTCAAACACAATACAAATAATTAAATCACAACAGTTTAAATCCTTTTAAAACTAAAACATAAGCCTTGTCTGGCTCATTGGCAAATGTAAACACTTTGAGATAAGCCTAACTACAAAGGATACAATTAGTGTTAGAATGTAGCAAAAGAGCAAACACAGTAGCTGTTGCTTGTTAAACCAATTACCAGAACAAATAGACACAGGAGCTAGCCAGATTTCTCAACCCTGCTTCTTTTCAGGAACAGACGGGGAGGGTTTCTACTGGTTCTGTCCACCTCTGTAGAACCGGTAGCTCTGAAGAGCAGCAGACATAGAACCGGTTCTATGTCTGCTGATGTTTTTGCCCATCCACTCACCCAGGCTCTTACCTGATCTTTATTTCCTGATTTTTCAACTTCAGCTGCCGAACAAGGCACAGCTGCAGTTTAAAAAGCAGGAAAAGAAGGGTATTTCAAAGGCTGCTTCTCTGCACACAGTGTGCTGATGACGATTTACAGGCATGCACGCTTGGAGCGAGCAGGGAAGCACATCATCAATCACCAAACCTCATAAATCCTAAACCGGTAGTTAACTCAGTCGTATCCCAACCCTGGGAACAGAGATTAACCTTTTTCCTTCCAAAGAAAGCTGAATAGGGAAAATTATCCCATCAATAAACACAACATTAAACGTCACCAAGCACAGAATTAAACTTCACAAAAAAAATTTTTTAACCAAAACTGAGAAAGGGTATATAAACTCACCTTTGAATATCAGTCTTTCTAGCTAGCCAAGAAGCTTTGCTGAATGTCACTATCTTAGTTTCTTGTCATTAAAAATGCCTTTGGACTAGATATTAACTGAAACGGATGAAAAACTGATAAAAATATAGTATTACTTATTAAGTATTAAAGTTGAAAGTGAGCAGGTAAAGGAGACAATGACTGTTTGGGCTACATTTTTTGGATATACAACAGAACTGGATAAATGGCAGAAATTGTGGGATAGAAATGTTAAACTGACTATGTCAATTGTATATTAAGAAAATTTGTATAAAATGTTCTATAGATGGTATTTTGCACCAATAAGATTGGTAAAAATGTATACGGATAGATCCACTAAATGTTGGAAGTGTAATCAAATACCTGGTTCATGTTATCATATGTGATAGACATGCCCCAAAACTGGAAAATATTGCATGAAAATATATACTTGGTTTGAAAAAATGATAAAGCAGCATATACACTTGAAACCAGAAAGATTTTATTGGGCATTCTGCTGCAAAAATATGATAAAGGGACTATGTATTTGATTTTACATGTACTAACTGCAGCCAGAATTACATTTGCGCAGCAATGGAAGAACGATGAGATCCCAACAGATGAAATTAAGAAAATATTAGAATGTGCAGAAATGGATAGACTAACGCTTACTATTAAGGACAAAGAAGAAACTGAATATTTCTTTATATGGGACCTATTTTACCAATGGTTAGATAATAAAAACTGAAGTTAGAAATATGGGGACATAAAAAGGATAAATGTTAAAACGGAGATTTGCTAAAGTATTGTTATTGTGATGAATACTATTGTAAACACTTTGATTACGATTGCCTAAAAATAATTGTACCCAGACAACACACTGTTTGATTGAAATTTTTATATGTTATACAAATAAAATAAATAAAACATGTGGGGGGGGGGCTTCTTTCTGGCAGTCTGATTCGTTATGCAATTCTTTCTTCAAAACGCTGATCGTTGCAACCCGGATGGAAGAACTCTAACAGGGGAGCATTTCCTCCCAACAGCAGTGTAAAAAGCTTAAAACAATCCTTTCCCTGTAAGAAAGTCAAGGCCCTAATAAAGCAAAGCAAAGTACCTGCAAAAAAGAAAAGAATCTCCAGAGAAACTTAGGCAAGAGTAAGTTTGGGTGTACTGCCAAGAACATTTAGCTGTTACAATGTAACAAGAGTTAACTGAGAGGTAGTTTCTGTAAGCAGAGCAATAAAGATTAGTCTAGAAACAACACCAGAATGTTTCCTTCCTGCCTTCCTTAAAGGATTAGCCCTGTAAAGTAGAAAAAACAAAAGGAGATTTCTTCCAACAAACAGTTCACTGAACTGCTCAGAAAGTTAACAAATGGTTCTGGCGAATAGATGGGAACTGGCTGAATCCCACCAGCGTTTTAATATTTTAATGGCTATTGCCAGATTCCTATAGGGGTCATGAAGGGACATGGCTGGCTCTACAGGTAGAAGAGAGAATGCAAATCTTAGGTGTTTGTCTGAAATAATCTTGTCAGCTTTGGCTTGCCTAACTGTGTTTCTTATTTGGGGTTCATTTGCTTATGAATAGATTGGCCCACACTTTCTGAATGGATACAAAATCTGCATTCCTAAAGACCAGTCTCTTCAAACTTCCGCTTGAGGCTTTTCTTATGGCAGGAAGACTGGGCCTGCTTTCTGCTTTTGTTAAGGGTTAGGGTTCTCTTCTTCTTTAAGGAAAATATTCTATCCCGGCTCTTTTTAATATTAAGAATTAAAAAATAATAATCTGAAGAGGGGGGCTTCCTACAGAAGGTTCATTCATAGTATTTATCTCAATGTAAAACTCAATGAAACTTAAAAAGGCGATCTTGTATTATCTATTTATATAGGCTACAAAACCTAGTAAATCCATAGATGTTCATGAACACTCATGCAGAAATAAAATATTTAACCACAAGGACATTTTATATTCGGGATGTTATTTGCTGACATTTAAATCTGTGATCCTTTTAGTCCATACAGAATAATTTATACATAAAAATTATAAGTAAATGTTTTGCAAATGGACTTTTTGAATATTCCTTGACCATAAGCCATAGATTTTGCTGGAAGTGTTCCTGCAATGTTGTTGGTGTGATTTGATTTACTTTTGTTTTTATTTTTTTAGATGATAAAAACAGATTATGAATGCTAACCCTCTTATAGAGCCCTTAGTTTGCCTATGAAAACAATATGATGATATATCTGTATATTTCTAGGCTGTCTATAGAAACATTTGCCTGTGTTAATTATAGCCATTAATTTAAATTCGGAAGAGTATTAATTATATGATAGCCATTATGGAGCATTTCTTTGTAATGATGTGTCCAAAAAAATTTTCATTGAAAAGATGAAACCAATACATATTTTGCTAGTTAAAATACATTCTCATATTATTCTAACTCACATTAAAAATCAATTGAAGATAAGGAGTGGTGTTGAACTGTCAAGTTTTGGAAGAATAAAAAAAATGAAAACAATGTTTTGGAGCTTACAAATTCAGATAGAAAGATTTAATCAGCAACTTTCCAAGTGCTTCAGTGAGTATGTGAAGTTCTGTCTATCATATATTGATATAGGCCTGAAAACTTGAAATATTTTCCCCAGTTTCATGTAATTGGATCACTCCAGCACTAACATCAGAAAAGGCAAATAGTAAATGGGACTATTTTAGATTTGGATCCCTTTGTTTAATAAGTATGTAAAGTCATTATACTATATCAGTTATGTATAAGACAAATTCATTGTCATCTTTTATTTCACAACCATTCTACAATGTTACCTGGCACCTTTTATATTACTTTACATTGTATATTTATTAATGAGACTTATATCAATTAAATCAATATATTACTCCAGTCAGTTTATATAATTTAAAGCTTAAGTTTTTTTAAAAAAACCTCTACAATAAAAAATAACTGTTAAAAGTTGATGAAAGAAATATGTTATTGTCAGTTTTCAAAAGACTTGGAGTAAGGGGGCACATTTTGCTAGAGATAACATTTCAAAACTTGAGAATCTCACAAGAAAAGACTTTTCCTACCTACCAACTATATGAGTCTCTGCTGGGATGGGCAAGGCCTTTGTAGCTGATCTAAACAATTGGATAGACCTATGGTGGGCTTTCCAATTGTCTGGGGTTTAAAGATTAGCACCAACACTTTATATCATATACAGTTGTCAGCCCTCAAAGTATGTGTGCTTGTGTGTGTGTGTGTGTGTATGTATATATGTGTGTGTATGTGTGTGTATATATGTGTGTGTGTGTGTGTGTGTGTGTATCTATATTGTTATAGTTTAGTAGACAAGTTGATGTATTTTGTACCAAATTCAATTTATAGACAGATAGGGTAATCAAGATAGGCATTAGGGTAATCAAGATGGAATGTAACAGACAGGATGATTGTTGCCATTGTGATTGACACAGAAAAGCTCCTAGTCTGTATGTTAGCCATCATTGTGCAACTTCTCCAGTATAATGTAGAATTAAACAGTAAAAAGAACAAGAAATAATCCTATCAGAAACCATACAACAGCGCCCTGTCAAAGAGCCCATTACAGATGTGGCCCAGCAGAAGGACCTGAAACACTGCGAATTAGGTTTCCAAGGCAAAACCTTGCTACAGGTCCAAAGAATACCATGCTCAGTGCTATTAAAAGCCACCAATATATTGAGAAAAAATGGCAAGACTGCATTTTGTCAATTGCATTGACACCCAACACTATTTTATTAGTTTGGGTTAGAGGAAAATGTTATCCTATCTTTGTGCTGAAGGTTATAAAAGTTGGATGGGAGAGGCTGAAGTAAAATCCAAGCATGATGGAGTTGTACATTGGGGTTATTTGTCAACATTTAACAGTTAATTTGGATGGGTAAAGACTATCCCTGATGTAGGATGAATACAATCTGAGTTCATTTTGGACTCACAGCTCTTATTTGAACAAGATTTAAAGGCTGTGACTAGAGGCTGTGACTTTTGAGATTTGACTGGTATAGCAATAGTGATTCCACCTGATATAGGAGCACCAATCTATACTAATCTTTTGCATCACAAAATTGGGACACTGTAGCACATTTTACCTGGAGCTGTCCTTGAAGACAACTTGGGAACTGCAAGTAGTCTAGAGATAATCAGCTGAAATATTCACTGTGGGCCTCTGTGTTGGGGGCGTATAACAACAGTCTCTGGGTCTTCCTTTGGTTGTCATTTGACTTCCAGGTATAATTTAATACGAAGGTGTTTGCTTAGAAAACATTTAGTGGCTGGCACATCATAAGGTTAGAAAAAAAAATCTCATTATTTATTTGCATTCTTGCTCTTAGCAATTTCATAAACTAGTTTATTTTTCTAGAGCCAGGGGTGTGAAACTGGATTTCATTAAGGATCGCATTAGGGTTGTATTTGACCTCAAGGGGGCCAGGGTGACCAGCTCATCACTTGTGTCAGGGCCCATGGAGTGGCCTGAGTGCTCTACCAGAGATAGCTTCCTGCAACCCTCTGCAAGTGAAAACAGAGCTCAAGGAGGGTTTCTGGCAGCTCTTACCGCGGGCTGGTCCTTTGCCATTTCCAAAGGGCCCCCACGGGCCAGATCTAAGCACCCTGCAGGCCAGATCTGGCCCGCAGGCCTTCAGTTTGACATCCCTGTTCTAGAGGGAAAGCAATGATTATAAATAATAGCATCAACTGCCCATACCATTCAGAGGTTCAACACTATTGCTGGTAGACTCCACGACATTATAAATTTACTGGCTTACTTCACACAAGACACAGAAGTCACACAGAACCATAAAAATGTGTTTTGGTGATATTCCAAATATGATTTTTTTCCAGACATTTCTAAAATTCTGTTTTCCCTTTGTCATTATGGGGTACTGAGTGTAGATTAATGAGAAAAAGTGAATTCCAAATATTGTAGAATCAGGCTGCAGCATAACAAAATTGATCAAAGTGAAAGGGATCTGAATATTTTCTGAATGATCATATATACATATACATGTTTGTGCATATATGTGTATGTGTGTGTGTCTCTCTCTCTCTCTATGAAAGCATATATTCATATTCATACTCTTAGGCCTACGTGGTTTGGGCAGAATTGTGAACTGCCATCTATCAAATTCTCTAATCCTAAACCAGTTGTAAAATGGCATCTGCATGAATATGCAGGCACATGCATATGCAACACACAATCTAATTGTGATTATCTGAATACAGAGAGAGAAAGCCAGGAAGGGATTGAATATATATATTCTAATATCAGAACACTTAAAACCAGACAGCTATAATTTATGGTCCATATTTATAAATAAAATAAAATATTTTAGTGATAGCTTAATTGTATATGGTTTTTTGGGATTAGTAAATGGTCTAAGGCCCTAATCACCTGCAAATAATGAAACACCGAATGAGAAAAGAAGCCAAAATCCACAATCAAAGTGTTCTGCTTGCTTTCCTGAATTATAATAGGCTTTTGACATGGAAAGAATGAAATACTTATTCAAAGTTGACAATGAAAGCATAGTACAGAGGTGGTCTTCAGCAAGTTCTGACCAGTTCTGGAGAACCAGTAGTGGAAATTTTGAGTAGTTCGGAGAACCGGCAAATACCACTTCTGACTGGAGA
The DNA here is from genome assembly GCF_900518735.1 of Pseudonaja textilis. The sequence continues at coordinate 3,229,772 of NW_020769366.1, read as the reverse complement.
TTTTACAGTATCCTTCCCCTGCCACTCCCACCAAGCCACGCCCACAGATCTGGTAGTAAAAAAAATTTGAATCCCACCACCGGCATAGTACATATACAGAAGCTACATAATAACCACAAAATACACCTACTTTATTTGAACACCCATGTCTGAACTTAGCTTGACAAGTCAATTGAAGAAACCAAACCAGGAAAGACTCTCACAGGTAGATACAATTTCATTGAAATTCTTCAAGACCTGCCAAATAAATATTTAGAAACAATGAAAATAACTGTATAAGCACTATAATGTTTGGTTTATTTTCACATTTATACAGTATATGGAGAGGTTAATTAGGAATTAGAGATTATCAAAAAGCTGAAACCATTGACACAAGAAAGTCTATCTCGAGCCCCAATGTTGAAAATGAGAGTGCTTTATCTGTCTTTTCAGTGTAATAAAAGTTATGTGGGATGTTGACCAACAAAATGCATAGATGATTTCACCCTACCTGCAAATATCTGGTTGCCACCGATGCCAAGAAGTGGTACAGTTGATATTGTTGAACTACAATTCCCAGCACATTTGGAGACCGGTGCAATATTTTCCAATACTGCTGTAGTTGAAAGAGCAGAGTTAACAACAACAATGCTACCTGGTTCTTGCTGAAATTACAATTCTAAGCAGGGTCAGTCAGCTTGGACAATAGTGAGGGATGGTGCAACAGTGTGCCATAAATTTTCTTCCTCTACATTAATAGAATTCAAAACGTGCCAAACTGCTCTGTGATATTTATGAACCCTTCTGACATACTCCAATTAAATGTCTTTACAACAACTTCTATATGTGACTTATGGATTGCAGATATAAGAGTACAGGATTCTTGTGTGTTAAATAATCTCCCTGTCTTTTGGATCAAGTGGTCATGTTTAAATCAGTACATCATCTCTTAAATGTGCCACAGATATTTTACAGCAGCATGTTAATCCTAACAGCATCGAAACCAATGATCTCGTAAAAATATACTTGAGCTAGGAGGGACAGGTTTATTTACACTCTCACTGTTACTTTGCATTCAAGCCTTATATTTTAGATTCATGATATAACTAAAACATTTTTCTTTCTCATGTATCTTTCATATACATTCATGCAATTCAAAATTATTATTAACATATTACAAATGCTTTAGTACAATACAATATAAAGTGAGCTGATAATCTACAGATATGTGGAGACCACAATTCTCACAATTTCTAATATATATGGTCTGGCTGGGAATTGAGGAACTATAGTTTTAATATATCTGCAGGTAAGTACACACCAAACTCATTATTCTCCAAAAAACCAGGATTAAATAGTAAGAGAACAATTACAGTCTTGATTGTCCAGTGTCTTGATAGTTCAGAAGCAGCTTAATGAGAATAAAAAACACTCCATAATGTTTTGCTTGAGCTAGCTACTTTAAGAAAAAAAGAGTGATATGTGTATGTAATCATCACCAGAACGTATAGGACAAAATTGTATAGCACATATTAGCTGCAGTGGCTTGTATAGCACATATTAGCTGCAGAAATAAACATCTAGCAATTTGCATTAGGCCCACAGGCCAGATCTGGCCCGCAAGGTGCTTAGATCTGGCCTATGGGGCCACCCTGGAAACAGCGAGGGACCAGCCCTTGGTGCCTCTGCCAGTAAAAATGGGCTCCTGAGCTCTGTTTTCACTGGCAGAAGTTTTCAGGAGGCACAGTCGCAGCCAGAAATGGAGCTTGGGAGCCAGTTTTTGCTGGCAGAGTGCTTAGGCTGCCACAGAGGCCCCTGAGACAAGTGATGTCAAGCTGGCCATGCCCACTCTGGTCACACCCATTTCGGGCCCCCAAGGTCAAACACAACCCTGATGTGGCTAACAATGAAGTTGAGGTTAAAGCATATACTTATTTGTTATGTCTCACCTGTGCCAACGAGGTGAGAAGTCCAAATTTCCAAATGAATATAAACAAGCAAACAAGTCCAGTAATGACAGGGTTAAATTCCTTGAGCCGGGAAAGTTCTTGGCAGTCTCACACAAGCTGTCTGCCAAGTCCGATAATAAAGCAAGAACATAAATCACAAGCTATCGCCACACACAGAATCTTTTGAAGCTTCTCTCACAAATTAACACATTGTCACGAACAAGTTCTCTGAGCGAACACACCCACTTTTATTCTCTGTAGGGCGTGTCAGTCCCTCATCTCAGTCTCTGATTCACCCTTTCTTTCTACATTGCAACTTATACTTTTGCCTGCGCCGTTGCCTCACATCAAGCCAGCATTCCTCAGCTTGATCCTCAGTCAGAGGCTCTGATACGCTCTCCTGATTATCTGCCGACACCTGAGGCACAATCAGGGAGGAAGGTTCTGCCGAGGAGGAAAGTCCTGGGGAGGAAGGCAATTCCAAATCCTCTAACAAAGCAGGCTCAAACAGTTAACAGAATAATATTGAAATATATATGGCAAGGGAAGAAAACAAGAATTAACTTTGAAGTATTACAGAATGCAAGAACCAGAGGAGGGTTTGGGTTACCTAATTGGGAATTGTACTATCAGGCCATGGTATTAACATGGATGAACGAATGGATTGTCTTAAGGAATACAAAGTTGTTGACATTGGAGGGGCACAATCTGCAATTGGATTGGTATGCTTTCTTATGGTATGGGAGAGGTAAGATACATGGTTATTTTCAAAGAAATTATGTTAGAAATGGTTTATTGTTAATATGGGGGGAAAATCAGAGAGCAACATTATTTGAAAATTCATCTGGTTATCAATAATGGAAGCACTCATACATCCAAATGTCTGTAAAATGGGAACTATTGTTAGATATAAGGCTATATTGAATGAAGAGGGTGAGCTCAAAACTAAACAAAAGTTGAATGAACAAGGGGTTGATATGAATAGGTACTCATATTTGCAAATACAATCAAGATATGAAAAATGTTAAAGCTGAAGGTTTTTACAAAGAGCTGACAGAACTGGATAAAATATTAACAGGAATGGAAGATAAGTTGATTAAAAATGCATTGTTATTTATTAGGTGTTAAACTAGAAGAAGAACAAGTGAAGGAAAGGATGATAGCATGGGCAAATTTTTTGGGATATGCTACAGAATTAGATAAATGGCAGAAGTTATGGGAAATAAATTATAAATTAACAATATTGACAACATATAAAGAATCTATTTTTATCAATGGTTGAAAAATAAAACAAGCTAAAATTGAGCAGATGAATATACAGAGAAATAAATTAAGATTGTTAAAAAGATAATACATGTAAGAGATAATGGCTTATAAAGAAAATGTGATTATTGTTATATTGGTAAGAAACGTATGTTAATTATAATTGTTAGCACAAGATATATGTACCCGGTCAACACATTGTTTAAATGAAAGATGGATTTGTTGTAAATATAAAATAAAAAAATGTATGGGGGTGGTGGAGAAACTGCTGTTAGAGAGGCTCTACTGGCCCAGACTTATTGGCCACCCATTGGTCTTTGCTGCAGTGTGCTTTCTACTTCTTCAGAGACATCTCAGTCTACCATTATCTCACCTAGAAGAAAGGTGATTTCATTTTCTATGCTGCACCAGATTCTACACAATGTTATTCCTAAAGGTTGTGACCACTTTTTCATCCAATTCTGCTGTCAAAATTTTTTACAGACTAGAATTTGGTTTAAAATCAACTAGTTAATGTATTAATGGCTATTTATTAGTATTTTCATTAGATGGGATTTTGGCATTTGTTTCCAATTTGTTTCCTGACTTAAATTGGTTTGCTAACAAGATATATCCTTTCCAAATGACTTTCGCTCAAAAAAAACAAAAAATCCCCCCAAAAAAATCCTCCCCTCAAAACTAGTTACATTATTGTACACTATAGATAACTTTTTCCCCTTAAAATTCTGAAAACTATAATTTTGGATTAGAGAAAGCATTCAGACAACTATATCCCATCATGAAGGGGAGACCTTATGTAATTTGTAAAGGTAATGTGTTCCTATCCTTAATCATGGTTGCGTATGTTCTGCTTGTGATAGGAACAGAAATCTATTTCGGTATCTCAAAACAAAAACCACCCCTCTAATTATCTGCTGTAATATTTTTAGACAATGATAAATTTAAATATTATTAACAAAATTATACTTTTTGGTTCAAGACTAAGCAATGGAGGCTGCATTGTCCTTCCTTCCTTCGTTCCTTTAATCCATCCATTCATCTCATTCAAGAACAAAAATGAGTGAAGTGAAAATCTTTACGATTAACTAATGCTGCAATTTACAACCTATTTCTTCTGGAATACTTCTACTGAAATGCCTGTGAAGTTGGTACAATTGCTCCATGATTATAATGAAATAATGGGTTGTAAATGGAACTGTCAATGAGTAGGTAGCATAAATTCATCATTTCCAATATCTACCAAACTTTCTTTCTCTCTTGCTTGCATGTCAGGAAACACCTCTGCTCTGGTTTTCTTTTCACTTGGCACTTCCAATTACTTCTCTTCTGTTCTGCTATCTTGACAGGAATAGCATTGAATTATTCTGTTCTACAACAAAGATTCCTAGATAACAGCAAATTATATGTTCATTTTGATCTAGTGCTTTTCCAGAAATTATTTGAACATTTTCTTTCATTTGCAGTTTTTAATGGTCATAATCATCATGCTTCAGTATTCTCTCATTTCTTTTATCTCTAGGTGAGCATTCTTGTTATAAACTTGTCACAACAGCTTATGAAGCTTTCTTGTATATTTTTATAGTAAGATTGTGTTGGGATTATCACTTTTAAAAAAAGACAAAAATAAATATTTGTAACTATTGTCTTTGTAGAATATTATGTGATCAGGCATTCTGTCCGATGTAAATGCCTTCTATTAAATACTCTTAATTTCTTACACTCCTTAGAAATGTTTTGGCAAGCAATCAAAGTTATATTTTTCCAAGTGTTCTATTATATATAGTATGAGACCATAATTATTTCAAAGGAAATAATTTATTTCAAGATTGCAACTACACATTTTTACCAGCCAGTACTATTGTGTTGATATATTCAAAGGGTTAAACAAGCATATTAAATAGTATAAAATGTATTATACTTTTCTGTAATGTCATTGAAGCATTGTAACATCTGGGGAAATATATGTGATATTTTAACATGCACTATAATATGGTTCCAAGGTTGTACATCCAAAGTAAGGGTCTTCAAACTTGGCAAGTGTAAGACTTGTGGACTTCAGCTCCCAGAAATCCTGAGTTAACCTGACTGGAGGAGGAATTTCTGGGAGTTGAAGTCCAGGAGTCTTAAAGCTGTCAAGTTTGAAGATCCCTGGTCCAAAGTATGTGGTTTTTGCTTGGTAATCATAGCCTCAAATAAGTACAAGGTGGTTATTTCATCTATAACCATCTAAGTAATTTTTCTTGCACTCAATGGGACTTTTAGTAATTGCCTCAAAAATCTATAATTCAGAAGCATCAATCTTTATTAGTCTTTTGGTTGGCCTTTCATAGCAGCTTTCATAGCAGCACATTATCGCTGGGGGAAAAAAATGTCTTGATCGTATGATTTTGTTATTTACAAACATCTTATTTTTTATTTACATCTTTAGCACACTGCCTACTATTATTTCTTCTTCCATCAAAGACAACAAAATTATCTACTGCCTTCACTTCTTTGCTGTCAACTGTATCTTCAATAGGTTTTTCCATTTTTAACATTAATGTTTTTTTACTTTCTTTAACTTCTATAACTGTTTAAATATTATTGATATATTTGTTTTATATTATTAATATCTTGTTCTTTCTTCTCTTTTATCACTTCAGGTGTCAAGAGATATACAAAGTTCTGGTTCTTGCTCTTTTGACAGTCTCAACCATTGTTAATTGATTTATAAGGCTTGCAATATACCATGATCATGTCAATTATCTATTTATTATCATTATTTGTTATATTTATTTGCTAGTTATCTCGCCATGGGACTACCCTAGGTGTCTATGTGGTTGTGATTGTGATCTGATTTGGTTGGATGGTCTATGAGCGCAGTAAATTAAATTACATTAAATTTACATTACATAGAATATCTATTTCTAGCTACCAAAGTGATGTCATATAAATATATTAATATTTCAGCCCACAATTTTGGTTCTGCCTATAATTTCTTCCAGTTCTAAGGTTTCTTCCAACTCTGTTATTCTATTAAGTGGACATTATATAACCTTGTGTCACTATTTTTCCTATTTTGAATGATTGTTTCTCCAAATGTTTTTATAGTAGCTTTTAGTTCATTGTAAAAGTTCTCTGAAGAAGAGTCAGGGTTTCTGGCATGCTTATTAACCTTAATACAGTATATTCCACAGTCTGGCATGATCTACACAAAGACCTTGCTTTACTCAGTAAAACAAAGACCTGATATCCTTCTGAAATTATCTGGCTGTCTCTCCATTGTTTGCTTTATGTTAGTTATCTGATCTCTTCTCCATTTGCTTTTTCTGAAATTTGCCTTTTGATGTAACATTTCTCTTTCCATGTATGGCTCTATTTTTTTCCTTAAGCCAAATTTTGCTTGAGTAATGCAAATGGTGTGTAATTTGTACATTCCCTTGCATCTCCCTTCTTTGCTACAGATATACTCACTGTTCTGTCCCAATCCCTTGGACATACAGTCTTGATCCGTATTTATTGACATAGGACTCTTAGCAGTGAATCTCTTATTTATACACTTTAAACAGTTCAGTATTTTATCTGCACAGTGCTTTTTTTTTTTATCAGTTGGACTATTGTAGCTTATGTTCTACATAAGCTTTAAAAATATTTACTGGTGTGTCATTTTACAATCTAATTTCATTCTACAATCCAATTGTAGACAATATAAATAATAATATAAATATAAACAATATAATTATGTTCATTGTAATATTTTTATCCTTTTCTAACGTTATTTTCCTCTAATGATCTCCTCCATGAGTAGCTTTTTCCTAATATATATAATTATTACTGTCTTTATAATAATTTCTCATTTTCCTTTTATGGTTTCCAAATTGTTGACATATTTGAGTGAACCATCCTTCATTGGTCTTTTTGCTTGAGGTTGAAAGTTGTTTGTAGACACTTCTTGCTACCCAAGGTTTTCATTCTCCAACTTTCTCTGAGTATCATGTTGTATTAAGTTTTTATGGTCAAGGAATTTAAGATGGTAATAGCCAGTAAAACAAAATATAACAACAGTGTAGCTTATGGCATATATTTAACACCAATTATTCCTAGACACAAGTCACAATTTTATGTTTCCTATCATATATTATTAATTAGCTGCTACAACCTGCCTATAGAATAGTCACAATACATTCATTACTGGCATTATCAGGGATTAGATATCCTTGCATTTTAGCCCCTGGTAGTGCCAGTATTGAACACATTTGTCTGGCCAAATTGTGAGAGTTCAACATTCTCCCCTAGCACTATATTCTGGCCTGGGATTTCATTATGAGATTTTGGGGGTGGTATTTGAATTGCTTTTGCAAAATACTGGTAGTTATTATATTCAGAGAATATATATTCAATTTTGTTTGCCAGAAAAGAAAGAGTCTAGTAATGTACTTTAATGTGATTAAGATAGTTAACCAAATCTTGAAAGGATACAGGATAAAATGGACTTAGTGGTAATTTTTGTAGTCTGCTCAAAGGGCAAAACTAATATTGCATGCATTATTCATAATGCCTAATTCAGCTCAACTGCCATTATATCTTTTTTTTTATTTGTGAAATGTCCAGTAGTAACTGAACCTACTTTATCCAGGTTCTCTACAAAGTTATTATCAAAAGAAATCAAACAGTTTCCATTTCATGTCCAGGCTTGAATCCATATCAAAAGGAATTTAGATAATTTGATTATCTAAATTCTTCTCTAGAAAGGGAATTTTGGATATGGACATAAGTTGTCCAAAACAGCTGGATTGAAAGATAATGCCTTGAGGAGAAGACACAGCACTACCTGATTCAAGGTAATATCATCCCATTTTCCAAGGCATTTTCAAATCCAGAAGTTCATCCCATCCTGGAAGCTCAAATCCTATAGTTCAGAGTTCATCCTGCAAAGAATATATCCACTTGTTTGCTGTCTCAGTGACTCAAATTAATGCTGATTGACCTTCTAACATGTCACTCTATCTTATAAAAATATTCTAGGATTCTGTAAGTGGGACCTAACTATTGTGGACTGGGCGCATTGATAAGAAAGATCATAAACAGACTTGAAATAAATTCTGCATTTCCTCTCAGTGCTCATGGTGGTTTACATATGATCTCCCTTAGTTTTATCTGCTGAACAACAATTCAGTGATATAGGATGGACCAAAATTACCAATAAGCTCTGTAATCATGGAAGGATCAAACTGCAAATCTTACTGGGCTAAGCCTAAACACTGATTAGAAGCCACTACTATAAATAGATATTTTTTAAAAAAGGTGAAATAAAGATGATCACACCTTCTTAATTATTAGCATTATGTAAAATAAATCTTAGCCTAATTGTAACATGGATTGTAACATGGATTGATTTCGCACATATAAATGCTCATTTTGTTATATTATTTTGCAGGTTTGAGTGATGAAAATACTATGTTTTCAATTAGTCACTGATGTACAATGTAGCTGAGATGGAAGAACTGGTAGGCTAGTTACCATACAAAGGTATTTGAAAAAGCAGACCTAGTTCTAAAGAGCTTAGTTTTGAAATGCAAAAAGCAAACGTTAGGTGGGAGAAAATATTATTTTTTCATATTATCATAAGAGAAAGAATGTGCTTTGCCCTGATGGTCTTAAGAGACTTGGCAAACATTTTATAGGACCTGCATAATACAAAAACTCAAAATTAAACCGGACTGCTCGGAGCCACAGATAAGGGCTGTTACTATGATACAATTCTTCCCCCTTGATCTATCAGCTCACCTTGACTAATAAGGACTGCATCATCTCTGCTTTCGCAAACTGTCAAGGCTCTTCTACTTGAGAACCTTGGTCTCCCTAACAACAGCACTAACAATTTAGGATTTCTTTCCTCAAAGGTGTAGGAATTATTTTTATAATTATCTAATGGTCTCTGTACACACAGAAAGCAAAAGGGAGAACAAGACAAGAAAGCATAGCGAAGAGAACCCGGCGATGTTTAAGGGTTTTAAGTGACATTTACACAGCATAGACTGAACTATTTGCAATTCATCTGTAATCCTGTTAAAGGAGTAATAGCAGTAGACACAGGCTGAAGATGCTACAGGTAATAGGAGCAGGGATCAGTCATTCGAAGTGTGATGTGGAGGAGGTGGTGTTGCTATCTTCTATAAAAAGTCCCTACTTCTAAAAAACATCCAAGTTACCCAGCAGCTTGCAATTCCTGAGACGATTGTCTGTGAACTGTCCTTAAGTATCACATTTCTATTCTTACTATGTTACAGAGCCCCTGATTATGACATCGAACATGCAAACAAGCTAAATACACTACTAACATGGGCAACATCCTGCCCACACGCTTTTATCTTTCTTGGTGACTTCAATCTACCTCATATTAACTGGACCCTTAATGAATGTACAACTGAACCCACACATGCAACCTTCTACAATGCAGTAACAAATTTGGGACTAGAACAGCTAGTAATCAACAACACTAGAAGTTGGTTATATAACGACTGCCTCTATCTCATCTTCTGCAATAGTTTGAATTCAATTTATGGAACACAAATTAAAGAACTCTTTTCCAACAGTGACCACAACATGATTGACTTTTGTCTCAACATACGTCCACACAAAAATCATCACAATGACAGAATTCCCAATTATAACTTTAAAAAAGGCAACTATGATCTTATAAACAATGATCTCTCATCTCTTGATTGGCAATTCCTATTCTCTGGATGCATTACAACATATTTTTACTTGAAGTCAAAAGAGTCATCAAACTATATGTACCATTAACAACTCTCCAAACCAATAAAAACAAATTACCCATAACAATAATAAAGCTTCAATCCAAAAAGAAATCACTTTGACAGAAAAACAAATCTGGTCACGTTGCCAACTTCAAAAGCCAATACAAAAATTTATGCCACCAGATAAAAACTGACTGCACCAATTATCACATTAAACAAGAAGAAAACCTTCTATGCACCAATTTCACCCGCACTTTCTATAATTTTGTAAACAACAAACTAAAAGACTCAAGGTCCATCCCACCCCTGAAAGGACCTAATGGTAAAGACTGCAATTATGACACTGTTAAAGCCAACCTCTTTAACACATTCTTTGACTCAGTATTTGTAAACAGCAATGGATCATGCCCAGTATTTCCTAGCTGAACCACAGACAACTACAATGATCTAATACATATCGATTTTACAGAAGACAATGTTGAAAAAAACCATCTCTATCTATTGGACCAGATGGAATATGTGCCTACTTCTTAAAAAAGCTACCCACTGCCATAGCCAATCCTCTAAGCATAATCTTTGAAAAATCTTTCAGGACCAGCTTATCCAACTATGGTCACAAGCCACGGTCATCCCCATATTCAAAAAGGGAGACCCTAGCCTAGTTGAAAATTACAGACCAATCTCTTTATGCTGTGTCACTTGTAAAGTCATGGAATCAATTATTAACCATTCCATCATCCTCCACTTAGAAACAAGCAACCTACTCTCCAATAAATAAATTGGTTTTAGGAAAAAAAACTATTATGTAATCTGCAACTCTTACACTGCAAAAACATATGGACTACACAACTTGATCAGGGCAAAGCAATAGACGCAATCTACATAGACTTCTGTAAAGCCTTTGATTCAGTGGTACACAACAAACTACTCCTAAAACTAAAATCTTACAGTATCTCTGGACCCCTGCATAAGTGGATAGAAGCATTCCTGTCAAACAGACAACAAATGGTCAAAATTGGGAGCATCCTATCAAATTCTGTACCTGTCAACAGTGATGTCCTCCAAGGCAATGTTCTAGGACCAACTCTTTTCATACTCTACATAAATGACCTCTGTGATCATATCAAGAGCAACTGCATTCTCTTTGCTGACGATGTAAAGCTATTCAGCACCACAGACAATACTGCTACCCTTCAAAAAGACCTTGACTATGTATCAGAATGGTCAAACAACTGGCAACTTCAAATCTCAACAAATAAATGCTCTGTCCTACATATTGGCCAAAAAAATAATAATCAGAAAATAAAATACAGGCTGAATAGTCAAGACCTTGTTGATGATCCAAGCTCTGTAAAGGACCTTGGAATACTCATCTCTAATGATCTAAGTGCTAGAGCCCATTGTAACTACATTGCCAAAAAGACGTTAAGAGTTGTTAACCTAATCTTACGTAGCTTTTCTTTGGTAATATTACACTAATAACTAGCACGTACAAAACATTTACTAGACCAATATTCGAATACAGCTCATCAGTCTGGAACCCACATTACGTATCTGATATTAACACAGTTGAGAAAGTCCAGAAATATTTCACAAGAAGAGTTCTCCACTCCTCCACTAGTTGCAGAATACCTTATGCCACCAGACTCGAAATTCTAGACCTAGAAAACCTAGAACTATGCCACCTTCAGTCCAATCTAAGTATAGTATATACTCGTACATTGCGATGTCCTATCAGTCAATGAATACTTCAGCTTCAACCATAACAACACAAGAGCAAACAATAGATACAAACTGAAAGTTAATTGTGCCAAACTTGATTGCAGGAAATATGACCTGAGCAACAGAATGGTCAATGTCTGGAATACTCTACCTGACTGTGTGGTTTTTTTTCCCCCAACCCCCAAAACTTTAACCTTAGACTGTCTACTATTGTCCTCATCCCTTTCCTAAAGAAGTCTGTAGGGGGGCGTGCATAAGCGCACCAATATGCCTACCGTCCCTGTCCTATTGTTTCTTTTATATATTTTTTTATTTTTCTTATATGTATCTATGTATTCATAACTATGTTTTTACTTATACCTTTTATCTTGTAAGCAATTGACAAATAAAAATAAAAATAAATATAAATGTTCTGGGTCTATGCCAAATGTTAAACACATTTTAAATGGGTGACACAATAGTCAACTACTCTTCTGGCAGCCTTTGTTAATGGTAAAGAGTTTTAAGCTTTTATATTTCATCCAGATGTCTACTTCTCAGTTTGAATGTGTTCCTTGGTATATTTCTCTTTGCAGCTCTACAGCTGTATGCATCAGAATGTGTGTGTGTGTTAGCAGCCTAATCCTATATTCAGTCACAATTGTTGTGGTAGAATAACAGAGAAGAGGCTGGACAGCTTTTCCCAATCTGACTCTAAAAACAGAGCAGATGCTTTTGATTATAGCTCTGAACATGTATTAGGTATTGCACTATGAGCTGACATTGGTGCCAATATATGGCTCCATGTCCTATCTCTCAATTCCAGCACATATCATTTCTGTTGTGAAGGTGTCTTTCATTTGCTAAATAAGTATTTAGAGGTTTGGTCCTGGTTCAGTGCAGTGACACAGCTAATGTATTTTCAATTGTGGCTCCTACATCACCCAATAATGGCAAATTCAGCATTTTCTCCAGGTGATAGTAGCAGTATGAATATAAATTGTGAATCACTGTAAAAGTTACTGATTATGAAGTTGTTCTTCTTCATTCAAAGTAGAGAATTTTCATTAAGGACAAATGTTTTTTTTTTATGTACACAGATGGTAAGCTACAATGTCTGGGTTCAAACCAAATCAAACCTCACATTATGACTGGTACGATTTGCGAAACTTGACGTAGTAATGTTTGGTTTTTGATTTATCATGTTATATGGAACCAGCCATTGTGGCTTATTCAACTAATAAGATTTGATTTGATCTAGTGTAATTTTGGGCAATGCTTAGGTAGACACTACCTGATATATAGGTGAGGGGTGATTCTGCTTTCCTTTAAGAATGAATAATCATATGGTCATTTATGATCTCCAAATGTATTGAGGTCCTTTTAGAATTCTCAATATAGCCATACGTGTTGGAGATTGCGTTATCTCTACTGTCAACATTGGAATTATTGAAAATATAATTTCATAAAGAAGGTCCATAACAAACCTTATGGATCCTTTTAGGTTTCAATAGGTGGTTGAGGAAACTACCTCCAGACTCTTGACATTAGAAACTTTTTGCCAAATCCCCATTCTTTCTTTTATGGGGGATATTTTAGAGAAGGTAATTCATCTTTAATAGCTAAGATCTTGCATAAAGACAATTATTTGGATCCCTTTCAGTCAAGATTTATAATTATGTGTGGGGCAAAAATGGGATTGGCTATTGTTATGAATTGGAACTTTAGTAATGGCTTTACCTAGGCAAAGTATAAATTGGGGATACTATTTTATAGGAACTCTGTTCAATTGTGAGTGTTAACACCAGAGAGTACAGGTAGTCATTGACATTTGATTGTAATGGACCTTGCCCACTATGGTCTAAGTCATAATGGTCATAAAGCAGGTCATAAAGTAGGTCTCTACATGACTGAACCTGTTTTTACAACCTTTTTATTCAGCAGTCATAAAGGAACCACCATAGTTGTAAAATGAAACTATTATTACCCAATGGGTAAAGTGAACCCATTGGCAAAACTGAAGTAAATGCCAAGTGTTGGCAAAAATTTCATAAAACGCAGTCATTTATCTACAGGATGCTGCAAATGGCTATAAATGCAGAATGCATAAAACCATTTTATGCCATAAAACCAGATGCCAAGCACTGACATGTAGTGATGTGACTGCTGGAGGGCTGTCATAACTTTGAACTGTTGCTGAGACAACAACTCCCTAAAATAGAAATGAGCAGTGAAGTCTATACTTCTTGCATATGGAGTGGAGAAGGCTGGACCATTTCTCCCACATTATTTAACGTCAGCATGAAATCATCTGGAGGCATCTTACATCACTTCATGATGAAGTATTGTCACTTCATGATGAAGTATTGTTATTGTGCTGGTATCCAGGTATGTACAAAATCTCCTCATAGAACCAAAGAATAAAAATTATAGAGGTCTTTATATGATGTCTGAAGGGTGAAAGACAGGACAAAACAAGTTTAGGTATAATTGTAGTGATATATACATCTTGGAAATACATATATAGATGCATGTATATATCAAGATCAACTAGGTCCACTAAGATATGTTTTAGACATGTTTAGATATGTTTATGGCTCAAGATTGCAAGGGCATGTCCTCAAGATTCCATCTGTATGTGAAGAAAATAGCAGACGGACTAAAATAAATGCTTATTAACTGGTGAATTTAGACCCCCATTTCAGTTCTAGTCACTAAATATAGAATATAAATATATATAAATATATATAAATATTCTATTCAAATATACATGCAATTCTGCAATAGAAGCTTCTACTTCTGGGTGGGCCAGTGTAACCAAGAGGACCATTAACATCACAAGCGTAAGGACTGGGTTTTAATTAATCATTAATTCTTCATTACTTGTCTGAGGACCATTAACATCACAAGGGTAATGACTGGGTTTTAATTAATCTCTGCCATATATTTGAGCGGACTAAACCTCCTTTGTGTATACCATGTCTATCTAATATATACTGCCAGAAAGCCACTGCAAATATGTCAAAAGGAATAAATAAATATTTTTAAGGAAAATGGTAAAAATACTATATAAGTTTTGGGTTAAATAATGAAGCACGACTATAAAACTATATTGGCTGATTTTAAACATCAAATATGACCTGTTCTCTATGTCCTTCTGTATAATTATAAACATAAACAAAATATTATTTGAAAGATAATTATCTGCTAAATAATTTTTATTGATAAATATTAATGAAGAGAAGTATTTTTTTTTACTGAACTGAACAATCTTTCATAAAAAATTGTGCCTAAAACGCATGATAAAAATAATGAAAGGCTTTGTAACATTACTGTTCTAGTGACCGAGGTTATTGTTTTGCTGTTATTCTTTAATGTTTACCAAGCATTTACAATGTTGTAAGTACTGAACTGATATCAAAAGCTTGGCCTATTTCTCTTCTCCAAGTAATAGGAATAGGGCCAAAGGAGACAGGAACTAGGAGAGAAAAAGAACCAATGAATTGCTCTTTCACTGGCTGAGGTTTCATTGGCCAAGGCTATTTTTCACTTCAGTGTCATTTTTGAGAACAAGGAATTACTTCCCACAAGCCTAGATCTCCTGGTGGATGCAGAAATTATAGCATGTTTCTTTTATTTCATCAACATTGCAACTGTATGTATACATAAACACATATAGAGGCACATTTTTTTCATTTGGGGGTTTGTTTGTTTTTTGTTTGTTTTTTGTTTGGCAGAGTTCCATTTTAAAACACTTGTGGTTTGAACTGTTCTCTTCTAAGAATTAATTGGGTGGGACTGACCATTTGCCAGTTTTTTTCTTTCCCCCCCAGCTGGTCACACAACTATATTTACTGAGAATAGTTAGCTCTCAGGTTTGCACTGGATATATAAGTTTGACTATATCCAGCCATTACATAAGCCATTACATAAGCTGTACCATACATACATACATACATACATACATACATACACGCACACATACACACACACACACACACACACACACACACACACACATATTTGGGAAGAACTTGTGGTTAGATATGGCTGATGCACTCTGGTTCATAAAACCTTATGTGGTTGAAATATTTTAAAATATCCTGAGTTTGTATCTAGGTGCTTCCAGATGCAAACTATCAATTAACAAAGGGGCCTTTTCTTGTACTTTTCAATTTCTTTTCTTCAGATATGTCAAGATAAGACAGTATCTTTCTAATTGGGTATCCTTCTTCGATCTTCTCAGGCTTTGGCATCAAGAAGGTTCACCTCTTTAAACACACAGACTGGATACAAAATCCCTAGTGGAAGAAGCCTAAAATCTTGTATTTCTCTTTATTGCTTCAAGAGGTATTCGGGAGATTCAATAATATTGTTACATGTTTCATATGGAACACATCAACATGAAATGAGCTGTCCCCATGCATCAATGAAATAACACTTCTATCCCTGAAATGAAAGAAAATGATTTGCTATAGGGACAGGGAACATCTGACTTCCAAATAACATGATAGCTGATCTAAATGTGCTTTTAGAGACAGCTATCCATAACATAGCTCATTTCTGCACTGCATGCTTTATCCATTTTGAGAAGGGAACATTTAGAATGTACCATCAGTATAAACTAGGACAAGAAAATATTGAAAGACTGATAAATGTAAACATAACTTGAAAGAATTCCTTGTGGATTTATGAAGGAGTGACTTTGCCATCTCTCCAAATGGATGAAATTGATTTCAGTTGTTGTTAATAGATAAAAACAGTAGATTGATCTTCTAGTTAATATTTCCTTAATTTGGATGTTGTTTACTCTTGCTAAATAATACATTGCAGCATGTTAGTCAAATGGTTTTATCTTATGTCTAGGCTAGGTAAAGCTCATTTTCTTTTATGTATGTATATTTTATTTATTTTTATTTATTTATTTTTGTCAATTGCTTACAAGATAATAGATATAAGTAAAAACATAGTTATGAATACATGGATACATATAAGAAAAATAAACAAATAAAAGAAACAAAAGGACACATTGGTAGGCACGTTGGTGCACTTATGCACGCCCCCTACAGACCTCTTAGGAAAGGAGTGAAGTCAATAGTAGACAGTCTAAGGTTAAAGTTTTGGGGGTTTGGGGAAGAAAGAGAGTCAGGAAGAGTATTTCAGTAATCAAGTTTGGTGCAATTAACCTTGAGTTTGTATCTATTGTTTGCTCTTGTGTTGTTACAGTTGAAGCTGAAGTATTCAGTGACAGGTAGGACATTGCAATGTATGATTTTATGTACTATACTTAGATCAGACTGAAGGCGGCGTAGTTCTAGGTTTTCTAGGTCTAGAGTTTCAAGTCTGGTGGCATAAGGTATTCTGCAACTGGTAGAGGAGGGAAGGTCTGTTCTTGTGAGTGAAAAAGGTGGGAAGATTCAGAAAATAACTGTAGACCAATCTTTTTTTTTTTAAAGTATCTGAATAGTTCATAAAACTCCTACTTTGTTGGTTTATAGACATTAATGTACAGAGGGCTGGAATATTTGAGTACTAAACAGCTTCTACAATTATCAAATGCCTGAGCAGCATTTAATCACTTTCCAATGCCATAAATTGCCTCATATATTTCCTTCCACCATGAGCATTACCCTTTAATCAGACTAGATTAAAAAGTTTTAGAGATATTACATATTTATATATGAACTCTCCCAGATAATAAGGATAGACCACATGCAATAGTAATGTAAATAATAACATGGATTATTTATTTAAATAGCTGCCTCAACCGACCTTAGGCTGACTTTTAAAAAAGAGTTTGACAAATTTCATCAACATAGCTAACCCGTTCCAAATTTCTTTTTTTCTACAAGATCTGAAAACATGATCCTGCCCAGGTCAGGATCCCATTACTACAGCACCCACAAGTGGTTATCCTCTTTAAACATAGCAGTCCACCATTATTAAGAGCAGTCCACCATTATTCCAATATATAACAGTTTTTTAATGATTTTTTTTTCTGGTTTCCAGATAAAAACTAATTTGCTTGTGATATAAAGTTGTTGGGGGTATTTTTGTCCTTTTTTGTGTAATAACTATGAACAATTCTCGGGCCCCACCCCCATGTTATACATACAGTCCTTCAAAAACTTGGTAATAGTTACTGCATCTCCTTGTAATCTTTTCTTCTCCAGGCTAAACATACCCAGATTCTACAAGGTGTTCCTTGCAAGTTTTTACTTTTGGTCCTTTTATCAGTTTGGTGACTTTTTCTATTTATATTCCACTTTGTTAATATCCTTGCTAAAACATGCTGCTCAAAGGAGGATGTAGTATTCTATGATTTAGAGTTTTTTTTTTTAGACCAATTGAGAATAAAGAGGAGCCATGACTTCTTTTGATCTTGATACTATACTTAAATAAATGCAATGTAGATTATATTTTCTTTTCCTGCAGTTGCATTCACTGTTGATTCATGTTCATACTGTGATCCACTTAAATATGCTGCTCCTTTTTACATTTACTACTGTCCAGCATACGTAGGATATGATTGATCAACTAGTTTTGTATTCATTTAGTGATGACAGAATCCAGCCCACATTTTGTCATTATCTTTACACAAATCTCAGGAGCATCATTCACAACTATTTTTTTACATTTCCAAAACACACCTTAGATTAATTTCAAAAGATTTAACTACAGCTATGCCATAATGGCTTAGCTTCCATATATTCTTAACGTTATGGCTTAGCTATTGGGGTGAGGAGTGAACCAATGAACCACTCATAATGATTCAATATAGTCATGACTATTAATGATTGAACTAGGTGAGTATTGAATTGAGTTGAATCATATTCTACTTTCCTTATTTCTTATCTTAAGCCGAATGGTTTCAGATCCTTTCATATTAATAAGCCAGTAACAATTTGACGATTGACTGTTTTCAGCAATATGACTGTATATTTTTCATGAAGAAATTAGTTTCTATAAATAAGTGGGTCAACGATGTATCTAAATTGAGGGAAGTTTTTCTAATGTAAAAAAAGAGAAAAAACAATGCAACTCCAATATTTCACTTTATCAACTGAGGGGTTACTGCCTTACAGCTTGCTACCATCTTGACTTAACAGACATCAAGGTCATTTCATGACTGCTGTAGAAGGTGTTATTGCCAATTACATAGACACATGACTAATTAAAGCTAAAGCTGGATATAACTTCTGTTACAATAAACTGATTAACTTTCTTTTCTAAATGCTGTAAAAACTTTTAACACTCTATTTAATTTATTTATATCCCACTTTTATTATTTTGATAAACCACTCAAATCAACTAACATTTCTAATATTCCTTCCTCCTTCTTTCCCCTCACAACATTCAGGAAGATGAGTTGGCCTGAGAGAGAGAGAGAGAGAGTAAATGGCCTCAAGTTACCCAGCTGGTTTACAGGCCTAAGGTGGGAGTGGATATCACTGTCTCCCAGTTTCTAATCAATAGCCTCAATCAAAAAAGAACAAATCAACATCCTTTCTTTTTCTCTTCCTGATCATTTTTTTATTATAGCAATTATCGCATAATAAATAATAATAAAATAAACAATTATAGAACAGCTGTTTCATGACCATCGAATACTTTACTGAATAATTACATGGAGGAACCCCCAAACTCCACTGAGATTTTATCCTGTCTTAAATTCAAAGTGAATGAAAGAATGGAATGGGACACAGTCTGGCCCTTGACCTGGCCTTTCAACAACCTCAATGCATTGAGGCAGGGGGTCTGGAGAAGAACATGCACTGTGAGAAGAACATGGTGAGAAGAATATGCACTTGAAACATCAGGGTTCTGGATCATTCACACCTGCCCCTGGACTTCATACACATCTCTAATTTCTTTCCACTTTCTCTCCATAAGTTTAGGTAGATGTGTAACCAGGACCAGTCACAGTAAACCTCTATCAGCTTTGCAACACATTATTAAAGCATTATATTTTTCATTCTTTTTCATTATAGTACTGAATGCTTCTTATATTTCTATAACAACAAACTTCATGTATTTTACATAAAACTCTCTATTTTGTCACAATTTTATTACATAGATCTCAAATGAAGAATTTTAGTTATATTCCTTAGTCTAAATAGACACTGAGGTCAGATTCACTAAAAATTATTCAAATTGAACTGAAGTTATCTGATGTACAAAACAGTAATAGGACTGTTACTTATAGTATTATAGTATTCAGAAACTATACAAGGCAAAATATTAAATGCGATATCATGAACTTATCCAATTCATAATTTATCATATTTTTAAATCAAGTATACAGAATTATACAGAATTAAACAACTAGTGAAAGTGGTATTTGGTTAAAAAATAATAATAAAGCCTATAAACTATTGTAATATAATTTGAACTATTTTGTTTAGCAACCTTTTTCTTCCTCTCTCCCTCATGCCAAAAACTCTTCAGACATCAAATTCTACTTTATATAAAAAGATAAAAATGTGTATTAATATATATATATATATCTTTGCAGAATCCAAAATACCTATTTATATATTTCTTACCCTGATGTACAGCACATGATAAAGTGAACATACTTTAAATTTATTAGTTAGAACATTTAAACCAATAGACTAAAATGTTCCAAATAAAAATATAATAAGATTCAGAAGAAAATTGATGAATTGTACAATGTGATAATCTAATATACAAAATTATACTTGTAACTATTTCTTTTATTAACTATGAATTCTGAAAGTTATCTTTCAGATAGCTTTTCTATGATGTTGATCAATGGTTATTCTATCAACATAGTATTTCTAGTAGAACAGAATTACATTTCATTAGGAGAAGAGTTTGTTATCATCTTAAACAAGAGGTAAATTTATAACTGTACTTATAAATGCTGTAAAGAAGCTCCAAGTAACTTTGTAATTTTTTTCTTTTCCTTTGTTTCGTTTACTTCTTTCCTTTCTCACATTTTAGCCTCTTTGATTTCTTCATTTTTTCTCTTTCTTATTTTATATTAGTTCATATCTATCTTTCTCAAAATCTTTAATCATATGTATATGTAATATAACTGCCATGGCAAGACAAGACTGCATAATCAAAGCAGTACAACAGCAGGAATTAAGCACCAGATCCATAGAAGCAGGCGTCTATCACACTTAGACTGGACCCAAGACATACACTATGCAGAGAGATCTCAGAGTTAATCCAACACATAGTAGCAGGGTGAAAGCTGAAGGCAGGAACAGCATACACTGAATGGCACAATCAAGTACACAATCGTTGTGTACGGGAACATCTACAAGTATATGTCCTAGACCCTTCCAAACCCAGATGAAAGGTTCTATTGAAGGATGTGGAGAATAACAGGGCTAAGATCCCATGGAACTTCCAGATCCAAATGGATACACAGATACTGGCCAATCAACCAGACATCATGGTAGTAGATAAGGACTAAAGGCAACAGTGGTGATAGATGTAGTGATGCCAAGTGACAACAACATCAGGATGGAATCAAAGAAACTGGAAAGCACCAGGGCTTAAAGGAAGAACTAGAAGAGATGTTAAAAGTACATCCCAGTAGTGGTAGGAGCACCCAGGGTTGTGACTTCTAAGCTAGGAGAGTGGCTCCAACATACCCCAAGAACACATCAGAACTCTCGGTCCAGAAGACTATTAGGAACAGGTAAGATACTGTGAAGAACCTTCAAACACCCAGGCCTCTGATTGAGGACTCAAGATTGAAAAAAACACATACCACTCATAGGCCTGAGAAGAGAATTTATATCATTCTCTCTTTTTTTCTCCCCCCCCCCCTCCCTCCCTCCCCCTCCCTCTCTCTCCCCCCCCCCCCCCCATCTATCATCATCTTCATCTCATTAGGTGTCTTCCTGAGTGTCTAATTACTATATTACAAACCATTAATTCTTTAGACAGCAAAACCTATTTACTTACAGATTTATAGATGTTACACTGTTGATTTTGGCACATTGCCATTAATAAGAGTTCATTTAAAAATTCAGTTAATTTGGTTTCTATGAAGTGAATACTAAATGCTTTTAAATGGTGGTTTTTGAGAAGTGATAACTTTAATTTGCCCCTTCACTAGTTTCAGAGCCTACAAGATTTTGGTTCTTACGTAATTTTGAATCTGTAAATAACTGCATAAAAGTTAAAGCATGCATTCAAACCTATAGAAAGAAGTAGTGTTTAACCTGTTATGCAGAGATACTGTCAGTCTGCATACAAAGTTTTACTTTACTTTTACTACTACTTATATTTAGCGTGGTATTTAGCATGGTATAATTCACTGCTACAATAATTGTGCAGTTATGCAATGTAGACCATAAAGGAAGCACAATCAGAAGAATTAATTCAATTTTATTGTAAGGTTATATTAACAAAATTTTGCAAGTCTAAAAACAGATCCCCCCGGTCTTCATTAAAACTCAAGAAATTAGGGAAAGTCCCCTCTGAGCTACTTGTCCCAACCACACCCCATTTTGGAATAGGTTGTCCTTTATTGACCCTTCCCTTGACTGCATTTCATGTCTCCATCTCCCAAGGTCATCCCCTCATCCCATTATATCTGCTAAACTCTATCTATTGCTCTCCATTTTTTGCTCGAATAAAAAAAATCCATTCTTAGAACGTCTTCAGATTAAGCTCTGGTTCTAATAATTTTTGTCACCAGAAACTATAATTCCAAGTCTTGTATTTTATGAAAATAAATGAATTAGAAGATGTTTTAGAGAGGAAATGTGGTTCTCTGAATTTTCTTACAAATATATACTTGTTTCAGTCTTTTCTGAATTGTTTAGATGGTGTAAACTAAATTTCACTAGGTTGTAGAAGCATGACGGAACCACTTCTTTATGTATGTTAGGAACTTCCTTTTATACTGTAAAAGATTTGACTATGGGTTCAATATAGTAGACTCATAATATGCAAACACATTCTCCTTTTAATTTGTATTCACAGCATATACACTCAAACTTTTCATGAGCTGTTACCAGATATGCACTGAATATATATTAAGAACAGTGCATAATATGTAACTAAAACCACGATGTATGATGAATCTATCATGTAGAAAATAATAATATGCTATATTAGTTCAGGATGAACTTTTATTATAGATGAATGGATTAAGTATAATGTAATCTACATCTTACCTGAATCTTTATGTTTTCTTTTTCTGATAGGAGCAATTTTTTTCTCCCAAATAATTCATGGTCAGTCATTGTATAATCTAGGGTTAATATGTACTTGGGAAAGAATAAATGGTCAATTATTTAATCTATATAATGATGCTAAATCTACATGCAGATGTCATAGCTCAATAACTCAACTAATTTGTTTAGCATTTTCTTCTTTGTGTATGTGTGTGTGTGTAATGCTTGTGCTTATATCTGAGCTAAATGATAAATTCTGGAGTGCTTAAAAACTTTGCAAAAATTTTATTGATACTAATGAAAGCATGTGATTTTAGCATACCATTCATTATTTGCACAACAGAAGTATTTACTATTTTAGAAAACAGTAGAAAATAGGTTTTACATGGAAATATTTTTGTGAAAACATGACAAAAAAGCTCTGATACCTCCATTTATCAACAGATTTTTACTTTAATACTGTTGAGCAAATGCAGTGATTGCTTACAACCCTCTACAAATACATATAATATATAGATTTCAAATAACACTAGGCTGAAATGCCACTTGCTTGCAAAGCGGAATGAAACACCGTAATCTGGAAAAATCTCATTTTTCTTCTCAGTTGTATATTTCTTATTATATGTACCAATAACACCTGAAATTACAGTAATTGAAATACACTGTGATAAAATCATTTCCATTCATTCAGTTTGTTTACTCTGCATATCTCATAGCACTTTTTGTTCAGCTGATATTACTATTTGCTGATGGTGATTGGTACTTTCCTCATGTGATTCCTCTTCCACCAGCAATTTCATGCTGATGCCAGTCAATCTACTTTGCTGGAAATATACTTATAAACAAAGGTTGGTCAGAATCTCTCTAAACCTACTTCTTTTTCATATGTGTGCATGTATAATCTAAGACAGTGTTTTATGTAGGTGAGCATTATAATTAGGATTTAGTCTATGGTCTTAACTGAAAAAAAATTAAGCTGCTTTTTTACACAATGTTGTAGTACTCATTAGTAATTGCTAAATGGTTATGTATTATACTCTTGAGTTACAATGTGATTCTCAGCAAAGCTGACTCCTTTCATCCTTGATACTTAATTTGATCCTTAAATCTGTAGCTATTACTGTAATATTTGGAGATTATGAGTATTATTTAGATGGGATGTGAGTACAAATTATTTTATATGCTGCTTTATATGCAATTTGGACTACATACTCTACTTCTATGCCTAATTTTATACAGGTAGTACAATATTTGGCTAAGTATTCTGGCTGTTAAATTAACTGGGACAAACATTGTCCATTTCCTTTAGGTTCTAACATAGTTAACATAGTTATAGAAAGAATTGAATGTTGTGATTTTCACTGAGCATATAACATACTTGGCATGTTATATTTCCCAAAGATTTTTGTAAACACTTGGAAATATATTGAAACTTTTAAAAAAGAATGAATTGGATGCAAATAAATGGATTAAGATCCAACTATGTCTCTGGGGTAAAATGTTAATATAATGAATATTATCCTCTGTTTGATTTTTGTCTTTCAAAATATCCCAGTATAAATACCAAATAAATATGTTCATCATATTGATAGTTTATTTAGAGAATTTACTTGGGCCTTCATGCCAGGGCTACCGCCAATCAATTCCTAAAAAGAAAATGCTTGACTCCATAGATTCAGAGAAAAGGTACTTTTACTAGGCAAGAACTGATTTCAGGCAAAATCTGAAGCAAAATGCAGGTGAAGAGACAAATTGAAAGTAAACCCAAGCCCCACCCCCCAGTGGCCAGGCAACCAGAGTTCAATCATCAGCCAGGAAGATGCTTTGGGAACATTTCTGGTTCAGGTGCATTCATGCATGCCGTTCCCAGGATGGTTGGCTTTGAAGAAGTTAAATAACCCAAGCTTGTCTCTTCACATCCAGGCCACCCTATCGCTTAGCAGAAATTCCAGTTTCATCTCCTGCATGTTTCCCTCCCAAATACCCATTGGTTCTTCCCACACTGTTTCCAGCTTGCAACTGGCAGCAAGCTTGAAGGAAAGTGAAGATGTCCAGGCTGACGCTTCGTTAGCTAAATTGAGAGCACCACTGGAGGTGTCTCTTTGATTCAACTCAGCACGAGTATTAGAATGAAAAGTTAGTCCAACTTCATCCTTTTTCAAGTCCTATTTATTGCTCTGTAATCATGGCAAGTTCTACCACATGTAGTAAAAAGGTCTTTTATTTCTTGGAGTCCTGGTCGTGAGAACTCTTTAGGGCATATTGGAATATAGGTTGGGTTTTGATAATACTCATGAATATTTTAGGTATTTGGACTAATTCAAAAAATCCTAAATGGCAATGTATTCCATAAGCTAGGATTTCTGATCTTTACCAACTTTAACGCAAGGTAAAATAATAAGGTAAGAGAGAAATTCCTTTATTTGCTCTTAACAAGTATGCAAATTAGGATGGATGAATATGTCCTTTCATATGATGTTGTTTTTAAAGCTTCAAAAATAAGGGCAGCAGTTTGGAGTAAAACTGTACCTGCAGAGAACATATTGGTGATGTTTTTAATTTAAACTTCAGAAGACTTCCACCAATGATTTTACATAGATGCTACATAGATTCCTACATACATGAAGGAATAATATCATATTTTTGTTGGCTAGTAAAGTCAACATGTGGCCTCATGTTTTGAAACTCTGAGGCATCCTAGAGTATGATTAAATATTGAATGAAATATTCAAGAACATATCATAAAGTGAAGTTGCTTATTTATGCTGTAGGCCCATGGCCATAAGGTAGAACTTTCTGAACCAAAGTCTGCAAGTATTCTGCCTTCTAAGCCTAACACAGCCAAGTGTTCCAGAAGGTAATGTTGGTAGTGAAAGACAATGACAGATCTGTCACCATTTCTTTTTAACCACTTGAAAAGTTAGAGTGGATCCTTCCTTCCTTCCTTCCTTCCTTCCTTCCTTCCTTCCTTCCTTCCTTCCTTCCTTC
>NW_020769366.1:3180242-3203977 GCF_900518735.1 Pseudonaja textilis | reverse complement strand
GCAGGTTCTGACCAGTTCATGAGAATCGGTAGCGGAAATTTTGAGTAGTTTGGAGAACCGGCAAATACTACCTCTGACTGGCCCGCCTCCATCTATTCTCTGCTTCCCAAGTCCCAGCTCATTGGCTGGGTCTTCTTTGGTTGCCCCGCACAGGAGAACGGAGCGGGAAAGCAGGTTAGTGGGGTGGGGAGGGAATGGGATTTTGCAGTATCTTTCCCCCACCACACCCACGAAGCCACACCATGCCCACCAAGCCATGCCCACAGAACCGGTAGTAAAAAAATTTAAATCCCACCACTGAACCAAACCCTGATGCTGCCAAAGAACTGTCATAGTCCCCAAGGCACACAATATCTATCCTGGATGTGATTGCACTTGCAGTGAAAGACCAGATCTACAGTTTGAAAATAACTTCCATACAGCATTTCCCCCCCTACACTTGTCTCACTCCTGCTGATTTTGGAAGTCTGAAACAGATAGGAATTCCATCTCTCGATTGGTGCTTCCTCCAGCTGAGCCACAAAAGTTGGTGCAAAATTGCTTAATACATTGGTATTTCATTTTATCAGGAAACAGTAGCTCATGCATTCACCAAGACTCACCTCTGCTTCACACAGAAAAGGTGAAATTCTTTCCCCTGCCCTACTCTGTATTTTCAATATGTAAATGTATGTCTGTTTAGTTCATATATATGTGTGATGAACACTATACAGAAGCCTGATGATGGCAGATGAGATTCTGCTGAAACGTCGCTACAACTTTAAAAGCACAACTACAATGACGTGGGAAAATACCCAAACAAATATATATATATTTATTTTAAGCTCTAGGTTCAGTTATAAAATGCTTTATAAATTTCCACTGGATGGAATGATGACTACATTATACCTGGTTTTTGCAGCCAGGTTCTTCTCCCAACAGGAGAAGGCGAAGTGTAATTTTGCACAGATGTGCTGCAGAAGTGGAAGATGAGCCGTGTTATATTATAGACATGTTGTACTCTGACAATAAAGGTAATAATATGAGGTAACTGTACGGATTAGTCCTTAGTTTTACTTGGCAATAGCGAGGCGTACTCGGGCAGAGAGTGCGAAGAACCGCTTTCGCAAAGTTTTCCTTCCCCAAGGGGTAGGGGGGAGACACGTCCCAAAGTAAAGATGCTTTTTGGGGGAGAGGTGATGGTTATTTTCAGCGTCTATTTTAGCTCCTTACGGGCCCGGCTTTGCACGTTTGAAGTCGGTGCCCAACACCGCGCCTGACCTCCAGTTGCCGGTGGGGCGGAGAGATCTTTTTGGCAACAAATATTTTGCTTCCTCCGACTAAAACGTGGGAGGCGTTTCAGGGTGCTTTGCATCCATTTGATACACTCCCATTTTTTATTTTATTTTTTATGGTTTCAGGGTTGCGCCCTAGCTTTGCGGAAAGGAGAGAGGGGCAGCTTTTTGCAGGACTCGGCAGGAGGGAGAGGACTGACGGATGTCCCAAGCAAAACCCCCTTTTCCTTCGGGGCCTGATGATGGGCCGGAGCGCGCCACTTCGGCGGGAAGCAGCTGCCGGACTTCGCTCCCTTGCGGTGAGTTGCTGGGATAGTTTTCTTAGAAGGGCCGAGACACCCCACCCCGGTTTGGGTTTTGAGTTTTCTGCGCCTCCCAGGCTGGCCTCTTGCCCGTCCCGCGCGGAAACCGGAGGGGAAGCTTCGAGCCCAAGGCGAGATTGGGGATCGCTTCTTCCCGTTGTCTTTTCACTTGCGCCAAGAAGAGATTGGTCAGGAACGGTGTAGGGTCTCCTGCTTGGGCCGGGGGTGGATGGGTGGGGTTGAGCTAGATGACCTACGAGGTCCCTTCCAACTCTGATGATCTGTATCTGTATCCCTTCAAAACACCATAGGTACATCCCCCCCCAAAAAACCTCGAGTTTCTCTGTCGGTCCCGTTTTCCTGTTTTGTTTTGGTTTTTTTTGTTTATTTGCGACGCCTCCCACATTCCTAGGCTGCTGAGGAATGCAGAAGTACGTGAAACTTCACTCCCGGGTCGAGTGGGAAGTTGTAATAGGCTTGTGTTTCTCTCCCTCGATCTTCTTCCTGCGAGTATCGTTACTAGCTTAGGTAGCTGATCCGGAAAGGCAGTACGGGTGCCTTGCAATGCCGTAGATGTTTCCTGGCATTGGGTTAGGTGCTAAGTTTGTCTGAGAAATAAAATAGTTGAAGCAAGAAGGGTTAGAAGGTGTTCCTACGATATTACCCCTGGTGGTAACCTACAAGTTAAGATAAGACTCTTCTGCTAATGAAATCAGCCAGAATAGAGCTGGAAGGGACCTCCTGCTCATACAGGGGACCCTATACTGTTTCAGAAAGTGACTGTCCGGTCTCTTCTTAAAAAAAAACTTCAGTGATAAATCACCCACAACTTCTGATGGCAAAGCGATCCCACTGGTTAATTGTCCTCACGGTTAGGGAAGTTTTTGCTTAATTCTAGATGGCTTCTCTCCTTGATTAGTTTCTGACCATTGTTTCTTGTTCTGGTGCTTTGGAAAATAAGTTGATCGCTTCCTCTTTGTGGCAACCTCTCAAATACTGTTAATATCGTCTTTCTTCTAGACTAGCCAAACCCAAATCCTGTAACGGTTCTTCATATGTTTTTATCTCCAAGTTCTTAATCATCTTAGTTGCTGTTCTTTGCACTTTTTCCAAAATCTCAACATTTTTTTTTGGCGACCAAAACTAGAAGGAACTATTCCAGGTGTGGCCTTACTAAGGCTTTATAAAGCAGTACTAATACACCACGTGATTCTATGTCTCAAACCAAGGATTTTCTTAGCTTTTTGGGTTGCTGCTGTATACTGCGGGCTCATATTTAAGTCATCATCCAGTAGGACTCCAAGGTCCCTCACAATTACTGGTTTTTTTTGAGCCAGGTTTTGCCTAAACTGTAGTTGTACCTTTGGTTTTTCCTGCCTAAGTGTAAAGCCTTGCTTTTCTCCACATTAAATTTCATTTTATTGGATAAGGGCCCGTTGTTCAAGTTTGTTAAGATCTTTTTGGATTCTGAGCTTGTCTTCGGGGATGTTGGCTATTCCTGCCAGCTTAGGCTGTCTTCCTTTTTGAGTCTGATTTTATATTGATTTCATTATTTTGTATGTGGCTTGGATTTAAAAGATACTAAATGATGCAACTTGCATTTGAAGGAAAAGAAATACAATGCTCTACAAATTTTCCTTGGGTGATAGCGATGTAGCAGCAAGATAATAATGGAGAAGAATTAATTAAACTTGAAATGTTTGATGATAATACACTTTCTTCTTTTGTGTTTAACAGGATTATCTTTGCCATCTTGATTTCTGAAGAGCTATTTTGTAAGACCTATATAATATGGGTCATCCATACACATTAACTAAGCATAAAATTAAAGTCTCTTCCTTAGTTGGCTGTAAGTTCTATTGAATACAGCTGGACTTATTTCCAAGTAAATCATGCATAGGATCCCATGATTGGTATAGTGAGTGCTGCAGAGGTTAATGTAGCTGGCTTTAACATGCATACATAGTAGCAGTGGTTAAGGGTTATTTTAAAAATTAATCCAAAGTGCAGGGAAACCATCCTGATGAAAATGGCTTCTCTTCCGTATTTCAATTAGCGGTACAAAAAAGTTCCTCTTGTCATGACAAAAACTCTTTGTCTTTCATTAATGGACTTACATTTTCGTTCAGATCAGAATTGGGAAAAGGAAGGTAATCCTTCACATTTAAAATTATGTCCAGAAACTTCATCTAGTAAAAATATTTCATTCTTGGGCATTGAATGTGGCCCATTACTGTTTTTTTATTCATGTCAAAAGCATCACAATTAAAGTAAGGCATACTATATGATATACAATTTAAAATTCAAGATTAAAATATTCACAAATTAAACAGATCTTTCCCAGAAACTAGCAACATTAATTGTGTTCTGTTGTGCTGCCATGAAGTCCTCAAGTATACGCTGATTGGGGCACAAAGGGCAGGTATACATATATGTTGTTGCCTGCATGTCACCACAATCGCAAAGAGCAGAAGCAATCGGATAGCCCATTTGTTCAGAGTGTCTCTGGATCTTGTTGTACCCATCTATTAAATAATTTCCATACTTCCCAGCTTTGATCAGACTCAGGTGCCAGTTTCTCTGTGGGTTCCATCTGGGGTTGGTTCTTTGTAGCTTTCCATAGATCCACTCTGCTTTCAAAGTCTTCCATTGACCTAAGGAAGCTTTTCCTGAATTTTAGTCTCTGTTGAGTTGGTTGTTGGCCATAGAGAGAATTGTAGTCTAGATACTGATGATCTGAGTCTCTTTCTTTCTGTATGCCTCTTCTTCTCTGTGAACAGCAGGCGGGGTAATGCCAGCGAGACGGTAGATCTTATCTGGAGGGGTAGGTTTAAGACATTTGGTGCAAAGTGAAACATCTTCAAGGACAAGAGTCCAGGGGTGGGCTGCTGGGGGTTCACAGGGGTTCTGGAGAGCCCCTAGCTCAGTTTCTGTGCAGTTTGGAGAACCCCGAAATCCCACTCCTGGTTGGCCCTGCCCACCCTACCCGATGCTCCCAGGAGTCCCTACGCAGCCCGTTTTGGATGCAGGTAAGTGCAAGGCACGCATGGAGGCTCAGGGAGGGCCAAGTACAGGCCTCCTGGAAGTTAGGGAAGGCCAGAAATGGGCCTGTTTCCATCTTCCAGAGAGCCTCCGGAGCCCAGGGAAGCCATTTTCGCCTCTGGAGCCCAGGGACGGCAAAAACGCCCCACCTGCTGAGGTGCAGGAGGCCAACTAGGTCACACCCACCATGGCCACGTTGTTTTATGCGATTTACTCCTATGAAGGCAACTTGATGCCTTTCTCATGGTAAAGAAAGAACATTTCATTTTCCTAGTAATTAGATGCAATTTTAATCCTGCTGTTTGATGATACTTTTATGATGTGTATGTTTTACATTTTAACTGTTAGCCTATTGTTAAATCACCCCAGAGATATAACTGTATTATGAAAATATTTCAATGACTCACGGCTGAACTATCCAACAATTTCCGAGACAACAAAAAGTATAATATTTCCGTGTTACTCTATTATGGAACTACAGCCAGACCTTTTCAATGCAGATTTGTATTTTATATACTACTGCCTACCTCCGATTATTATAATTCTAATAAATATTTAAACAATATTGTAGAGATATTATTTATAAGTACTTACCATATTCTATTTTGAATATCTGCCTTCTACATTTAGAAAGGG
This sequence comes from Pseudonaja textilis, assembly GCF_900518735.1. The sequence goes on along the minus strand of NW_020769366.1, from coordinate 3,198,723 downwards.
ATGGCTTTTAAAGTAGGCTTTGGAAAAGACTCAGTGATACTTAGCATAAGCGATTTCAGATTATTTACATATAGGTAAATACTACAGGTAGTATAATGTTTTCTCCGATAGACAGGTGATTTGATTGAATTCATGTTTTGACTTAGTGTTCTAGTCCACTAATAATCTCATTGCCTTAGTCTAAACTGGGTCTTAACAATTACCAAAGGAATTACGCATCAACATGCCATTTATTACTGGGTTCTACAATTATTTGATATAGTAAGAAGAAGCCACCCTATAGTCACCAGACTGAACTGTATTATTTGTCAGATTTAAATTTCTGTTCTTGAGAGGATAGTTTCTAATTTCAGTTCTGCATTAGAAAACTACCTGGATATTTGAAAGAAAGCTCTTAAAATACAGTTGGTACTTTTTCATGGGTAGCAAAATTGTTCTTCAAACAGAAATTGAGCATTTGTGTTTATGACAAATTCTAAACTTCTGACTGCATCAGAAGTTTAGTTCCTTCCCTATTTCCTATGAAATCTTGGAACTGCTGTTTTCTACCATGTTTGATTCAGAATTCTAATTTAATTATACTTTAACTACCCTTCTCAATTGTGGTACAAATTGCTTTAAGGTATTTACAAGTAACTAACCCTGGCTTCTCATTAAGGGGACAAGGAGATACAATGGATTCTACTAGAAACATACTCTACATCATGGGTGTCAAACTTGATTGCGTCATGTGACATATCATTACATATCTCAGTGTTTTTTGCCTTTGCGGGGCTGGGGTGTGTGTGGTCTGCTCGTGACACATCTAGTCCATAGGCTGCCAGTTTGACACCCCTGCTCTACATAATTCTAGGGAGCTTGCCTGTTAAACTTAATGTCAGGCAGTGCTCCATTCAAAATCCAAGAAAGAAATACTTAGACTCTTTTAATTAGAGAAAAGATCTCTTTTACTGGAAATGAAGGGGTAGCAACTATAGAATTCTGAATCGGAGGAATTAGGCGCGTAAATCACATATACAAAGTGATGGAGTTGATCCCGCCCCCAATAGTTCAAATGATTCTTCCAATTAAAAGTTGTGAATATCATCATGTGGACATCTTCAGGTGGTGATGAAGTTTCTGTCCGTTGACCTTGGCATGCTTTGATAAAGGTTTGCAGCTACGCAGAGAAAAGAAAGCAAAGCAAGAAATAGAAACCTAAGCAGTCCCCCCGCAGTTTATACAATGCCACTTTGTACCACCTCCAGCTCACTTCCCATACTTATCCCCCCCTCCCCCCCGTTACTTATGGCAGCCGAAAGATGCAAAGCAATAGTAGAAGATCTTGAATTGTAATGTAGTTACTATAGGAGAAGATGAGCTCAGAAAACCACATTTGAATATCAGATGGAATACAATTGTTATTCATTCATTCATTCTTCATTTTTTAGTCAACTTGTTTTCATTCATGCCCACTTTCCCTCCATCTAACGTTCTTATGCTTTAGTCACACTAGTAAGCCATAGCTTACAGTATTTACTTTTGTTTTCTTAATAACTGTTTAGTTGCAAGCTGCACATTTAAAATCAGACTTATGACAACCTAAATGCAACAATTTGTGGGCTGAGACAACAGTTTTCACTTAGTCCAGATCTGTACATTATAACAATTTTAACTCCCTTTTTTTGGAAGGAGGATTTTGAGATTACAATGTTCTGACCTCTGGAACACTATCTTCAGAGACTAGTTGTCATATCTGTGGATCTGCCATTTCTTCAGTGGAAGAAGAAAATTGGGGAGTGGGGGGAACTGATAAAGATATCCTTCTTGATGTAACTTGAATATATTTAATCTTATATCGAATTTGTATAACCTACACATGATACAATGGAGGGATGAAAGCCAGATGGCCAGAACCTATCACCTCTGAGAGAGACAGCCAGGAGATGAAGAGACCATAAAAATTCCACAGTGAGATGTGTCCTGGGAAACTCTGGAAAAGATCGTTCCAAAAAGGGGGTGGGGGGGAATTATCATGTTGGTTCTTTGTTTTACCAAATACACATCAACATAAGGGGAGGGGTTTTAAACTCCCTTATCTATCTCTGCATGCCTGAGAGACCTTAGACGTTGCTTTAGACCCCCTACATGAATTGTCTCATCTCAATAAAGGATTCCTTTTTGATATCTTTTCAGAAGTTCATTCTTGTTGATTGAATGGGAAAAGTTCTGTAGCCTGACATTAGTGTTCTGCTAGAGCTTTAATTATCAGTAGCAATTTGGCTGCTGTTTTCTGGACCCCGTTCTTCAAGTCTTTCCAACCGTTCATTTTGATTCAGCAAAAGTACTCCTGATCATAGTTTGAAATATCTTCAATATCTTTAGTGATTCAATCTGGCATTGCATCTTTAATCGTTTTGTTTGCAAATGAATGGGTTGAAACAAACCAATCTTATGTCTTTAATAAACAGAAACTGAATATGTTTATATTTTGTCTTTCAATAGTTGCAATATTCTCCTTACTGGATTTACACTCTATTTGACTTGTACACATCCCGATTATTTACGTGAATCAATAATGATGCCAAGACCAATCATTTAATAGCTCAATGAAAAAAAAAGTCGTTACAAGGAGCATTATTTGGCTTCACCTGGTTAATTAGCTTTTGATCTTGCTTACAGAAACTGTGGACCAACCTCTTAATTGGCCTTACTTTAGAAAAGAAATGCATTTTTATTTTACTAGGCATGAATGTGTGAATTCTGCATCCTTTGCAGCATTTATTTGGGTGTCTTGATGAAGATACTGAAAGAATAGATTCAGTGAGCCATTGCTACATTAATGTATATTACTTCTTTTTTCCCCATTGTATTTTTGCACATTCTTTTGGTTTTAGTTGATAAATTAACTGAATTAAAGGTGGGATTTATTTATTAAAATTATATGTTGTAAGCATTAAAGATTTAAAGGTTTAAAGGGACGGTGCTCATCTAAGATTCGTAGCGGAGGGAGCCCATGTTGTCCAAGAGATACTTCCATCATCCTATGGCCAGCATAAAAATACAGAATGCAGTAACCTTCCCACTGAAGTGGTATCTCTTTATCTACTGACATTTGCATGCTTTTGAATTGTTAGGTTGGCAGGAACTAACATGCAAAGCATTAAATGTTAAAATGAAGGAAGACTAAAAAAGTTAAAAACCAGAATGTGATGGGGTGGAATGGGCATTTTCTTCCTCTTCCACTAACCACCTCTAGCATGGAACACCAACCAGGTCTTAACAATTACCAAAGGGACATGAGCTTCCAGAGGCAGGTTTGTACCTCGAGGAGTATGATGTTCCACAGGGCAGGAGCCATTCCAGAAAAGGCCTCTTTTTCGAACCCCTCAAGCCAAAATTCCTTGACTCTACAGCATGTTCCTTTTTGCCAGAACAAGTGAAGTGGGCCAATCCCATTGGGATGAGGTGATTCCTCAGATAACAGGGACTAGTGCTATAGAGGGCTTTCAAGGTCTTAACCAATAAGCTAAATTGGACTAGGAGGCGAAATGGCAAACAGTAAAGCTCCTGCAACAGTGGTGTTACATGGGCCGTCCCAGGGGCCTCGAAGACTTTTCACACGACTGCATTTGGCATCATCAGCTTCTGAATATTTTTCAAGGGTAGCCCCAGGTAGAGCATATTGCAGTAATACACAAGTTGATTAGGTATGAGTGCAGGGATTCATGATCCAGGAAAGGGTACAACTGGCACAGAATATATTATGCAAAGGCCCTCCTTGCTACCACTGTCACTTGCCCTTCAAGTAGGAGTCATGCATCTAGGTCAGTGGTTCCCAACCTTTTCCTCGCCCCGTACCCCTAAAGAAATTTCACTCAAACCTCGCACCCCCTGAAATTTAGACTTTAGGAACTACTGGATGCATTAAATATATGGTAGGATTGAATCTTCAGCTATGTATGTGACGGCCACTAAATAACGATACTTAACTCTAAAATGAAAACAAAGTTAATCCGTTGCATAATAAATAAAAATAAAAATAAATAAAAATTACCTGGACTTTTCTCGCACCCCCTGGAATATCATCTTGCACCCCAGGTTGGGAACCCCTGATGTAGGTGATCCCCAAGTTTTAGGTCTAACCCGCGCACCCATAGCCATCTGGTCTTATCCAAGATTCTTTTGCTGCTATTAATGATGTCAGTAATTTTTTTTTTTTTACAACCAGCCATCATGATAAAATCTGCTTCTCTCAGGTGATCATTTCATTTTACCCACTTGGACCCTTCTCAACTGGTATCTTATTAGATATTCCTTTTGGCTACAATGTGGGTGACAGTATCAAATTGTCTGACAATGTTTAGTTTCAATGTATACGTAGTTATATGGCACAATAGCAGAGAATAATATATGTTTGAGAATTGAGCCTTGAGTAATAGATAAATTGATATGAGTGATTACTTTGGATTACCCCCATTCTGGATGGAGAGAGGCCCACCTGTCAATCAGGCTACGATGAGAGTCTTATTTCTGTTTTACATTCATACGTTACTACAATATTATTGTTTTTTTGCTCCAAGATGCTTACTTTGGTCATTCATCAGGATACTTCCCTTGCTAGGCTCTTTGCGTTGCCTCATTATTGTCTTTCACCTCAACATCCTGCTTAACCCTTTTCTTATCCAAGGTTGGAATGTAGTACCTTTGAATATTCTGGAGATACAAATTCAATAAATTTCAAATTGTTTATAGACACAGGTGAGTTTGTAATTACTCAGTTCTGCTAAAAGGTAATTGCAAGTATTTTATATAAGTTTGCATCAGGGAGCTGAAACAATAATTATATTTCAGTTTAAGATTGCTGTTATCTATTATTAGTTTAAACATGTCCCCAGTAAATAATGGTTTTTAGTTGTTTTATAATTTATTGAGTTTTTGTGATTTGTATGCCAGGACCTTGTCATTATCTTTTCTGCTTAAGATATATTGTTGTCCTTCTCACTTTCTTTGCATCCCCCTCTCTTTTATTTATACTGGGACAACTCTTAGCTAAATTTGTATATAAAAAGTTCATAGTTATTCTTACCTTCAACTTTTCTATCATTTGATGGAATTTTTCCAAAAGAAAAAATATCAGCGTCTTAGTTATGAGAAAGTTTGCTTGGTTCATATTTTGATAGTATTCATTGTATTTCCTATACACTTTATTTTCTTTTATGTCTGAGAAGTCTTGGAGCATCTCCACTGTCAAGACTGAGAACCTGTTTCATATTTAAACTGTTGAACAATTATTCCAAAACAGAGAATCAGCTTTTAGGAAATGTCATTACTAAATTCAAAAACTCTATTTGGGAGAAATTGTATCCATCTTTTTTAATGCCTATGTGAAAGAGATTTAAATTCTTCCAGTCAAGTCCATACAGTTGTCAATGTAATTTTAAAATAAACTTTTTTTAATGTCAGGTAACCTTGTAACTTGTGGGTCTGATGTTTTGTCTATTCTCTTATTAAAAGCAAAATTTGTTATGGAGCTTTCTGATCAATACTACAACAACAACTTTCTTCCCAAATCCCGAGTGGAGTTAGGTAATCATAATACATCGTTACTTGTATGAACTGTCCTGGGGACCAATTTCCAACCTTAATGAAAAATGCTTGCCCTTATCTATAAAACTTACAACATTTTTATAGGCTGATTGAGGGACTGTTGCTTCCCTTATGAATTTGCTTACAATTTAAGGTCTGTATTAAAGTTATTTTAAAGCTAAATTCATCATAAAATAAATAAATTGCAGGGAGCATAGATCAGGACTTCTCCATGTCAATGCTAACTGTCAATTCTCCGTAGCCATTTTCTTTGTTTACTTTTTGGTGGTTTTTTTAAAACATTGCATTCTGCTTAACTAGCTCGTCTATCCTTTCAAGATTTTCTCCTGCTTTTTATTTTGGTGGCTGACATATCTGAAGTTTGTTAGATTAGCTCTATGAAGATCCATATTGAGCTGCACTCTCAGCTCACTCATTTTGGAGATAAAATAAAGGAAAATCTAAATCATCTTGAGCTCTTGGGATAATTGTGAGCTATAAATCTAATAATAGTTTTAATTGAGCTGCTTGCTTGGGCTTTACCAAAGTTGTTATGTAAATAGATCTGCAAAGTTTGACATGAAAAGCAGCTCTTTGCTTTTTATAGCTGAGTGAGTCAAAAGGAGAGAATTGGCTGCTTGCTTGTGAGAAGAGAGAAGCTGAGCTCTACTGCCATATAATTTTCACTTCCGAGTCTTAATTGCTGATTTGAACTTGAGTTAAAAATTAATCTGGAGAACTGGAACAAAGAAGTGGAGGAACATAATGTTTAAATGGTTATTTCTTTTTCTTACCTCTTTTTCCTCTCATCAGAAGGTGTTCTGTCTCCTTTTGAAAATAATTGTGTTGCAGATATCAGACACTTCGCTTAGAATTTGTAATCTGTTGTCAACTAAAAGTATTATGAATGATAAATGACTCATTTCCCCCAGTTTTGGAGGAATTCCTATTTAAGTAGGTGTAATCTTTTTAAAAGGAAATGTTATTGCATAGCAACTAATAGCAACTAGGGTAAACAATAAGATATCTGTCATGCTCCTGGTGGAGACTGATTCTGAGCCGTCAAAGGAGGACCCAGGCTCATCCCTTATCCATCCTAGGGCACGCAGGGAGGAGAGGATCAGGGTAAAATGTGGTCTACTTAGGAGGAGAGGATCAGGATAAAATGTCTACTCGGGAGGAGAGGGCCATGATCCTCTTCATGGGCTGCAGGTGTGAGATTTGTATAAGAGTTTGGAACTGCCTGCTAACAGACGCTGGAGACAATTTAGTGTTTTATTCCTAAAGAAGGTTTATCTTGGTTGGCGTTCTTCCAATGGACTGTCCCTGGTTATCTTCCTGAAGTTGGCAATTATCTGTCCTGGTCTGTCATGGGACTTTATTCAGTGCGGTTTCTTTTTGGTTTTTGCTTCATTATCGGCTCTTTGAATTTGAACTGTGTTTCTTTCCTTTGAAATGTTATTTTGAAAATAGTTCACTCCTCCACTGTGAACAATTAAACAGTGAAGCCAAGTTGAAGGCATTAAAGGACTTTTAGTTACGTTTTGGGTTTTGTTATATTTCTGATATACTCTGGGTCATCACAATACATTGCACATGGGATTAGACTTCAAATCTAATTGTATTTTATACTGCTATAGCATGAAAGGAAATGCAAATTTAACATCCTAATTTAATATAATGATTCTTATTTAATTTATGGGGCAGAACACCTTTGTTTCCCTGAAAAAAAGACCTAGCATGTTTTTATGTGTGTGCCTAATATAAGTACTACCTCCAAAATAAGCCCTACTTAAGAGTCACCCACCCATTCTGTCTGGTTGCTCTCGGTGCTGCGGCCATGAGGCAAGATGAGGTGGTTGTGGAGCACCCTGCCCTCAGAGCCCCCACAGCCAGACCATCCATGCCCCAACACCTGCCTTGCAGTGGCAGCAGTGGCAGCAGTGGCATCCATGTGTAGCAGGAGACCCTGTGGCTGCTGGCCCACTTCTGCTTGCTTGTAGACGCAACTGAGTAAGAGGTCAAGTGGTATGTTGGCTCCATGAGACAAGGCAGATGTTGGAGCATGGATGGCCTGGCTGTGGAGGACCCTGAGGTAAGCTGGTCCAGGGCGTGTGGAGCAGGTCCACCCTCTGCCTCGCCTCGTGGCTGCAGCACCACTGCTCCATTGTGGCCACGAGCAAGCAGAGGTGGGCTGGCGGCTATGGGGGGGTTCTGCTGTACAGGGCTGCTGGAGTCACTGTTGCTGCAAGGCAAGGCAAGTGTCAGGCTGTTCATGGCCTGGCTGTGAGGGCCCTGTGGTAAGCCAGTGTGGGGCACATGGGACAGCTCCATCCCCTCTACCTTGAGGCACTAGCATGCTGCGCAGCCTCCTGTCCCAGCGTGAGCAAGCAGAAGAAGTGGGCCTCCTGTACATGGAAAAAAATAAGACAGCCCCCAAAAATAATCTCTTCTTTGAAAGCCTCCAGCCACTCTGGGAGGCAAGCTGTTCCTTTAATTAATTGTTCTCACTGTGGGGAAATTTCTCCTTAGTTCCATATTGGATCTCTCTTTAACTAGCTTCCATCTATTGCTTCGTCCCGCCTTCAGCTGCTTTGGAGAATAAGTCAACCCGCTCTTCTCTCTGATAGCTTTTCAAGTACTGGAAGACAGTTATATCATCCCTAATCCTCCTCTTCATTGGCTAGACGTACCTAGTTCCCTTAACAGTTCCATTAACTTTATCCTCCAAACCCCTTATCATCTTTATTGTTCTTTTCTTCATGCTTTCTAGGGCCTAAGTATCTGTTTTGTATTGTAGCAATCAGAATGCATGTAATATTCCAAATGTGGCTTCACTAGTACAGTATAAAGCTGTACTACCACTTCCTGAGATCTTGATACGATCCCTCTGTTGATGCAGCCTAGGGCTGCATTGGTTTTTGGGGAGCTGCAGCACACTGCTGGCTCATACTTAGGTGGTGGTCCACCAGGACATCTAGATCCCTCTCACAGGACTATGGTTGAAGCAGGTATCATCTATACCAGGGGTCCCCAACCACTGGGCCCCAGACCGGTACCGGTCCGTGGATCATTTTGTACCGGGCCGCCTACTTTGCTTGGGCGCCGCCATCTTGTTTCGACGGCGCTTGAGAAAGTGCTTCCGGGTGAGCTTGTCGGTCATCGGTTGGATGGAAAGCGGTGTTTGGGTGCTGAAGGAATCCTCGCGCCTTAGTTTCATTGAAGGGGGGGCGCTTCAAATGGAGAGCCGTCCCGATGGAGTCTCGCGTCACTCAGGAGGAGATTAAGAAAGAGCCTGAAAAGCCCATCGACTGCGAGAAGGTACAAAGGAGGAGTTGAAGGTGGTGGGGACAAGCGGGGGATGGCTGGCTGGCCAGTTGCTCGGCTCACCTTGCCTTGGCCATGCATGCTGATGCCGGTACCGGTCCATGGATCATTTTGTGATGCCGGTACCGGTCCGTGGCACAAAAAAGGTTGGGGACCTTTTATTATTATACTATAATACCATCATTCTATATCTGTGCATGTGGTTTTTCTTGCCTAAGTGAAGGATTTACCTTTTTCACCACTGAATTGCATTTTGTTCAGTAAGGCCCAATGCTCAAATCTGTCAAGATCTTTCTGAATCATGAGTTCGTTTTCCAAAGTGTTGGCAATTCTCCAACACTTAATGTTGTCTGCAAATTTGATTATTTTTCCTTTTATCCTCTCATCTAGATCATTTATGAAGATGTCAAAGAGCAACTGGGCCAAAACAGAATCTTGAGGTACCCCACTACATACTTCTCTACATATAAATGTGGTTCCATTGAGGACTACGTACTGAGCATGGTTGGTCAGCCAACTGCAATTCCATTTTGTGGTGATATTGTCTATCACACATTTTTCTATCTGACCAAGAATTAGGCTGTAGTCTTCTTTGTGAAATGCCTTACTGAAGTCCAAGTATACTACAGCTACAGCATTTCCCCGATCCACTAATTTAATCACTTTATTAAAGAAAGCAATACAATTTGTCTGGCATGCTCTATTTTTAACAAACTCATGCTGTCTTTCTAGTGACTGCCTTGTTCATTTCTAGGTGCTCACAAATCTCTAGGTGCTTGATTATCTTTTCCAGGATTTTCCCAGGTATTGATATCAGTGTGTAGTTTCCTGACATTTTCATCTCCTTGAATATTGGAATTAGATCAGTTCTTTTCCAGTTCTCTAGCAAGTCCCCCTTGCTCCAAGAGCTCTGAAATTTTTCATTCAGTGGTTCTGAGATTACATCTACCAGCTCCTTTCTGAACTGAAGTGGATAGGTGTTCTTTTACCAGTGTCTTGCCTAGTTTGATCTGCATTCCTGTTCTGTCTACCACAGTGCTACTCTTGGTAGGTTGGTCTATTTTTTCTTTTCCATGAAGACAGATGCAAAGAAGGAATTAACCAGTTCTGCTTTACTTGCTACCTGTCACCTTCTTGCTGTCTTCTCCCATTAGTGAACCAATCGTTTCCTGGATTTTCTTCTTGCTCCTTACATATTGAAAGAAATTTTTTAAAGTTTAATAAATAGTAATAAATAATAATAGAAATTGGATGATGGTGACAAAAGAAAGCAAAGGTACTACCAATAGTAATAGGCACCTTGGATGCAATCCCAAAACAATTGGAGCACCATTTGGATATCACCAGCAATGACAAATTTACTGTCAGTCAGTTGCAAAAGACAGCTTTACCTGGAGCAGTGGCCCCCAACCTTTTTTGAACCAGGGACCGGTTTCACGATTATTTATTCTTCCACGGACCGGTACCTGAGTAACGCGAGACTCCACCGCCATCGGGACGGCTCTTCATTTGAAGCCGCCCCCCCCTTTGACGAAACTAAGGCGCGAGCACCCAAACGCCGCTTTCCAACTGAAAACCCAGAAACAACTGAAAACCCGGAAGCGCCGTCGAAACAAGATGGTGGCGCCCAAGCTTTGTGGCCCGGTAAAAAATGATTCACGGCCCGGTACCGGTCCGGGGACCAGTGGTTGGGGACCCCTGACCTGGAGCACATTACATCCTGGTGTTATACTATAATACCATCAAACATCTACATTTGTCTATTCCAGTCTGAACATTTGACTGACTATGTGACAAACCATAATAATAAATAAACATACTTCATCTAGAGGACTTAAGATGTTAAATGTTGTGCAGATTCATCATTTGGTTTGATGACTAATATGTGTGTAGCAATGACATAAGTTTTTCCTGAATATCAAAGCTACAACCTTATCTTCTACATTAGACATCCATAGTATGTATATAACAATGTCTGTTTTTTTGGATTCTTTTCTGATCAACAACCAGCATTTTAGTAGAATGAAAAAAAATCAAACATTCCTTTTAATTTTCAGTGTAGGCATTGTAATGTCAGAGGCAAGCAACTTTTTTCAATTTTAAATATTATTTGTTTCTTTAGCAATGTATTAACAATTCTAGAGCCCACAAATCTTTGTAGTTCCATTTGCAGCTTTTTCAATTAGAGCACATTATTTAAGTGGTGGTATCTCAAATATAACTCCTAAATTGGCTAATTCATTAAAACAATTCAAATTCAAATCTGGGGCATTGCTAAATGAAAATATATGAGCTGATAACCATTTTGAAAGGTGACTAAATAAGCATCCTAAAATTAAATGACTTTTTTTTTAAAAAAAGTAAGAATATATGGATTGATTCAATGGCTGCCTTCTAATTACAAAATTCCAATTTTTATATATTGAACTATATATTTATTTATGTTTAAGTTATATTTATATGACTGTTACTCTCTTGCTTAAACATTTTATAGCTGGAATCAGTGTGCCAGACTCAGATTTAGTTAGCCCAAAGCTGCTGATGTTTCCCAGGGATTCAACGTGGCACAGTTAAGAGTATTGATTATAAAATAAAGACTGAAGCCCTATCAAGTAGATGATTGCCTTTATAACAGACGAAGTTGTAGACCCTTCTTTTTAAGCCTTCATACTTTATTTAACTACCTTGTCCTGCTCTTATTATGGTTTAATAGAAAAATCTATGTTTGGTGTCATGCCAAGTGCCAGTGGCAGTTATTTATTGACATTTTCAGGATTCTTGTCTTTAGAAACTTTAGCTCATATCATATTTCCCACGGCTTTTAAGGTTTTAAAGTCACGCTGATGAATTTTGGAGAGTCAAGTTTGGTTGCTAGTGGACCCTCCCTGAATCATCTTAGCGTACACAGGTGACACTCATATTCAGATTACAATTAAACTATATAATTTCAGGGTGGAACTATGCAGTCAAAGCTTGGAGGGCACACTAAGGACTCCACAGTCTTCTAAGGAATTTGCACAACCTGAAGTTCCTTAGTGTTTGCACAGAAAAATCTCTGGTTACCATTACATTTTTATCATTTATACTCGTGGTCAAGAGATCTTGGCAAAATTCCACCAAGGCCAAAGAACACCAGTCTAAGCATAGATTAATACATGCAAAAAGTTAATTTTATGGACTTTTGCTATGAAGCTAAACAATGAACATATAAGGACCTTATAATAAAGTAAAAATGACCGCTAATTATATATACATGCTTATTATTTATATCAGGAATACATCACAAAATATATTATCGGCAATTGGGTTTGAGGTACAACTCCATTGTTCAGATTTATTTGAGAGACAAATAACTAAGGAAATGAAATTGCATATTTCTTAAATTATAATTCCTAATCAATGCTAGATTAGAAGGGCCACAGTGATTACCAGGAATAATGTACTGTAAGGCAAACCTGGAAAAGAAAATAATATGCAATGTGATGCTGCCTACAGTCTCTCAGTAAAAAGCACTCAAATATGAGTACCGTCCCATCTGTAGCCCACCTTGAACAACAAGCTTCCATATTTTTTTTTGCAACAATACCCTAATCTAGAACAGTTTCTAGCTAGTCCTGTTGACCCATGACTTTTGAAGGTTCCTTTTCTATCTTCCCTAGATTTGGAATTATTCTTATGTAATAGTAAGCAAATCTCTACTTTCATCTTGGAATACCTTAGGCACAGCAAGATGGAGACTATGTTATGAGGATAAATTTAAAAAAATATCACAGCTAGAACCAGAATATTTGGAGAAGCCTTAGTAAGACCAGCTTGAAGTCTTGTTCTGAGTATCACTATTAGAGGAGTAGTAAGTGAAATGGGAGCAAGTTTAAAGAAAGGCAGTAGAGATCTTGAAACTAGAATTTATTTATTTTTTAAGTGAAACTAAAGGACATACCACGTTTCCCTGAAAATAAGACCTATCCCCAAAATAAGCCCTAGCCTGATTTTTAAGTATGTGCTCAATATAAGCCCTACCCCCAAAATAAGCCAGTGTGTGGGCATGGTCAGCACAGGAGGTGGCGAGCACGCAGGGGCCAATGGCATCGGGCAGCAACTGCAGGCAAGCAGAGAGATGTTGGGATGGAGTAGTCGGGCACGACAGATGTGTTAATTGCTCAGACACATCTGTTTTCTGCCAAGGGCAGAAAATAAAACACCACCAAAAAAAGTAACTAAAGGGAGGGTGTTTTACTTAGCTTCTTGGTATTCTGATTCAGAAGCCCACATACATTAAAGGCCTGAGTTGTAACCTCCCCACCGGCTGAGGAGGCGACAATAAAGCTAGAGGAGAAAACTTATCCCCCGCCCCGTCCTCTGGGCCGGGAACAGCCAATGACCACCTGCCCAACCAGGTGTCCCCTCATAAACATGGACAGAGATCCCTGAGGCGGTACTTAGCACAGTGGCTCCTTCACTTCCCCAGTCACCTCATGGAGTTCAGCCCCTTCCCTCCTCGCCAATGTGACACCAGCAGCCAGGCCTTGGCACCAAGTGCCGCCTATGCATGAGAGTGAGGGTGCGACGTGGCTCAGCATAGCATTGGGACCAGCAATGTGGGCAAAGCGACACCGTGAGCTTGGCCTAGACCTGATTTGGTCCCTTAACTGTTGCTCCATGGATCGGCTGAGCCAGCGAGGGCAGGGAGCTTCTTGTTCCATCTCTCTGGCACCTGGAGGTGTTTCTGGCGCACTCTCACTAGCCTCCCCACCCTGCCCAGGCAATCTCTCAGCTGAAGGTTCTGTGGCTCTGAATGAGGCAGCCACCATGGTTTGTGTGCCACCAGGCCTGGAACTTGAGTTTTGCTCAGGCTGCTACTGTGACGAGGCAAAAAGCCATGTGGTGCATTGGGGTCACCAGTTCCTCCCATGTCTCTGCCTGTTGCTGGTGCCACCACACATTGGAATCACCTGCCTACATAAAATTAGATGTCAATCCAGCGCACCATCTTGTCTGTGGCTGCAATGGGGCATAAGGCTGCACTGCGCAGGATCACCTTCCCCCCTGCCTCTGGCCGGCTGCTGTGCCTGCTGCTGCACGCCTTGCAGGGGCTCTTTGCTCTGCACGATTTTGGCAGGTTATCTGGCAGGTGGAGTGAGGCAGATTTACCTCTTGCCACCAGCCTCACCTCATCTTGTGGTGGTGGTACTGGACAGGATGGGCAGAAGGCCAAGGTGATGGCAGCAAAACAGCCACAGGTGATGCAGAGGCAAAAAAGCAGCCCCGTGCCTGCTTTGCAAAGCCAGTAGGAAAGCAGGCTGGTGGTGGGAGGGAGACGTTCTGGAGATCGTAGATCTGGGCAAATTCACCCTGTGCCAGGCCAAGGACAGCCCAGCAACTGAGAGCAGCACAGCCCGGAGGGTGAAGAGCCCCTTCAAGGCCAACGGCAGCAGATGCAACAGGCCCAGCAGCCTGGCAGAGGCCTGGTGATCCTGATGCACCGTGTGCCCTTCTGCCCTACGCGGTCTTCTGCCCTGTCACAGCTGCAGACGACGCGGCGGATTGACATCTGAATTAATGGAGGCAGACGGTTCTGATGCATGGTGGCATTGGCAGCAGGCAGAAGTACAGGGTGGCAGGTGATCCTGAAACACCTCACTGCCTTCTGCCTCATAGCAGCAGCCCGAGCAACGCCCAGTATCCCGGTAGCAGCAGGGCCAGCAGGCAGGGTGGGCGGAGGCCAGGGCGCGCCAAGAGCTTGGCCCTTGTGGCTGTGGGAAGCAGATGGTGAGACAGAGAGAACTGGGTCAGCGGTTGCAGCATTCCCACTCCCATCATCCCCTGCGTTCACTACTGCCTGTATGTGGAAAACACCCATTCAGACTTCCTCTGAAAATAAGCCCTACTGCTTATTTTAGAGCCCCCCAAATTAGGATCTTATATGGGGAGAAACACAGTAGATTCATTTAGCCTTTAGAACAGGTAACTTAAAGTGGATATTCTTCGGATCTTGAGGTTAGAAAAAAAAAAACCCTGAAAAATTTGTTCTCTCTGCTTAATTTTAAAGTATGTGCCATTGAATAATGGGTCTTAAGGTAAAGCGGTTTGTAACTGAATACTAGAAAATATCAGATTCTAACTGAATATTAGAAAAAAAGACCACGTTACTGACAGTATGAATAGTTTGAGAGTCAAAGCTATTACTGAGAGATAGGATGGTTGCTTTTCATTAGATGTATTCAAGCAAGAGCTAGACTTTAATTTGGGTTATTGCATTTAGTATTGGTCTAAATGGCCTCTATCGTTCTGTGGTTTTATGATTCAGGTTTATCAAAAGGAACACCAGTGACAAGGAATATCATAGTTGAATTTTGGCTGACATGTTGACTATGAACTAACCCAGACCAAGGTTAACATTATTACTAGAATATTTTGATGTCTCAGGGTGTCTTGGTGTTGTCCTGACCAATGCCTCCTTGTTTTTAGTGTGGGTTACCCTCAAGTAATATATAATAGTTTTCTTTAATTTGGGTTCCGTGAGTGTTAATTTCAGCTCCTTAAATTCTTCTGTTACTGAGTTAATTTCTGAAGTGTACACGTACATGTTAAACTTTGCAAAGAATGGCTAGGAAATAGGAAAGGACAAACTTGCAGAATATGGCAAAATTACAGCTGTCTACCTTGAATGCTCTTGCATTCAGGGATCAAAGTTGAAAGATTTGGGTTCATATGCAACAGTAGATATGAGACCATAGACACAAAACATGAGTAATAAAATAAACTGCTTTATTTAAACAATTTCAATAATCAATTCCCATTCCCATTCTCATTCACTCCCTTTAATGCACCTTCTCTTGGCAGGCTGATGTGGTACTGGATGGAAAGATGCTACATGCAGCAGGGGACAGATCTGGTTGGTTAAGGACCAGGTTAGAAATCAGGAGACTGTGAGTTCTAGTCTTACTAGAGGCCTGGGTGACTTTGGGCCAGTTTCTCACTTCACAGGGTTGTTGTGGGGAAAATAGGAGGAAAGTGTATTAGATATGTTTGCCACCATTAGTTATTTATAAAAACAAAAAAGTCAGGATTAAAAAATCTAAAATCTATATAAGGTCTATACTGAAATTACAATCCATAAACTGTGTGGCCCGTTGTCAGTTTAATACTAAAAGGGAAAGGAATAAGCTATGCAAAGGGTTTGCCGCATTTGTTATATAACAAAACTATGGTGGATTAGACACGCGTTTCGAACAAATCCCCAGTGCTACTGTGCAGAATCTAGGCCCCTGCCAACTGTAGTAGATTGAATTTTAGTTTGGTGAAAAACTATTCTTTATGGAGTGTATCGGTTATAAATTCCTAAAGATCTATCTGTCCATTAATTGGTGAAACTCATTTATCACAGTAAATGTTTATCTGGATTCCTTTTTTCTTAGACTAAAATCCGAAATTTGATGTAAAGGACTAATACTAAGGATGTATGGATACTGATTCGTACTGCCATTTAGTATATTTCACAATGTGGCAAAGTCTTTATCTTTTGGGTCTAAAGTCTGTATTTTTTTGTGTCACGTGGATTGTAGGATGTGTTTTACATTGGAATTTTGAAACACGAATGGTAATTGAAACGTTAAAATGTCACTTTACCATTTTAAATTGATTTTTTAAATTTTTGATCCTGTTGGAAATTCTTGAAGTGAATTTGAAAATGGAACAAGAAAATGTTAACTATACCTTAATATTTTGTGATTCTTAGAAAACAAGGATGACGACAAAGCAACTGTAGGAGAGTTAAGAGGGCCAGAACAGTCACGTAATCAAAACATACAAGCAGATACACAAGACCAGCCCATATGGGGTAATTGCAGTGATGGTAATCTCATTAGAAGTAAGTATTTACAAAATAGCAAAGCTACTGTTCCTTTTTTGGGGGGGACAGGGGGGTGGAGGGAGTTTTCAGTGTAAACTGCCTATAGGCTATTAATGTACTACAATATGTTATCAAATATATCAAATTTCTTCCGAAGAATTATTTTTGTAAAAAGAAGAGAAATGGTATCACAAATAAGTTATACTGGTGATTTTGGTAAGCTTCATATGTTGTATTGAATTATAAATCGTTTATAAAACATAATGACTAAATTCACATACTGTTCTACCCTAACCAAACAAACCACATTGTAATTTAGATTGGTAGATAGATAATTACAGCAATATGTGTTATATAATTCTGGTTATTTTCTGAGATGACATATCTTGTTAAACTCCAACAGGATTTATTTGTTTGTGGTTTAGAGCAATGTGTAAACCCATCATTATTGTTTATAAACCAGGTTCATTATTTTTGCATTTGGATGATCCATTCTGTTATGTATATTTGGCAATAAAACATAACTAAAACAAACTAAGGCTTAGGTATAGCCTCATTGGTTGGTGTATGCAGGAGCATTATAGGATAACTAGAATATATTTCAAGAAAGATATATCATGTTATCATTTAAGTTTCAAATAAGAAGCTGAACAAATCCAATTGCAGCAATACTATTGTGGCAATTGAAGAATTTTGAATAATTACTTTGGAATTTCATTAAAGGATTGTAACATCTACGGTAACAATGTTTTGATATGTAGGTTCTACAGTAGATAGAATAGAACACAATAGAATAAAAACTTTATTGTCACTTTAAATGTATATCAATCAGCAGACATTAAAAGGAAATCTTGTTGCATTCAGCTCTCAGAAGATAACCATTACGCATATTCCCATATACACACACATATATGACACAGAGAAACATCACAGTCTAGTTCAAACATATACATATACATGTGAGTTTACAAAACGGATGGCATAAGGAACAAAGCTGTTACAGAATCTGGTAGTCCTGTAGATACTTTGAAACTCCTCCCAGAGGGGAGCAACAGAAACAGACCATGAAGTAGGTCTATGGGGTTTCTAACAATACTCTGAGCTCTAAATACATAGCCTTTATAAGCAATATCCTGAATAACGGGAAGCGAGCTTCCTATAATCTTCTCAGCTGTCCTTACCACTCTCTGTATGGACCTTCTGTCTGATGCACTGCTATCATCAAACCAAACAGTGGTGCAGTTTGTTAACAAGCTCTCAGTCGTGCCTCTGTAAAAAGTAGCTAGAACAGAACAAGAAAGATGGGCTTTCCTCATCCGATGCAGAAAATGCAAACATTGGTTTGCATGCTTCACTGAAGATAAAGTATGAAGAGACCAAGTCAGACTGTTAATTATCTGCACCCCCAGATACTTAATACTATTGACCACCTCCACAACTGCAGTCTTGATACAAAGTGGTGTATGACTATGTCAGTTCTTTCTAAAATAAACAAGGATTTCCTTTGTTTTGTTAACATTCAAAACCAGGTTATTTTTATTCCACCAGTCCACCAAAGCCTTCACCTCCTCCCTATAAGAATCTTCATTATCATCCCAGAGAAGACCCACCATTATAATATGATTCATAACAGATTTAGCATAGCAGTCATGGATCATCAAGGTGAACAGGGATAGAATAGAATAGAATAGAATAGAATAGAATAGAATAGAATAGAATAGAATAGAATAGAAT